>OY735212.1:62157322-62347322 GCA_963457665.1 Thysanoteuthis rhombus
TCGTTTTCCGAGAAAAGATGTATGATACTGAAAGAATGCAAAAATACCAGAGACGGGAACATGAACAGTTAATAAATTTGAAAAAAAAAAATGAATTTTTTTCTATTTGAGAAAATATTTGTCTTTTATCATCAAATGAATTATTTAGAATATTACTATTTTTCAAAGCATATCTTTATATAAACCATTTTTTTTTTAATTTAGAAAGAGAGTAATGAAAATATTTAGTGGTCACATTTTTATTATGCCTACGCGTGAAATTAGAAAAAAAAAAAGCTCTATCAAATTTCAATGAAAAAGCGCATTGATCTAGAGGTCAATTTTCAAGAAATGTTGACCTTGTGAGTAAATCTTGTGAATTTATGGCTGTGTACTGATGCGGTTTTCAAGGGTGCTGAATTCAAACCTGCTGTATGCCCAGCAAAAAAATGGCTAACGATGCCTTCAAATTGAGAAATTCAAGACCGCTGCCGTTCTGAAACGTACTATAGAAATCCGGAAGTCCTGACTACTCGGGGATGAGGTAGGTCCGGATTTTGGGATTCTCTGGATTCTTGGGCAGGACTTTTAGCATTCATGTTTAAGGAGGAATGAATGGGTAAATTTTAACAGTATATTCGTTAGAAAATACAGAATGCGTCATTTATCAATACAAGGAGTCTTAAAGAATGAGAACCATAAGTTTAATGATGCATCCACCGTTTGTGGTACTATTAGCAGTAGGAGGAGGAAGAAGAACAAGAAGTCTTTCATTGAGTGAATTCTCATACTTGTGAAATATCGCAATATGGAAATAATCTGAAAGATGGAAATAGTCTGAGAGATGAAAATATAATTTTCAATAAAAATTGTAAATGGACATTTTTGGCATTTTTTTAGCTTTTTTAAAATACAAACTATTGACATTCTCTTATGTCGTCATAGGAGCTGGTAGACGAAAAATTGGAATAGATATTCTCTTAATGATGTCACATCTTGATCTCTTGAAATTGTCCTTCCTATTTCTGTTGTTAATGTAATTGGAACTGACTGACAGACCTACTGGAAAGTGTCTTATCGAGATGTGTGAACATATCTAAAGATAAAGTCCAAACTTGACAAAAATGTATGCCAACATATTACACTACGAAGAAAAAGGTGTGTAATACTTGAAATCATGTTTGAAAATGAACATTTTTAAGGAAAAATACAATAAACAAAGCAGACGTCATTTCAGACAAATTGATTATTTATTTTTCGTTTATTAGCGAAACATTTTCTTGTAAAATACAACATACACACAACACTACTTGAACATAGGATGCGTGGAGATTTATTTAGAACACTGAAAATATTAGATAATTTTAATAATAACTTATTTATTCTACCTCAAAGAACAATTATCTAATACTATGCTCCAATAAATCTATGGATTTCTTTAGCAAAAGAGTTGTGCACTATTGGAATAGATTACCTGTATATGTAAAAAGTAAAAGTTATGTTTATAGCTTTAAAAATAGTTCTAGCAAAGTTTGAGAAAAAGGCATGAAAGATGGATTAGATGGTTGATTAATGGTTAAAATATTTGGAATTCTCAAAGGAAAGCTTTAAAAGAATTTAAGTTATCAACTATGTAGTATTGTGAGATGATGTTGAACTGGAATATGATTTTTAAATGTTAATAAGACAATATATATTATAATGAGATGCCCATAGAGACATTATATATAAACTAGAATATACATGTCAAAAACAACTGGCTTATTTATGCATGTATCTACACTAAGAAGCCTAAAGCTGTATTATTAGGTGATATATTTTTGATAATTCAATTATCCTAATTTCAAGTTTTTCAAGGTCTCAATTCAAGTCAAATTATTTTAATGTGTAATCTGATATAAAGTCTTGAGGATCTTTTATTGTTATCTCGTAATAAGAAGGTAAATCAACCTATGAGATCATCTGATTTGAGTCTAAACAAATAAACAGAAACATTTGCATATAAGCTCATGATATGGCTAGATAAGATAATTCTGCACCACATGTGCCTGCATGGTGCCTTGAAGACTGGAGTTATGGTTCTGTTCCAGAAATCTAATAACCGTTTCAATGCTTTTTTCTGCAGGGCCCCTAGGTATTTTTTCTTCAACTTTATTGTCTTCTTTACTTGATTCTTTTGAATGATTCTCTTATCAGGGTTTATAATTCTTGGAATGATTCGTTGGTCTGTGAAACTGGCTGCAGTTATCTTTTCTCACTTCCCGCTTTTTAGAATCCTTCTGTTATATGTGCTATCCTTCAAAATCTTCCTTGTGATCACCCTCTAAATCTGAAAATGTTATGTTTGACCATAACTTTCACTGCACTCTTAAAAGTATTTCAGGTTTGACTGCATTCCACGCTCTCATGAGTGAAAATATCCCATCTGCGTTGAAATTCTGTAGGGTTGACATTCGTATTCACCATTTATGTCGTAAAATCATTTTTATAGTGACATTTAAAGTTCCTAATGACTCCTTGATTCATGGGTTGAATCAGTGATGTTACATTTGATGGTAAATAGCGGATAAATATTTCTGCAATCAGGCACTAATTTTGATTTATGTGGGTGGGCCCTATGGTTGTCGGAAAGTAGCAAACACTTTGCATTTGCAGGCTTCTCTAATTTCCACATGTTCTGATGAACTGATGGAACAAAAACACAAACACATCAATTGCAAGATTTGTCTTTGCCCTTCCAAACCCTGTTTTGGCCTTTATAGGTCACAGGCAAGTGTACAATTCCTTTAAGGGCCCATAGTCACTTTGATATGCCTATCACCAAAATCTCGATTTTAGGAGGACCTGAAGCAAAAGCTCATGGAAGAACAGTTAATCTATCCTTATCAATCTTGGCGTCTGTTGTATTTCGTTCTTGGTTTCCAGTCAAAGTTTTCATGGGCGAACACTTCCAGTAAAGTGGTTTCATCAGCCTTGAGAATTTGATCAGCTCTGTGATCATAGTGAGTTACAATTTTTTCCAAATGTTGCACTATATTTTGATGTTGCTTATGTATCAGCAAACTATCTTTCTCCAGCAGTACCTAATTGTCTGATACCTAGTTGTCTATTACCATGGGGAGTCTTCAAATTCTCAAGTCATCCATCCATCATCAAATGTGCATTCTGATTCAATGTTCATTTGCTCTTTAAAAGACAAAGATTGGGTCATAAGCATTGGTCCAGAAATTGCCATACCATCTAATCATTTTAACAAAAAACTTTTGTAAAACTCTTTATTGAAATTTCCTAATTTTGGCCGCAGTAAACTTTTTCTTTCTGCAATTTTATTGTAAGGCTCAGTCGAGGTTCTGAATTCTAAAATTTTATTTTCTGCCTATCATGAATTGTAGACTTTATATTAGAACAGTATTGTCCTTACCCTGTTCCAGTTTCTTGATTATTTCAAGGTTTTCACTCAATTTAAACATGTTCATCTTTCTCTTCACACAACAAAGTTCATTTATTTCAGGACTTATTATGGGCTTGTAAATACGTTTGCTATATATGGGAGGTGAAAAGAGTAGGACACAAAATTACATTTGTTGTAACAGTTTGATTGTTCATTTTGAAATGGTGATTGCATAGTCGCTTGTTGATACTGTGTATGTATGGTCCAAAATTCTGGCATCCGGATTTTTGGACTTCTTCTGTATGTATTTTTTTCCGACTAAACTAGGCTGAAACTTGTATGAAAGTTTTCATCTACTTGGAATCCATTACCATAATCTGTTTTCTGATTGAATGTGTTGGAGATGCTTAGATTTTATATATATTTTTAGAAAATTGCTACTTGGCCTATGATGTGTTGGTGGGGGTCTGGGCAATTAATATTACTTGGCAGTACCAATCTCCATTGCAAGTAGCATATGAAAGATTGTATTTGTCATCTAATTGGTTATTATTTACCTTTGGAAAAATTGCAAGAAAATTTCCTTGCAATGCTTTAATAATAACTAACTAGACAAGACAGGTAAAATATGTTTTTTAATAAATTAAGGAAACTCTTTATTCATTCAAATATAAAAAAATGGATTACTTAATTTGTATAAATTAAATTGAATGATTTTTCTGATAAAATATATTTTATGTCATAACTAAATAAATATGAAAATTGATTATTTTGTTTTAATAAAAACTTAGAAAACAACCTTTTGTTGCATTGTTTTCTATCTGCCCCCTAAATCTCCCTCAAATCAAAGGCTCAATGTATCAAATCTCCATTATATTTAACCTTATTGAATCACCATAGCCCCACAAATGGCCTGCCTGACTAACCAGCTAAGTGAGCGACAGATTTTCCTCCCTTTGCTCGTCTGTGTGTGTATCTGGGCATCCCTGCTCGATTTTTTTGGATACAACCCTGAAAATATGCTTTAGTGTAACTAGACACTTAAAATGTACTTATTCGGGGGTCACGTTGGTCATTGTGGACCAACAATGCCAAAATCTTGTGGTGGTATTTTTTTTAGATAAAAATCCATTTCTTTAGATTTCAAATAATTTTTTTTGATAATTAGTTCTGGTACATGGGCGGGTGATTCATTCATACAAGGTGCAGATATTTATTTTAATTTTGGTGTTTATTATAAATTCAGAGAAAAATACACCCAGAATAATTATAGGCTAGGAATCACAAAAACAGTTATCAAAAACATTTACTGTTACATATGTTGAATCACGTGCAAACAATAATCAAGGTGGCGAGGTTTTTTTTTCCTTTCATTCTGTTGTTTTTATCGTGTTAGCACCACCAGACACATCATATGGCCTAGGACCTTGCTAGTTTGTACGAGTACTCCACTAGACATCCTCTTGGAATGATTGTCGTTACCTTTTGGAAATTTTGTAATTTTTATCTTTAAGGATTTTCTTTTTAGTTTTTTGGACTCTTTCAATCTTGTGTCAGCACTCCTGGTGTCAGCTTTTTGCATGGAACCTCGAAAATATACATGAATACTCCTTGTGGACACCCTCTAAAAATTGAAAATGTATTTTTGGAGATAAAAAATGCCTTTTTCCATGAATAAAAAAGCGATTTTTGGTTACGAGTATTTCTTTTTCAAATGAAATAGTAGTAGCCATAGCAGAGACATTCACTCATGTGAATACGTCCCATTTTCCAGAAGGCAAAATCAGGTCAAAAAGTCAACTAATTTATCATTTATCATTGGATGAAGTATTGTAAGCCAAACTGGTTGGGTTTGGGATACCTCTGAGGCCCCCATGAAGATTATCGGGGTCGCAGAAATATTCTTAAATTGTTTTTTAAAGAATGAAGTTTTTTTGATTTTTAGAAAAATGCTTTATTGTGTTTTTTTTCTGGAGGGATTCTTGTATAATTGTACCAATGCTACCTGATATACTATGGTAACTCACTTAATGGTTGGTGAGGTGTATCTTTTTGTTTACATGTAAATTAGTTTCCTTTCGTAATCAACCTGTACAAATATAACAGATATTCTGTCATAGCCTTCAAACATCACTGATTAAAAGAAAGAGTTGATATATCTGTACCTCTGATAGCCTGTGTGTACCAGAATTAATCATCTAAAAATCATCTTGAAAAATACGTGCTCAACATGATCATGAAGACCCTGAAGAGAACTTCTTCAAAAACGAAAACAGAAACGTTTTTTGATGGTACCTAGTGGTGTACTGATGCAAATTTTCAAGGTTGTAGCCCCATAAATATGATCAGAAGTGCCCTGAGATACAGACAGACAGACACACGGACATACAGATGTACAAAGGGAAAAGAATCTGTTATCCACTTGGCTCGTTTGATCAGATGGACCATTTGTGGGGCTAAGGTAATACATCATCATCATCATCATCATCATCATCAGTCTTTTAATGTCTGTAGTTGGACAAAGACCTTCTCCAGGATTTGCCACAATTCTCAATCATGGGTTTCACGGAGCCAGTTTTTTCTGAATTTGTCTTGTTCATCTCTCCATCTTGTATTCTGTTGGCCTTGGTTTCTTATGTGATCTCTGGGGATCCATGTTGTGAGTTGTGATGTCCATTGGTTGTCTATCATTCTTGCAACATGGCCTGCCCATTGCCATTTAAGTTTTTTAATAGTTTCTATGATGTCTCGGACTCCCGTTTTCTTCCTTATATACTGTGCTGTCTTGTGATCTCTCCATGTAAGGTTGAGCATGATTCTCTCATGCGTGCGTTACATGCTTCTCAGTTTGTAGGTCTGTCTCTTGGTTAGGTTCCATGTTTCAGCTCTATAAGTGATTATTGCGAGAATACATTGGTTGTATACTCTTTCTTTTTAGGATTATTGGGATTGTCTGATTTTTGCAAGTTGAGCTGGCTCTGCCAAAGACTTGCCATCCTAGAGTGATTCTTGGCTTAATTTCCTCTTCTTTTGAGGATCTCATGGAGATTCGTTGTCCTAGGTAGATGTTGTGGTCTACCTTCCCCAGTTTTGCATCTTCAATCTTGACCGTTATGTTCTTATTATGTGATTGTTGCACATGATTTTTGTTTTACTGAAGTTCATGTGCAGCGGTGAAAAGCAATTATTGAAATGGTTATTTAGTATCTAATAAAGAGAGTCGAAAAAATGTTGAAACAGTTTTGATTCGTAAAATCTTGAAAACTGATTAAGATGATCTTTACAGTGATTTGATTTATAGTATGAATAAAATATATGATAAAAACAAATGAAAAAGTAAATTATACACATAATCATAAATAATTCAATCATTTGTTAAAAAATTGAAGTATATTTTTGTAGTATATTTGAAACATGGATTTTCCAAGGAAGATACAGCTGCTCTTACAGTATTGATCACATAATGATTAGAGGGTATGAAAAAGGTGTGAATCTGTGGGGGAAAAAAAACATAATTTTAATAATGAAATGGTGATAATAATGAATTCATTTAGCATTATCAATCAAGCAGTAAGTTACAGATGAATCCCTTTGTTAATTGTCCTGTATTTATATGATTATAAAAATATACCAACTGTTGTTCGGACAATCTAAACACTTCCTGATATGCATGTGCGGAGAAACATATAAGGGAGAAACAAGAAGCCCAATCAAAATTAGACTCTAAGAATATGAGAAAGCCATGGCTAAAGGAGATGTGGATAATCTGGTATGATGGAACGCATCTGGAATGAATTGGAAACGCATTAGATGATGAGGTCCAGATGATTGATAAGGAGAATTTTTGGAGAGTGGCGAAACTGAAGGAAATAGTATACATCAGCGTGTCTGAAAAATGCATGTTGGACCAGTATGGATTTAAACACTTGTTTTCTTGACTTTGAATAACAGATGTTAGACAACTATATATAGTGTGTAGCTATTGGGAATTGCCAAGATGGATTGTTGGTATATTTATGACCTTAACTTTCTTTTCTGCTGAATGGAGACACAAAATGGAATTCTTTGCTTAACAAAGCAAGAAAATGAGAACTTTTCCATGTTAAAGATTATGGAAAAAGCTGCAATGAGTGTGTTTTTGGAATAGAATATTTATAAGCTTCATAGTTAATGTTCAGAGTTTCTGTTAGATACTGTTTTTTTTACTTTGCATCATCGGAAAAAGAGGCCGATAGAGAGACTCTCTTTCCTTAAGGATATTTGATTTTACCCCTGAAGAGGGACGTAGAATGAATCAGCTGAAATGTGAAAAGAGAGGAAGAAGAGTTCAGATTGTCTGATCAGAAGTTGATTATCATTATTATTATCATTGTTATAATTATCATTATTTTGTTCTGTTACAAAATTTAACAATGGATGTATTATTATTATTATTCCCAATGTCTAAGAAGCTGTTTGAGACGGTTTGTCTCCTGTCTGCTCAACCTGGAACTGCGGGTTCGTTGGGCAAAGAGTTTGAGAGCTTGTCAAGTTTTTATTTGATTGAGTCTGTTTTGACACCAGTTCTGTTTTTGATACATTCCGGTAAACCGCTAAAAAGTTGAGGACCACATATGGCAAGGCCATTTTCTCTTTGACTTGTCACTGAGTAAGTGTATCTTTGTTTTTTTAAAGGGGGGAATAGCTCAATTTCTACCTAGCTTATCACTTAGTTTGCTCTCGACTGGGTTCACTGTAAAGTTAAGAGCCGTATCTTTCAGGATTTTCCAGATGTAGATTATGGAGTACCTCCCATATCTCCGTGTTATAGGCAATACATTTAGAAGATGAAAACGTTACTGTTTCTTATAAGAAGGAGCTAAATGTATTTGAAAGCTTATTTGCACTTGTAATTTAAATAGTTTTTCTTGCAAAAGAAATTTGGATTTGTAATTTGAATTATAACCATAAGATAACCTGTTTTTATATAAGAATGCGATATTTCAACTTTTAAGAAATTAAAATGTTAGAAAATTAGAAGTTTTCATTATGAAGACCGTTTGTAAGATTTCTTGGGGTAACTATTATAAATTATGTGTTTTATATAAGAACAAACTGTCCTGATTACTCACCATGATGTCTTCTTCTTCTTTCTTTTTTTATCTTTCATATTTCTATTTCTTCTCCTTATTTTTCTTCACAATGATGATGATGATGATGATAGGGGTTGTGTGAATTAGTAATTGTGTCAAGTCTGTAGTGCACGGCTGCTTCTGCGGAATCTCTGGTATTGCCCCTTGAGAAGAAAGCTGATATTAAGGAGTAAGATTTCATAAATTTCAAATTGTTATTATATTATAAAGAAAATTTTCTCTCAATTTTGACTCATAAAAGTGATAAAAATATTCCACTAGATTTTGACCCCCAAAAGATACAAAAACTTCCCCCCGCCCTGATTTTAACCACTAAAAGTGAAAAAATGGAAAGTTCGCTAGATTTTCACCTCTAAAAGTGTAAAAAGTTCTACCATTATATTGACCATTAGAAATAAAAAATGTTTACTCTCAACTATGAACCCTGAAATAGAAAAAAATTTTCCGCTTTGATTTTGACTACTTAAAGTGCAAAAAAAGTTCCCTCTCATTTCTGAACCACGGAAATGAAAAAAATTCCTCCCAGATTTTGATCCCTAAAATTGAAATGAAATCTTACCCACGATTTTGACTCCTGAAGGTGAAAAAAATCCTTCCCGTGATTTTGACCCCTAAAAGTGAAAAAAATCCTTCACATAATTTTGACCCCTAAAAGTGAAAAAAATCCTTCACATGATTTTGACCCCTAAAAGAGAAAAAAATCCTTCACATGATTTTGACCCCTAAAAGTGAAAAAAATCCTTCCCGTGATTTTGACCCCTAAAAGTGAAAAAAATCCTTCCCGTGATTTTGACCCCTAAAAGTGAAAAAAATCCTTCACATGATTTTGACCCCTAAAAGAGAAAAAAATCCTTCACATGATTTTGACCCCTAAAAGTGAAAAAAATCCTTCCCGTGATTTTGACCCCTAAAAGAGAAAAAAATCCTTCACGTGATTTTGACCCCTAAAAGTGAAAAAAATCCTTCCCGTGATTTTGACCCCTAAAAGAGAAAAAAATCCTTCACATGATTTTGACCCCTAAAAGTGAAAAAAAAATCCCTTGATTTTGATCCCTTAACATAAATAACATGACCTAGAATTGAAAAAAAAATCCTAGATTTTGAACCCCAGCATTAGAAGAAAATTCATGGATTGTGAAGACCGTAAAAGTCTTGAATAAAAATTCTCTACCCCTTTATCCCCTCTGAATTTAGTGTCATCAGAATATGATCATTATGTCAAAAAATTATGTCACAGAATAAAGTATTCTAAAATGATATCAGCATTTTCCAATTTGAAACACAAACTGGGGGTCCAGTATAGCATTATGATCATGTAGTAAATATAACCCCCCCTCAAAGCCCTTTGAAATGTTACAAATCACTGAGATATCCCAAACATTTTAGGGGTACTTAGAATAATTATCTCCAGCTGTGATGCTCTGTTTGGGAAGAGAAGGTGAACTTGGTCACAAACTATCACAAATATAACCAAAGATTATGGTTGTAATAATTTTGTGGACCTGTTTGCATTTGTGGCCCCCAGGTTGAGAACCACTTCCCTGTTCTCTTGCCATGACCCTGCAACCTCACAATGAAAATATAGGTTGTAAAATGCCCTCTCTGAAAATCTGTCTTCCCTGCCCTGGAGTGCTTCTGACACCCATGATTATATCTGGAAGAAACTTTTTTTTAAAAAAATTCCCCCAACCTAGGTTTATAGTGGGAGGGGAGATCAGTTTGTAGTGTAAGTTTATGCTAAGCAGACCTGTAAATCTTTACAGCTTGAATTTCTTCTCACAAATGAATCTAATGTGAGTCAATGGAAATGTTCTCCAGATTGAATTACAGAAAAGTTCTTTTAAAGAAATTGTTTGAAAGATTTTAGTTGTGTGTAAGTGTTAATGAACATTTTTCTCATTTGGTCTGTATGTTGCAATATTCGTGGGTGTAAAATTTCCATCTCCAGATGGAATTCTGTCTTTGACTATTGAAAATGTAGCTGTATGAAAATCACTGAATTAGCCTGGGAGTGCTTAAATATTTTGGCCATTTTTGACCATACCGAACATTTTTTGGATGCCTTACTGCCATTTCTGGAATGTTTTGGCAATTTTTTTATTTTAGCTTTTTTGCCAGTCAAATTAGTACAAAAATATTTTTTTTGATTCTATCAATTTTGGTAATTTTTTCTGCTAACATCCATGTTTGAGCAGCATTGATTCTTGGCAAAGACTCGTAAGATGAAGATAGATTTATGAAGAGAGAAAAAGGTGCAAAGGTTTGAGTTTGATTTCTTGTTGTGCCAGGGATGAGAGAGGGTCCTCTGTTGAGGGTGCATGTGTAGCGGTAAAAGTTTTCTTTTGTGTATTTTGAATGGTGTATGTGTATTGCATATTGAGTGACAGAAATGTTAAGATGAGTGACAAAAAGGTTGAGACAGATTGAGGTCTCTGCATGCCTCTGGTCAATATAAGTCAACTGCTGAGGTCTTTATGAAGTCGCTTGTTGCATGATAAGAGATTCGGTGCAGCATTATAGAAGTTAGCAGTGGTGTTAATTTTTGTTATTTGTCTTGTTGAGTCTATGTGTGAATGTTTTGGCTATTATGTCAGAGAATCATTGAAGATGTGTCCTGGTGCATGTGGGTAATAGGGTTTGGATAGTCATGGTGTGACTTCTGCAGCATGACTGAATATTTATTCTCTTGTAAAGTTAAAAAGATTTGCCGTCCCAGTCAATAATTGAACAACTGAAGCGTCCATAAAATAAATTCCATCAAAGAATAAATGTGGTCAGAATAAATTCTATTTATGTTATCACTGGTGTTTTCCGCTGTACAGATCTAAAATAGAGTAAAAAAAAACATCTAGAAAAGTCTAGATGGTATTAATTAACCTATCAAAACAAAGCCCCTACTGGTACCCCCCCACCCCCCAACTTTTTCTTTCAGAAGGTGTTTAGTGGAGTAGATTGGCAAAATGCCATTTCTAAGTCTGTACACAAAACAGTATGGCTTGAAATACTGGAACACACAAACTAATTAGATAACCTGTCAGAATAAGGTCCCTAAAAGGTCAAAAAAGTTCCTTTTTTGAAAAAAAAAAATTCTTCTAGAAGATGTCAAGCGGAGTTCTGGTGCTAATTTTCAAGTTCATAGAAAAAACAGTATGGCCAGGAGTGCTGGAACAAATAAAGAAGCAAACAAACACAGAAACTCACGCACAAATAGGAAAGAATCCTTTGTCGTCTTTAATGGCTACAGTTATTCAATTCTTTGTAAACCCTACTTCATCATCATCATCAGTCTTTTAGCGTCCGTCGTTGGACATAGACCTTCCCCAGGATTTTCCACACTTCTCTATCATGGGCGTTGCGGAGCCAGTACTTCCTAAACTTGTCTAGCTTGTCTCTCCATCTCATATTTTGTCGGCCTTGGTTGCACATGTGATCTTGGGGGATCCATGTCGTGAGTCGTGATGTCAATCGGTTGTCTGCCATTCTTGCAAAATGGCCAGCCCACCGCCATTTAATATCTCCTTATAAACCATGACTTTCAACCCTAAAATACTTTGCCTAATGAACGTTGTTACATTGAAATTTTAAGTATCATATCAATTCTGCTTTGAACATATTTTAAGAAGGCAAAATACCTGAGTGAGGAAATCATTCAAGCGTCTACTTACTAAAAAGCTCTTTTCATATGAAGGTGACGCAACTATTAATAACCAGTTGAACTCTGGGTATATTTGGATTTGTATGAGATTTTCAGGAAAGAAACTAGTGGATCTGTTCAAGTGGAAGAGTCCATTGTTTTAATTGATGGGTAAGGGGTATTTTCATCAGCAGAATTGTCAACTTTAGGAGCCCATGGTTACAGACAGAAACAGAAAAAAATCACATCGTTCATTATATAGGTAGATAATTCAATAGTTTTCTGTGGTATCAGAAAGCATTAATCAAAACATAGGTTTCTTTAGTTTTCAAGTTGGTTCAGCTAGCTGGCTATGTATGAACCAATAGAGCTAAATTGATCACTAGTTTGTGTCCAGCAGCATCCACGTATGTTTTTTGAAAATTCAGACTTTAGTGATCATTGCCCAACAAAATGGGAGAGAAGTAACTCATTCATTGACACCATTCTTTCTACTTTTTTAGTTGATCACCTCCAACACAACATGCGGCCAGAATACATCGGTCACATTATAGATTCTATTGAGTGACTAATCAGATTTGTTTTTTTTTCAAAAGTTGCATGAATTTAATTTTTGTAGAAAGATGATGAAAATATATTCTTTTTATTTTGTGGATTTTAGGGTTAAAATATCAGCAATGCAGGTCTGGTTGGTCACTGAATAGAAACCATTATGTGACCAACATCATTTGGCTGCAAGCTGTGTTGGGAGTAATCAATTAAAAAATTAGAAATGGGGCTGGTTGATAAATAAGATACTATGTTGACAGTTCTGGTGACAGTTTGGGATGACGGTTTCTAATGTTTTAGTAATAGCAAAATCCATTTGACATCTAGCCAACTGGCTACCTTTCATCATTGTGCAGACTATTTGTTTCAGTGGAGTCTGTTTAAATAAGCATTCTTGAATCTGATCTATTTACCCCATTTCAGCCAATGAACTCTCCAGCCTTTTTCTGGTAACTTTCAGAATACTCTGATCAGAACTAGAAGATCTGTCATCAAATCTGTCGACATAGAGTTCTTCAGTTTTCTAGTTTGGAGGGGTGACTGGCTGGCTGGCTTGCTGGTTGGTTGGCTATGTACGTATGTATCATGTGTATAGATCGCACCAATGGAGCTACAGGGCTGAAAAATTTAAAACATTTACTCTTTATTATGTCTACAAATAACTTTTCTTTTTTTGAAAGTCCCCTCCCCCAAATAGGTTTTTAATGGGGGTTCAATTAGTAGTGTAAGTTTATGCTAAATTGATCCCTTAGTTTGTGTCCAGCAGCATTAAAGTTCATTTTTTGAAAATTCAGGCATTTTTAGTGATCACTGCCCAACAGAATGCAAGAGTGATAACTTATTCATTGATTTCCCCTTTTTCCACTTTTTAAACTGATCACCCTCAATGCAGCATAATGCTAAAAGATGTTGGTCATGTGACAATTCCTATTGAATGAATAACCAGACCTGTATTAATTTTTATTCTCAGATTTGATTCCCAAGAGTAAAGTTTTGAATAAACAGTAAACAGTTTTGATATAATTAGTCTTACTCAGTGTTATATACTGGGGGCATTAATCTCTATCATTCCAATGGAGTAACCTCTCTTCCAGTCTTATAGACACAGCTATATCAAGCATGTCACATGGGACGAACAGCTGACCTGAACTGTGGGACATATAAACTCTGACAAATATTGACATGTCTTCGTGTAGCAGGCAGCAGTAGATAAGACAGACTAAAGTGTACTTCCTCACCTTAAGATTTGTATCAAATATCAAAACACATATTGCCAAGCACTAAAGTTGACTTTGTTTTCATGCTGTAACAAGTTTCCCTCACCAAAAACCGATGAGTCATTCACTTAAGATGATACGTACACAAAAACTAATAGTGTGCCAAACTACAACAAAAATAGCAGTGTCATATTTCTTCGATTCGTTGAATAGAATAGATTAGAATATATTTTATTTAATCAAACAAACAATAACAAATTAATTTTTGCTTATACATTCCTAGGTAAGAAAACTGATTGATTTGAAAGAAATAGGATTAATTCAAAAACCGTGTTCCTTGTAGTATTTTGTTTGTTTCAAAGTTAAAAAGTGTTTTATTTTTTTTGTCAGCATTGAATTTCTGTCAAGAAAAATATTATCTTTATATATTAACAAGTATGAAATAGTATGATGCTCAACAGCCCACTGGCAATGCAAAGGTCAACCCAAATTCTAATCTTGGTCTTTTTCATCTCTTTTAATGTGATGGTATGTTTTTGAGAAATGGACATATTTAATCCGACACAATGAATAAACAATTAAAGAAAATGGGGCTGCTGTAGGATAGCACAATGGTTAGTGCATTGCTTTGTTTAAATGGCTATCTGTAGGTGGCAGGTTCAATTCCTGCAGCTACCCTATTTTTTTCAATTTTCTATTCTATTTACGTTGTCTAAATTGAATGATTATTAACCGTGTGATAATGGGAGATGATTTCAAATAAGTTTCTATATGATATAACGTAATTTATAATTCATTCTGTCTGACCAAATACGTCCATTTCTTGAATACATTAATAAGAATATATATATTTTGCTTTCCTTTTTTGTTTGCTACTAAGGATGTCATTAAAACATTGTATATAACAGAACCATCTAACATCATTTATAATCGCAAATAAAGTTCAAATTTCAATAATGTTTTCGTGGCTCAGTGGTTTGAGGCGTTCAGTTTGACACCAGTAGATCTTGAGATCGAATCCACCAGGGAACGACACATTTTTGTTTTCTTTCTTTCTTTCTTTCACTTTCGAGGCAAGTGGCAGATCCGCCATATGGCTGAGTAGGCTTTTTTCTTACTTGTTTTTGAGGCCAGTGGCAGATTAACCATTAGGCTGAGTAGGCTTTTTTTTTCTTACTTGTTTTTGAGGCCAGTGGCAGATTAACCATTAGGCTGAGTAGGCTTTTTTCTTACTTGTTTTTGAGGCCAGTGGCAGATCAACCATTAGGCTGAGTAGGCTTTTTTTCTTACTTGTTTTTGAGGCCAGTGGCAGATTAACCATTAGGCTGAGTAGGCTTTTTTTTCTTACTTGTTTTTGAGGCCAGTGGCAGATTAACCATTGAGCTGAGTACGTTTTTTCTCTCTTTCTTTTGTCAAACTCCTCCTATTGGGTTTCGACTTAATTTCCGTAAGTAACAACAACAAACCAAAAACCAGCAGCATCTCGTATGAATATCTGTGACACTATTACGTATGCTAAGAATGTTAACAATTTCACTCCCACTTCTAAAACCCAACTCGGGTTGACTTGTTTTGCTAAAGGTTGCAAACCGCATTCACGGGAACTGATAACAAAGGAATTGAAATGGGACAGGTAGTTTGGGATTAATATCATTGTACGGAAAAATAAATTCTGTTTTGTTTACATTTTAGATTTTAATAAAAGCAAAGGAATTCGACCCCAGTGTTATCAGTCTTGTATATTTTAAATAGTACTCTCTGTATTTTCATGATGATAATGGCGGAGGTGATAGCTATTTTAGAGGATTTTACAGAATTTTTAGCCATATTTCAGTTATTCCACCCGAGTGGATTGATTTACACGGAAAGCGTTCAACTGTTGAATCAGAGAAAGAATTCAGAAATATCAAGATTTTTATATTCTTTGCAAAGTCACTAGTATGATTTATACTTAGTTGCCATAGCCTGAAAGAGATAAGTCAAAGCTATGTTAGATATAAAATCATGCATTTTTATGAAAACTAAATTAATTACTATCAGATTATTTAATCAACAGGCCTGGCTGCTGTAGGGTCAAACTTTACTCCTACGTCTATTTTCACTCGAAATGATTTCTGCAACTTTCATTTTACATATATGATAAATGAAAAATGTTTTTTAGTACAAGTGTATTTACTTATTAGAATGGAATAAGTACTTGTGCATTTGTTAGTTAAATTTTGTAGATTTGTAAGACTTGTTAGTTTAGTTCAGTCAGTTGAACTCTCCGCTTATTAATCAGTTAGTCATGATTTCAAATCACAGTAGGGAAGTGTTAGTTTTTTTTATATTTTGATATGTTGAAATTCCTGGAACAGTTACATGGTAAACAACCGATGATTCCAACCAGAGACGATTTATTCTTTGTATGATAATAACTTAGTATAAAGGAAACAAAGAAAAAAACACTTTTGAAGGTTCCATAAATTGCACGGACGGATATTTGGAAATAAGTGACTGAAGTGACACAAAATATTTCTTGAGAAAGTTTTTAATGTTTCGTGTTTGAAGCTGTAAAGCTTTCCAGACTATATACATATATATATATATCATTAAGTCATCCACAGACAGCTGTTTTAATATATTACATCTCTTCAGTTTGGCTATAGACTTTTCATTATCCCATCCAGTACCACAAGGCAGAATTGAAACCTCCACTTCAGACCCAGAGGCAATTATCCTACCTCTGGACTACGGAACTGGACAGTTAGTAAGGCTGGATTTAAGCGATGTATCTATCTACTCGGAATATATATTAGATTGAAATAAGGCTTGACTACAAATAAGGTGGTTATGATTTCAAATCATGGTAGGAGTATTATTTTTTACTCCCCTGGATTTGGTGGGTACTGTTCTTGTTGTTCTTGTTTTTGTTTTGTTAAAAGAACTAAGCGGACTCCAGGTTTGGACTGGAGTCGAACAGTATCACTCTGTGATGAAGATGTTTAAAACATTGAAGCAAATCATCCATGTTTTTTCAAACTATCTAACAATCAAAATCAAATAGTGTTGATCATCTCTGGAAGCTCAGGAATCTGATTTTCAAAATCTTTGTATAAATTTGAACTCTTCTATTTCACTTCCCAGTGCTTGTGGTAAATTCTCTAATGAAATAAAGTCCAACAAAGTGTATATTTGACATACATGATTATCAGTCTGGGTCAAGGGTGGGAAATCTATGAACTTGAGGCTGCATGCGACATATGATAAACTTTACATGTTTGAGAGCTATGATGTAAACAATCTTTGCACACATTTTGATAGCTGAAGACCTATTTCGTTACAAAAATATTTACATAATCATAAACAAATATATGTACGCAATAATATTTATGTATGTTGTTTTTTAACCACTAAATTTGTATTAGTTACAGTAGTGACTAAGAACACTAACACACACACACACAAACACACACACACACACACATATATGTATATATATATATATATATATATATATGGTGGAATAATGGATTCGCTACTCAAACCTGTTTATGTTTTTATACTTTTGGCAATGTTTTTTAATAGCCATGAGCATTAAACATGTTTCAATTCAGTTCTTGAAGGAATGCAACATCAAGGACCCAGTCTTGCACAAAACCCACTGGAAGGTCGAGATAGGGTCCTCTATTAATGAAGCTTTAATGATATCGCCTGAGGTAATGGAATTTTGAGTGCTGGAGATTATGTCATTGTTCTTGATTACAAAGGCCTAGATCGTTGTTAATCTTCTATGACTAGTGGTTTTAATATAATTTCTAACCAATTTATAAAACATGGACGCATTTGTTGACTGGACTTGATAATGACTTGACTATCCAAAATTTGTTTTGTAGTGCCCACCTTTTCCAGCTAAAGAAAATCATACATATACGGAGTTAGCTGCCCTTGGTAGGGGATCTTCTTGCTAATCCCTACATCTATGTAGAAATGGTAAATTCCTTGTCACTTCCTCTTTGACATCACACGGAGCTACCAATCAGATAGCTGATTGTTATCTTTATGATATTTGAACTCTCTCCCTCTTTTCTGTGTTCTGACAGCTTTGAGATAAGCTCGTCTCTTCTCTCTCTCTTTAGTTAGAATAGTTAGTATAGTTTTTATACACACTTTCTTCTTATACACGCATCATCACACATTCATCTCAAGAACACATCCTATCTAAGTTAAGCACTATCATCGTAGCTAGGTCGGATTTCCTAAGATAACTTCATAGTGGCTACAACTAGGATGACCAAACTGACTGACATTCTTTAGAGTCTATCTCGCATTTACTTCGTGACGTTCCTTTCCCTTCATTCGTCTTATCTTTACGTCCTATCCTGGTAGATCCTTCTACATATCGTGTCGGCAGAAACTCCGGTCCTTATTTATTTTAATTCACTCATGAATTAAACCTGGCACTGTTGTTAACCTCTTTGTTTGTCTTTATTTCCGCATTTTGTTGACAATCCAACTAACTGTGTACTAACCTTGTTTTTGTGCTTAAGCAGTGGACATGCTACTTACCAGGATTTATCTCCTTAGATCAATTCTGGTAATTTTATATTTTAGGGGGTTAATATGATTAGCAGCCCTAGATTTTTTTATAGAATATGCTAAAGGAAAAACAAGTTGAATGATGCAATCTTTGGGTTTTTATTTTATTCTTATTTGCACCCAGCAACTAATTATAAAGCTTGAAATTCTATCTTACTTACCTTTTTATATCAAGTTTAATAAAAAAAGAGCATGGCTGACATATTTACTTGAACTATATATGAAAGATCAAAGAGCTGCACATAGCTCATAAGCTGTAATTCAGCCACCCTTGTTCTAGACCACCTTGTGCTCCCTCTTAAGACCTTATAGAGGGAATTCTGAATTTCTTTTATAAAAATTAATAATTTAGACCACCAGTAATTATGACTGAAAAAAAGTCACTAATATTATGTTTTATGTATAAATTTGCATGGGAAAAATTTTTTTTGCTAATTAAAATCATTATTATTTGTTATTATCAGTTAGTACCTAATCTGCATCCAGGTGTGTCACATGTGTTTGTGTTGGTGTCGATTGCTGGTCACTATTTGATTTATCTTTTTTCATTTTCCGCCCCATCTTAGAAGACCAGAAGATTGGTAATGAAAAAAAATGGAGCCCTTTGATTATTAGTGGGAATTGCGATATCATCTTTTTTCTGATAGAGATAAACTGATTTGTGTGCTCTCTGATTCCACAATTTCAACAATAAAGAAATACGATGCTTATAAGCATTATGCAACTCGTAAGGGAGATAAATACGTTAAGCCAGAAGGTGAGCCTCGAAAGATTGTACCGCAGAAATTTATAGATGTGAATAAAAAACTAAGGCAACTATTCAAATCCGTACTATATCAAGGAATCGGTACTTCTGAAGCAAATTATAAAGTAGCCTTTTTACTTGAAAAAATGGAAAGACATTGAATGATACAAAAACCATAAAAAAATGCATTATTGAATTGTCAGAGGCTTAAATCCTGAGTAGGTTAACAAATATAAAGAAATACATCTTTCAAGAAGAATTTCTGCTGAATGGCAGCAAGAATTAGCTCTTAACATATAAGAACAGTTTTCAATCAAAAACAAATTTATATTATCTGGATGAATCTGCTGATTTAACTGATTCAGCACAAGTATCATACTTAGTATGTGTCATAACAGGATTTTCATCCATAGGAAGAGTCACTTTCTTTGGGCACACTGACGAAGAAAACATGAATTGATATTTGAAACAATTCTTAAGATATCTCATGAAGTTGGTTTATATTTTTCTTACTGAGTGTGTGTATCGAGGTAGAACCATCTACGAAAGGAAAGCACCGAGAATTTATCTTAAAAGAAGAGCTTTCTGATCATAATGTCCTGATTTCATTTCAATTGTATTTTTTGCAATAGCAAAATCTATTCACTAAATCAACCATTTTAAATGAAACTCTAGAGAAAGTCCCTGGTATTCTAAACTATATTCAAGCAAATGCTATGTAACATTGATAATTTTGACAAATGTCGATGAACTGTGAGATGATTAGTGTTGTTCTGCCTTATCATTACCGAGTTGCTGGTGACTGCAAGGTCAGGAATTAGAGAAAATTTTATCTTTATGAGAATCTCGTGAACATACCTACTGCAATGTCACGTTTTTATGTGATGTAATTACAAAGCAAAATGACTCGAGCTTTTCCTTGTAAGGTAAAGGTAAATCTGTATATGACACTTGGCACAACATTTAGGCATTTAAAAAGGAGCTGACTTCTTTTAGATCCCATCTGGCCCTGGTGAACCTTTCTGAAGAACATTTCCCTGAGGTAAGAAAAGTAATTAAGATGAGTATTCCAATATTTTTTTTTGAGAAACACAAATAAGTTATTTACACATCAATCAGATAATCCAAAGGAATATTCATAGATTTTGAAATTAGCTTCTCAACTTCGTGTAGTTGATTTATCTGCTGAAGCACCAGAAAAGTTGCAAGTTGAGTCGATTGAGCTTTCTGAAGATCCCATCTCGAAATCTGTTTGATATCAAGAAAGATTGATTGAAATCTGGAGAACTGCAGTTGAATATCCTCATCTCGAGGAACATGAGCAACAAAGATTTTTTTCTTCCTCATTCTATTGTTGTGAATCCACTTTTTACTCTCTCACCCAAATCAAGACTTCCGTAAGAGCTCAAATAACAGATGTGTATCAGGAAGACCGATGAAATAGCACCCCTCCACTTAAGAACCTGATATCCTTATGTTTTCTCACAAAAAGAAATTTCAAAAAACACACTGAAAGGTTAGCAAAGTTTCTCATTCCTTCTTAAGTGCATATACAGATTAAATTAGGAAAAAGGTTATTAATCAAATGTTTATAACTTTAGATTTTACTGTAAATGTATTAAAAATTACTTGAATGTGGCTTTATAAGAAGAAAATAAATTTCAATGAGGTATTTAGACATGAAAAGGTTCCCCATCCTAGGGTAAGAGTAACTACTTGACATTTACTGTTGAGGTCATTTCATCCTGTCTGGAGTAGAATTTGATTAGTTACTGATAACAAAAAGTACTCGAGATTTATTTCAGAAACAACTACTGTGTGTTCAAAAAAATATACGCATTGAAAATGAAAAATAACTTTTTATTGCATTGAGATTTGAACTGAAATTTCAAGTGTAGAAACTGAAGATGCGCTTAAACTTTTCCACAAAATTAGAATTGATACACTTCAGTTGTATGACCACATGAATTATTAAAAAAAGCTTGGTTTGAAACCGAAATCCAAGTGCTTATTTTTTCCTGCTTGTCAACATACAGTTCAAAGAGAGTAACCCTTCTGCCTTCGGACCCAACATTGCAAATGGTCAGAGAATGTTTTGTTAGATTTTTCCATTTGGTAATATGTGATGAAGGTAAATCGAATCAGCTTGTGCAGTCTGGTGCTTCTCAGTAACTGGCTCTGGTTCCTCCCAAGCAGGGACCAGTACTGTTTAAAGACTTGAAGATGTATATGCTTGGAATGCTATGAAAAAACATCTTTGAAGAGTTTCTTTTCTAAGCTCAGACTAGTTTTTTTCTGTTTTTTCAGTTGAAAAAGAT
This sequence comes from Thysanoteuthis rhombus, assembly GCA_963457665.1. Taxonomy (NCBI): domain Eukaryota; kingdom Metazoa; phylum Mollusca; class Cephalopoda; order Oegopsida; family Thysanoteuthidae; genus Thysanoteuthis; species Thysanoteuthis major. The sequence continues at coordinate 62,178,866 of OY735212.1, forward strand.
TTGTAATTTTCACTTTTTTTGAAAGTCCATTCGTAAACTTTGGACACAGTTAGAGGCAAACTCACTCATCAACATCATTAATATATTTATGAGAGAAAAGGATTAATCGCTTATTTGAAGACCTTAATATATTTCACTTAAAAATGAGATTTTGTCAGCTCTTAACTTATGTCATGTATGAGATTTGGTAGTCCTTAACCGACCAATAAAGTTATATTGAATCAACAGAGCTCCACAAGTGGTCACTCCTGACCCAAGTGGGCTTCAGGTTCTTCTTTCTTTGCTTGTCCGAGTCTCTTTGTGTCTCCGGGCGATTTTGGTCATTTTTTGGGGGGGCTACAACCTTGAAAATTTGCTTGCGTCATTTTGGACCAACCATATCCAAATCATGTGCTGGTATTTTTTTAGATAATTTCAGATAAAATATTTTTTTTAAAAAGATAATTCTGATAATTTTGTTTAGATGATCAGTTCTGGTACATGTTTGGGCTTCGGTGAATAATTCATGTACTCCTTTGAATTTCTCTTATTTTGGTTTTATCAAACAATTATTCACTGTTGAATTCTTATCTGTGTTTTGAGTGATTGGTTTTTCATATCTCATTTCATTGCTTAGTTAGTCAGTCAGTCAGTCATCATCATCATCAGCAGCAGCAGCAGCAGCAGCAGCTGCAGCAGCAGCTGCAGCTTTTAAACATCTATCATTGGACATAGACCTTCCTCAGGATATGCCAGACCTCTCCGTCATGGGCGTCGCGGAGCCAATTATTGTTTTATCATTATTTACCGACAGATTATTATTGTTTTGTTTTTTTATTGCAACTCTGTAGGCGGTTACCCTGGCTGGAGCCAACAAAAAATGAAAAATTAGTTTCCGACACGACTTGTTCTTGCATTCCGCATCACAATGCTCCGCAGCCTCTGAGAAGACCTGGGTGTTTTATGGCTGCAAGAATTTCATTTTGCTTCTGAACAAATTCTTTTATAACTGCACTGTATGCACACTGTGGTTCCAGCAAGGAAACGAATGCAAGACTCCTGTGGGGATTCAAAATCGAACCATTATTTTTTTTCACTTTGTCTGATGGAAAGTATATCGATAGTCTTTGTTTGAGAACCAAACCAAAACCTCAGTCATGTGAAGCAAAATAGAGAGAGAGAGAGAGAGAGAGAGAGAGAGAGAGAGAGAGAGAGAGAGAGAGAGAGAGAGAGAGAGAGAGAGAGAGAGAGAGAGAGAGAGAGAGAGAGAGAGAGAGAGAGAGAGAGTATGAGCTTGTCGAAAGAGAGTTAAAGGGAGAAAGAGTGACTACTTAATCAGGCCAGTAGCCTGTATCCCAGGTCTGTCCTCACCGCATATCTGTTGCTTTACCCTACTACTTTACTGGGTGACCAACATTAGGTCCCATAAATTACAGCAAGGGTCCTTTATCTATTGCTATCTCTTTTACTAGATAACCTTACCCTCTTACTGTCTATCTCTCTCACTCCCAATGTTATAATTGTTATACACCTTTCTTTTTTTTATCAACCTGTTTTCACTTTCTTTCTCCTAATGTCTTTTTAATTGAGTGGCTGTGATTGGCTATTTATCTGTGGGCAAAAAGTATCTTCAATGAAAGTGGTATTTAAAAATAAATGAAATATTCAATCAAACAGTCCCCATCAGTCTTATATTGTAACACAACTTTGTAACGGAAAAGTCACCCAAAGACATTTTCAGAATCAGAAAAGTAATCGACTTTCTGCTACAAGTTCCTTTTTACTTATAGAAATAACTAAACAATTCTTGTCTTCATAACTCACCCATTTTGAAAGCTTTATTTCCTAATATCATACAAGGTTAGTTATTCAAATCCTAATATCATACAAGGTTAGTTATTCATATCCTAATATCATAGAAGGTTAGTTATTCATATCCTAATATCATAGAAGGTTAGTTATTCATATCCTAATATCATACAAGGTTAGTTATTCATATCCTAATATGATACAAGGTTAGTTATTCATATCCTAATATCATAGAAGGTTAGTTATTCATATCCTAATATCATAGAAGGTTAGTTATTCATATCCTAATATCATAGAAGGTTAGTTATTCATATCCTAATATCATGCAAGGTTAGTTATTCATATCCTAATATCATAGAAGGTTAGTTATTCATATCCTAATATCATAGAAGGTTAGTTATTCATATCCTAATATCATAGAAGGTTAGTTATTCATATCCTAATATCATGCAAGGTTAGTTATTCATATCCTAATATTATACAAGGTTAGTTATTCATATCCTAATATCATACAAGGTTAGTTATTCATATCCTAATATCATGCAAGGTTAGTTATTCATATCCTAATATCATAGAAGGTTAGTTATTCATATCCTAATATCATGCAAGGTTAGTTATTGATATCCTAATATCATGCAAGGTTAGTTATTGATATCCTAATATCATAGAAGGTTAGTTATTCATATCCTAATATCATAGAAGGTTAGTTATTCATATCCTAATATCATAGAAGGTTAGTTATTCATATCCTAATATCATAGAAGGTTAGTTATTCATATCCTAATATCATAGAAGGTTAGTTATTCATATCCTAATATCATGCAAGGTTAGTTATTCATATCCTAATATCATAGAAGGTTAGTTATTCATATCCTAATATCATAGAAGGTTAGTTATTCATATCCTAATATCATAGAAGGTTAGTTATTCATATCCTAATATCATGCAAGGTTAGTTATTCATATCCTAATATTATACAAGGTTAGTTATTCATATCCTAATATCATACAAGGTTAGTTATTCATATCCTAATATCATGCAAGGTTAGTCATTCATATCCTAATATCATGCAAGGTTAGTTATTCATATCCTAATATCATAGAAGGTTAGTTATTCATATCCTAATATCATGCAAGGTTAGTTATTGATATCCTAATATCATGCAAGGTTAGTTATTGATATCCTAATATCATAGAAGGTTAGTTATTCATATCCTAATATCATACAAGGTTAGTTATTCATATCCTAATATCATACAAGGTTAGTTATTCATATCCTAATATCATACAAGGTTAGTTATTCATATCCTAATATCATAGAAGGTTAGTTATTCATATCCTAATATCATATAAGGTTAGTTATTCATATCCTAATATCATGCAAGGTTAGTTATTCATATCCTAATATCATAGAAGGTTAGTTATTCATATCCTAATATCATGCAAGGTTAGTTATTCATATCCTAATATCATACAAGGTTAGTTATTCATATCCTAATATGATACAAGGTTAGTAATTCATATCCTAATATCATGCAAGGTTAGTTATTCATATCCTAATATCATAGAAGGTTAGTTATTCATATCCTAATATCATAGAAGGTTAGTTATTCATATCCTAATATGATACAAGGTTAGTTATTCATATCCTAATATCATCCAAGGTTAGTTATTCATATCCTAATATCATGCAAGGTTAGTTATTGATATCCTAATATCATACAGGGTTGGTTATTTGTTATACATTCTTTGTATAAAACAATTGTACATCGTATAATTTACGGAACTGCATAAATAAAAAAAGCTTATATGTTAAACTTCATACATACACATTTTGGGGATTTCACGTGAAGATGATTTAATTCATTTTCTATTGAATGAAAAACTAGACTTGCATGTTCTTTAATCATAGACAACCAATTTCTCTTGATTTTCTCAGCTTGTCTCACTCCTATGCACCTACCAATTAAAGAACCTACTTAGTAGGTAAGAAGAGAGAATGAACTCAAGTGCTTCCCTTCTAGCCACACCCTTTAATTGTATTCTACGTTACTTAACACTTCAACTTATAAGAATAGAAAAAAAAAGTAGAAAAATAACCGATTCAAGTATATGTTTATAAAAATGACCATGAAATGGTCTAAATCATCTTGATTCAGTTGTACAATGAATAAAATGTGTTGCCATGTTTACCTTGTTGGTCAAGTTTGTTTTATCTTAGTAGCGGTACTCAATAATGATCTAAATAAATGGACTAATTTGCCTAGATAAACATTTGTGAGTGTACTTAATAAACTTTTATATACTGATGAGAAATGGTATATTTTCTAGAACAAAGCTGTAAACTATTTTTGTTTTTTGATGAAGATTTTGTTTCTATTATTATTGTCCTAAAATATATAAAGCTCATACTGACGAGATGATCGTGACACCACAAGTCTTTTTTTCATTCTTGTGGGGGTTGGATGTGTCATGTTTAAAAGCATCAATCAAAAATGTCAAAAAACATTTTGTAAGGTGCCAAAAAAAAGCAAGGGGCTCTTTGTATATTTTGATAAAGCTCCCCTCCCGCCTCTTTGAATTGGAAAATGACATAAGACTAATGTATCAAGATATGGTAGTCTTTCCAATTTCGCAAATTTGAAACTCGCAGATTTGCTTACTAATCACCCTTTTTTTTTCCATCAATAAAAGGAAGCTATTGTCATAGATTTCTGGTGTGAGGTTTGTTCAATTTGCGATGGAACTTTATGCTAAATTGGTCAATAGTTTGTGCCCGGCAGTCTGGAAAGTCCACAGATGGCACTAATGAAGCCTGTTCAAAAAACATCCATTCTTTTTTTTAGAGTTTTGAAAATGTGGAAGCCGTACAGAATGCATTTTTTATGCCTCAGCCTTGAAAATTTTCATTAGTAGTCTACAAGAAACAAAAATACATATATTTTTCGGGGGGGGGGGGGAGTTCAATCTGCTTGGTTTTTTTTCAAATTCAGGTGTTTTCAGTGATTGCTGCTAGAGGAGAGAGAAGTATCTTATTCATTGATCACCCCTTTTTAAATTTTTTAATAATTGATCACCCTCGCCCACTTGTTTATCTATTTTTTAGAAATCAAAACTGTCTGCATGGGTTTCTTTAGTTTTTAAATGATTATGTCTGCCTGGTCCGCTGGCCATCTATGGCATGTACAGGTTACACCAATGAAGCTAGAGGGCTGAAAATTTAAACATTTATTCCTTATTATGTCTAGAAAGAACTTTAAAAAAAAAATCTACAATATAAGTTTATGGTAAAGTGGTCCCTCACTTTGTGCATAGGAGTGTTTATGCTTATTTTTTGAAAATTTTAACTTTTCAATGATCAACAAAAGGCAACAATCATTGAGTACCCATGTTTTAAATCATTCTAATTGATCATCCCATGCTGACAAAAGATGTTGTCACATGATGGTTTTTATTGTGTGACTAACCAGAACTATTACATCACTTTTTCTCAAAATGATCGAACATCGAATTGACTTGTCTAGCTCGAGCTACATTCTTAGTTTAGAATGTATTTAAAAACTACCATTTTATTTATCGAAAGTTTGTAATGTATAATTTGTATTTTGACTCAATGTTTACTAACTTATTGTTTCTAAATTTTTCTTTGAAGTTGATTTGAAAATTAAAATGGCTCTAAAAGATTTAGGCCAAGATTCACAGGATGAAGATGGCCGCTATACTCAAGCTTTAAAACATTGTATTCCTGTTCGATGTCACGAAAGGTTGGTTTGTAATTCTTCATCTTCAATTTCTTTTCATTTTTGTGTTAATATACAACAATTTATATTTATTAATCTATTAATCTATTATAACTTGTTGAGCACGTCTGATTATAAACAATATTTATTTAACAACTTAAAAAATAAGTATAGAATTTGTAAAAAAATTTTTAAATGTACATGATTGTATACAATATTTACAATTTAACACTACATACAGACCAGATTCTCTTGAAAATTTCATCAGACATATCCCCAAAATGTTCTTGTAAGTTCATGGTCTATCATAATCTTATCTAAATTATTTTTAAAACTCTATACTAGTGTTATTTATAACAGGGCTAGGCTTATTCCAAAACTATTTTATTTATTTATTTATTGTGTCATTCCATGTCCCCACTTGACCATCTCTGATTTTTGCTCTAACTAACTGGTCTCAGTTTCTCTGGGGTCTGAAATGGAGTCATGTTAAATATCAACTTGATATCTTGATCCAAGAACTATGACTCATTTGTCCAGTGTAGTAACGACCAAATTATTTTTTCCATTTTAAAGTAGCCACCATTTTGTTTTTGATAGTGCTACAAAATGGTCAACTTCATTAAACGAAGAACAGGTCGCTCCAGAGTATTCAAAAACCTGTTTGAAAACCTGGACGATGGACACATAAATCTCTTGCTACCTACTGAAATCTGGTGGCTGATTAGAGGAACAGTTCTAAATAGGGTGTTTGAGCTGAAAGATGAATTGCAGGGATACTTTCAAGGAAACAACAAGCCAAAGTTTGCTAAGTGTTTTGAAGATGAGAAATGGTTGCAGAGGTTAGCCTACTCAGCAGACAATTTTCATCATTTGAATCAGCTGAACAAGTCACTGCCAGGACCTGGAGAAAATCTATTGACTTCAAGTGACAAGATTAAATTTTTTGAAAAATCATATTGCAAAAAGAAATCTTTGAATGTACTGCTGGGACTTGAGAGTGAAGAAAGATATCAGCAAATTTCAAGTCTTATTGAAACTCATCTGGAAGAACCATCCATCAAAATTGAACATTATTTTCCCCTCTGTTTCAACTGAAGTTTATGATTGAATGAGGTATCCTTATTCTGAATCTTTTGCTCATCCAGATGAGATTTACTGATCTATCTCTGGAAAAGTTGTGGATTTCTGTGAAAGACGAATATCCTGCCATTTATAAGAAAGCAAAAACATATTGCTGCAGTTTTCAACTTTTCCATGTGTCAGCAAGCCTTTTCTTATTTATCAAGATTCTTGTAGACAGAAATCAGCTCCATTCCATTGAATATGAAATCCATGTGTGTTTTATCTAAAATTGAAACCACAAATTGGATATTTGAGTGTCAGAAGTCCAGTGCAAATTTCATTACTTAAATACGCTTCAAAAATAACATTGCCTTGATCTATATGACATATGTTCTTGATTAATCTTATGCCTTTTCAACATAGACAATAAAAGATTAACTTATTGCAATAGTTATTATCTATTTTGTTCTGCGTGTAAATCTTATATAAGATGAATGTTATTTATATTTATTTTTTGTGAACACAGATACGTTTAATTTTTTTTCTGGTATAAATGAAACCCTCCTCATGTGGTTCCATGAACAAGCAGTTTGATCTCAGCATAATTCTTTCGTGTGCACGTTGCATGGTTCTCAATTTGCGGGTATGTCTCTTGGTTAGGTTCCATGTTTCAGCTCCATAAGTGACTATTGGGAGGATACATGTAGAAAACTCAACTATTTGAAATTAATTGAACTTGATAATTAATAAAGGTGAATATTTGAAGAAAAATAATTTTAAAAATTATGTATTTTCAATAATTAAGTGCCCAAATACTTGCATAACAATTTTTGCTCTGATCAGAGCAGCAGTTTCATCGTTCAATATTTTTTGCATGTTGACATATCGTTATTTACACATCAAATATAACAAACAATTGGATTGACTGTAACTTACCATTCTTCAATCCCTGTTTATTGATAGTGCCTGGCTTTTTTCCAGCTGGGTCTGAAAGGAAATGAAATAAAGTACCATAATAGGAAAACAGCGAAATAGTGAAGGAAACAAAATGAGTATAAATAATAATGACAATAAATCTTCAAGAAATATTTTTTTTCCATTAAACATAAGGGGTTTTGTTTATTTCTTGCATATCTCTGTAAATCTTCCTTTGTATGGCTTATCTACTGAGATTTCAAATTCACAAAGTCATTCAAAATATGTCTGCCAAATATATTATGAAATATTAGTCAATAAAGAGTTGGAAGGGAATTACAATTTTGTCATCAATTTAATTAAATTCCCCTTCCAATGCTTAGCTATGGGTGTCCAAGCCCAAGTGGTACATGTGCGGGCTACAGTGATTCATTTATGTGGGGTACGGATATTCCGATGAAATTTTCCATGGAGAGAACCATAAAATCATCGTTATAGCTTCGACTGTATTCTGTTCATTTTTTTCTTCAGGTGAAATTTTCCTTAAAATTCTTCAGTTAATTTTGTTATCTGAAAGTTTTTTTTTTATTGCTCTATAAAAAGTTTAAAATCCAGGAATTGTATTGATTTTAAATTCATCACACTGTTTCTACCTTTTCAATGTGGGGGTCATGTCCAAATAGAGAGCTTTTTATAATTGTTACTGCCTGCTGTAAATATGGACTTATGTTGGAAGTTTCTTCGTAATTGTAGGATGTACAAGATATTGATTAGATCTCTTGTATACTACTGTATTTAGGCTTGGGCACCCGTAGCTAAGCGTTGGAACGGGAATTTAATCCTAAAACTAGAGAGCGTACAATGAAAAGTCACCTAACTAGTCAATGGAATAAAAGATCTTGGTTATAAAGAGAGATTGCAGTCCTTGGGTTTCACCACTTTGTTTGAGAGAAGAATGAGGTGGGATTTAATTGGACATTCAAAATAGTTAATTGAATTATTAAATATTGTACATCATTCTTTGATATCTCTCCTTGACCTGGAAATCTTTGGACAAGACAGATTTAAAAAAACTAAATCAAAGCTATTAAATATTTTTCCTAATAGAGTATATATATTTTTTGAATAAGTTACCTAGTCATGTTAAAGATAGCAATAGTGTACAGAGTTTTGGGGAATTCGTCTTATGAGTTTTCTGAAAGAGTCTGATCTGTGAATTGTGTTAAATTATAGATGTTTGTATTTATGTACATTTGTATGTGTTTTTATTAATTTTGTATTGGTTCTAAAGTTGATGTGTAAATATTGTGTATAGTTGGAGATGCTCAAAGAGTTTTTATGAAATAATAAATAGATAAAATGGAATATGCATCCATTATTGCTATAAATCCATTGAAACAAACACTACAAAGAAAGATTAAAATACCAAGGTAATTATAAAAACATTCTAGTTTGTAGCCAGTGTGTCAATATTTCAATGTTTATTTCCATCATTCTCAGGACACCAATATCAACTAAATGTGTTAACATACAAATAAGAATATCATAAAAACGAATGCATTTTTGAAAATATGATTTTAATTAATACATTTTTTAATGTTATCTGAGTTTAAACTGCCATTATATATTGCAATTACATGAAATGATTAATTTATAGATATCAATACATTCTTTCTACAAAACCGAATTGTGCACCTTTTTAATCAGATTGCTCCAATTATTGATTTTCTTTCTCTGAAATGCAGAGTGGATAATGAAATTCCCATGAAATATGCTGGCTGTTTCTCATATATGACGGTCAGTTGGTTGGGAGATCTAGTGTGGAAGATTTATCGAAATGGCATTGATTCTGTGGACTTATGGACTTGTTCTGATAATGAAAGCAGTTTTTACAACTTGATGAGGTTTGTTTCTTAATATTTCTATGAAAAATGTTTTTTCTTAATGTTGACATTTTATTTTGATGTTTAGTAAAAATCTATCTCCATTACAAGGTCAATTAAAATGTTCAGAAATACTGCAGAAAATTTATAGAAATAAGAAATCAACTCACTAACTTTTTTTTTTGGACAAATTGATCTCTCCTCTTCACCCTCAATGTAGTCAAAATGTTCCAGGCGATACATTTCTACGGCAGCCTTGAAGTGTAAAATGTTATATCCGTAAAGGAAGAGAATCTCTCCTATTGGTTTTTTTCTGCCGGTGGTTCAAAGCAAAAGAAACAGAATAAGACTGTATCAGATGGAAAATTTAAACGTAAATGCAATGCTTGTAAATATTGTATTTCAGCAATGCTTTCAGTGCAGCTTGTTCCATATTAAGCAACGTACATTTACGCCTGATGAATGCTGTAGAAAATGAATCGTCTGAACTGTTGTGACTACATTGAAGGAAGAAAAGATCAAATTGAAAAAAATCAGTATGTTGACGACTCTTCTCAAAGTTATTGACAGTAAATCAAAGCATGTAAAGTTTTATTTGGACTTTTGTCCTCATCTTGGTTTATTTCTTGAACACGACTGTATTTGTCCCTCACGGCTCTCTTGAGGTGATGAATGGGTGTATTTTTAACCTCATCAAGATGGTATGCCCTTATCTGGAGTTTGCTTCTTGCATATGATCTCTTCACATGAAATACATCTCAAATGCCAGGGAGAGAGAATACAGAGGAGAGCCACCAAGATCATTCTGAGACTGAGAAATTTATCTTATACCGAGAGATTAAAACCACTCAATCTAAAAACTCTTGAATGAAGATAAAAAATATGTTGGCCTATCGGAGATCTAAAGGATCCGGAACAATGTATATATATAGTGGCTACTGATGTTCATTACTCAAAATGCATTGATAAGAAATTGCTGACTTCATCTATCTACAGTAAAACTTGAGATAACAGCCATGAATTATGAAGTCAGACATCCACTTTTGTTAACAAGAGTAGCAAATGCATTGGATGAAAAGATGGTCACATTTGAGAATATCAATATCTTAAAAAATAACCTTTATTCTGATAATGGTCATACCAAACTTAACTACCAATTTTCTCATTAGTTTAGTTCCACCCTAACTAAACTGGAGTAGGCTTAATGACGCAATAATTGTTGTAAAAAATGTTCATATCAAGTACATTCATACATTCAAATATATATGAAGTGTATACATTAGTTATAAACTCTGTATGGTCTACTCTCTTTCTTTCTTTCTTGTACTTTCCTTTTTTTTTTCATCTTAGCAATTGATTAAAAAAAGAAGGGATGATATGATGCAGTGCGATATTAAGAGGAAAGAAAAAATATTCCTCTTTCTTTGCCGACTCTCTTTATTATATCTTTCTATCTTTACCAACATTATAAACCAATTCAGAAAAGTCTAAACAAAAAATCTTTTACTTATAATTAGTTCTGATCAATTACGGGAATTTCATAATCTTAGATTTTCGAAAATGATTCAATATAAAAATAGTTGTATAAATTACATTCGATAAATAATCAATAAGCATTAAATCTGAATTGGCATTATTGGTGTGGAACTTTTTTTTCACTTAACGGTCCAAATTGAGGGGAAAATTTTTGTTTTATTATTAGGGGTCAAAATTGTACAGGGATGATCATATTTATTTTTAGGGTTCAAAATAAAGTAGGAATTTTTTTCTTCACTTTCAGGGGTCAAAATTGCTTTTAGTTGTTGATATCAAGAGGGTCAATTTGAAGGGTGAAATATTTTCTCTTTTATTAGTCAAAATCAGGGGATGAACTGTTCCCTTTTTTTAGCCTTAACCTTAACTTTTTTTTTACTAATTGCCCCATTTTTTAACACTAGCCCCCACTTTTTAACGTTAATCTCTTTTTTCCTAGTGTTAGTCTCCCTTTTCTTTACACCCCTATTTTTAACATTTAGCTCTCCTTTCAAGTTTTTTACTTTTGTTCAAAGTCACCCCCCTATTTGTTTTACAGCAGGCCCCCCCATCCTTTTAGAAGATCAGCCCTATTTTTTTTCTAATGTATAAATAATTGTAAAGAATGTCATCATATTACACATTTCTGGTTAATAGAGATTTGCATTGCAGTGAGCTTGGAGAATAGCCTTCTACACACATTGCATTTTATATACGTTGGTAATAGAGATTTGCATTGCAGTGAGCTTGGATACACATTTCATTTTATATATGTGGATAATAGAGATTTACATTGCTGTGTACCACAACCAGATTTTTATCATCTTTGTTTGTTTGTTACTTTTTCTGTTTTTCTATTACTTAAATTCAGCTTTTTTATTACGTCATTAGAACATGAATGAAATTCTATTTCAAAACATCAGTTACATCAATGAAATTATCTTTTATTATGTCAGTTACACTCCTTAGCATGTAGACAGCATCTTCACATTGGTATCTATTATATGAGTGTTATATTATATATTATACGCATTATCATATTGCTATGATAGTTTGTTACTATTGCTCAGGGATGTCATTGTTGAAAAATCATACAAAATGAATTATTGTAAAGGAAAAAGAAAAGTTGAGCCCAAATTCATAATTATAATTTTTCTTCTTTTTTTCTATCAATTTAGGCTTGAAAATTTGTGGAATGAGGAGGTTGATAAAAAGGGTTCTGCAGCTTCCTTTAAGAATGTCCTCATACAGTTCATAAAAACTCGGGTGATTGTGGCCAGTATATTTCTCATCATCAGTTTAACTTGCAGTTTATTCACACCTGTAAGTAAGTCTTCATTTTATTTCCCTTTTGTATCATTTCACTCTGCAATCTTTCCAATACACTGGTTTATTCTGTGCCATCAAATGGTGTCTATGATTAGGTAGTTTTGCAATCACTTTGTACTTGTAAAATATCACAAACAACGTGTTGCTCTGCATTTTCTTGTTTACGTTCAATACTTGCTGAATATTAAAACTAAACCAAAATTAAGTAAAGATATGATTTATCTACATGTTAGTGACTGCGGGAGCAGACAGGATTATCTGTTGAAAAAAAACAAAGACATATTCCGCACATATTTTTTCAAATGAGGAAGTTGAAGAAGGAAAAAATGACATCAATTTTATACCAACGGAAAGTTGATACAGACACAAGTTTAACGTAAATTAGAATTCTATTTCTACTTCTAAGTTATGTCACCAGGCGTCACTGATAACGTGAGCATGACAGATGATTAATGCTCATTGCTAAATATTAGATGTGCGGATGTAGATTATCTAATCTGCGTTGTAGTTACCTATTCATACAGAGAATCAAATAGCAGACATTCAAGTTATTTGTTGATATTTTATTGGTTATAATATATATTCATTGTACGGTTTTAATAATTACATTTAACAAGAGGATTTCATTTACCTTTGACTATGAAGTTGGAAGAGGTATATGTATCCACTTGTATCTGTCTGCTTGTACTTACAAAAAGTTCAAATCCCAAATTGATTTCATGAATATTTTGTGGAAGGGTGGGCTGTAGTTTAAGGAAAAATTGATTAAATTTGGGGATGGATCCGGGAATTTTTTACACTTACCTCCCATGTGCTGCAGCTATATATGAATTGATTTTCATTTAGTTTCTCGTGACGATGGCATTTGCTGAGGAGGTATGTGCTCTATGATTGCTTTGTAGCTACTATCTGTTACTCCTTTGAACATTCCGTCTTAAACAAGTTATATGCAAGTTACATGCAACTTGTGGGTGCCTAATCGCAGTCCCTCCCTCCCCCTCTTATTTTGAGAAAAATTTCTGCCCCTCTCCCACATTTTCATTTGGCCCACACCAACTATTATCTTTTGAGAGTTTTTAGAGGGTCATTACAGATTTTTTGAAATTTTCCATCAAAAGTCATCCACTAAACGATGCAAGTGGATAACTTCTTAAACCAATTTTACTTGTGTTGACTAATTTCAACTATTTTAAAATCTTGTGATGCCGAAAGAGTTTTCAGTTCAATTTTTCCTTGAAAACAAAAGAACTTCCTTGTTCTAGTCAATACTGTATGTCTTTACTACCCATATGCCTACCCCATCTTTACTATAAATCTTCCACAAATAACTTTGTTTTTTGTTCAGATACTACTAAATTGGCCATAGTTTCCTACCCCCAAGCCAGTTTATCAAATTGGAACGGATTTTCCAACCCTCTCAGCAATTGAGCACCTAAGAGTAAACTTGCTCATGTATTTCTTGGTGTATAACACTATTCTTGTGTGATAAAAGTATGTATGGTGGAAAATAGGTATAAAATTGTAACTTTTTGTATAATATGGGTACTTTATTTGGCACTACAGTTTTACAGCTCAATGTGTTCTTTTGCCTTGATGTTCCAAACTCATATATGCATCCATATGTTTTTCTGTCCTCAAATGGGCTGAATTTTAATAACTTATAAAAAAAAATTTCAACGTACATTTGAGTATTACACTGAATTTTTGCTCAGATTTGATTCCACCATTTTTCATGTTGTACATGAAGAAATACGTATTCCTGGATTTCTCTGTGTCTCTTTCATTTTAAGTGTTTTTTATTTTAAATCCTATGAATAAGTTCAAATACCTGCATATTGGTTTGAGTTCATATTGAATTTGATTTTCCATTGTTTGTGAACCTTTCAAAATTTTGGTATCAACTTCAGATGAATATGAGATTCAACTTTATTTCTTCTTACAAGAATCATTGTCATAATTGTATGAATTTTGAAACTTGTATTTTTGTTGTTTTCAGTTTTATTTAATCCATGAAATCTTGGATTATATGTCATCTGAGAACAAAGTTTTGACTCATGGTATCCTGCTTGTCTTTGGTCTTCTAATTAGTGAGCTCATACGTAGTCTCTCCTTTGCTATTATGTGGAGTATGAATTATACAACAGGTAAGTCTTATAATCGGAAAACATTTCCTTTTAAGAAATTGAATTGAAATGAAATACAATAAATCCTCGCAAACCTTGATATAATGAATTTTGGCTTTAACATACTTGTGGATCTATTTGAAGTGACTTCAGACTAACCGGATAAAGATTGATAAATACGGTAAACAACTGGACCGTAACAAGCTTTCTTCAAGCATTTAACACAGGGACCATATAAATGCTGTGAACACTTGGCAGTAACAAACTTTCTTCTTATTTACTGTACAAAGTTCGATAAATGTGAGAACCAATCATTGACCACATGTGTGACGAGGCTGATTAGATATGTTGGTGTGAAGAAATCCTGTCGAGTGCATTCATAGTTACAGTGTAATTTCTTTGGATAATTATCAGATATGAAGTGATTGCTATCGAAAATAAAACAAGAGGCAACTGTACTGCTTTTGTTGGATTTACTGAATGATGTATGATTGAAAATACAACTGGAGTCAATCAAACTTCCTTTGGATTTATGGAATGATGTTTGTTAAATGCGATGAACCATCTAACTTCATGAAAGCCAACCATCATTTATAATAAATTTTCGGCTTTAATGACTACCAGCCCAGTTTGTTATATCGAGGATAATGGTTTCATAAAACTTTTATAAATTATCATAAGTTTAAGATATAATTGGAAAATAGTTCTTTCATATTTTTGTTTTACAGCAATACCTTGATTAGTCCAGTTTTTGATGTGGTAAGGTAAATTAATATAAATCAGTATAAGCTGAAAAAATAAAGATATTAAATCATGAAAAGACTTTGAATGGTATGGGTAATTTTGTAATGAATAACCATACTGATAAAGGCATCTCTGCAATCGTATTGGTATATAGTTCCCTATTCATGTAGTAATGAAAACACTTTGCTATCTTTGTTATTTTGATGTCATTCTGGTAGTATAATTCAGTCGATGTGTAAATATAGTATTTAAATATTTACTCTTTTAAACACTGCCATAGCTACTGTTTGAATTAACTGTTTGCAGGTCTGGTTGGTCACTCGATAGAAACTGTCATGCAACCTATGCCCATCGACAATGTTTTGTGTTCGGGGTTATCAATTAAAAAAATTTGAAGTTGGGGGGTGATCAATGTATATGTTACTTCTCTTACCTTTTGTTTGATAGTGATTACTAAAAAAAGTTAACAATCCAACAACTGTAGTGTCAAAATTTGAAGTCGTGTAAAAGGATTCCATTGAAGAATAAGTATGGTCAGAATGAATTCTATCATGACATCACTCCAGTGGAAAACATGTAAAGAAAGGTAAAAAAAAACATCCTGAAACATCTAGATTCTGGAAAGTATAGATTCAATAAACCTGTGAAAAAAAAGCCTCAAGAAGATCCAAAAGGCTTTTTCCCCCACTATCCCCCGCCAAAACTTCTTGAAGGTGTCTAATTGGAGTACTTATACGTATTTTCAAGTTTGTAGACAAAACGGTATGGCCAGAAGGGCTGAACTCACAAAACACATGAACAAACACATATACCCACGAACACATGAAAATACAAAAAAAAGGATAGAACCCTTTTCCATCTTTGATGGCTATAGTTGTCCAATCGCTGATAATTATGATTATTATTTGTACTCATTGAATTTTCACAAGTAGTAAGAGGTGGCCTTCACAGGAGATCAAGTGACAATAAGACTCCTCAGTACTCCAGTGCTATTCTTGATAATACTGTCATCTGGATGGTTTCCATTTTCCCTCAGTGACTTCAACACTATTCCAAGCATACCAATAATGATGAGCATAACTCTCATCTTCATGTTCTCCTATTCTTTTGAATTTTCTTGTAAGTTCCAGATACTCTTCCAGATTTTTTTTTCATCTGTTGTATATTGGAATAGTAACATCCACAATCTAAAAATTTCATTCTCCTTGATTTTGATGATTAGATCTGGTCTTCCGGCCTGGGTTGAGTGATCCATTTGAATTTCAAAGTCACATTTGATTCTATGTTGGTGCATATACCATTGGTTACAGGGCCAAATCCCAGACAATTTCTAGTGGACCACTGTTCCTATCCAGTCGTATCTATTTTTGTACTCTTTCCAAGCCAACTTGCTGCATCGATTAATGATAGAATAGATCTCTATTTCTGCATCGTCAGCATTTACTATTTTGCTCTGTCCTGTCTAGCCTAGCTTTAATAAAGTTTTATTCTTATAGAATTGTTCTCGCTTGCGAATAATAAGGATTCAGTTTCTGACCTCAGATTTCCACCTGGCAACCATGTCTGCCTCATCTCATCTGAACTTTCCTTTGTTTGTCTTTTGAAATGTCTATGCAGTTATTTTTCTTGGCTTCTCGTTTTGGAGTTTTCAGATCTCACATTCATCTTATGTCTTTTCTCCTGAAACCTTTATAACTCAGCCTTCTGTAACCTTCAAGTTTCTTGATGGTAATCTATACAATCCACAATAGCGGCCAGACCTTTTCCGCCCTCTTTCTTTCCTATATATCGTCTGTCAACATCATCCTGATTTTTTGGTCATGCATGATCATCATTTTCTGATTATTTGATTCAAATCCTCAATTCCTGTCTTGTCCAGTGTAGGATGGATTCTGAATGTATCACTATAGTTGCTGTTCTTCTTTGATCATGTTTTTGCTGCTTAGTCTAATTTCCAAAGTCTTTCTTGTTCTTCTGAGGTATTCTTTTCTGGTTCTTCCTACATTCCATTGTGTTTGATCTAAATTGATTCCTGTATTCCTAGATACTTCAAGTTCTCATTTTCATTCAGCATCCTGATGATTACATGGTTGATTAATTCAGTTTCTTCTGCTATTTTTTTGTTTCCTTTGTGCATCACCAACCTTGCACATTTCTTTTGTGCATCACCAATGTTGCACATTTCTTTTGTGCATTACCAACCTTGCATATTCCTTTTGTGCATTACCAACCTTGCACATTTCTTTTGTGCATAAATAACCTAGCACATTTCTTTCGTGCATTACCAACGTTGCACATTTCTTTCGTGCATTACCAATGTTGCACATTTCTTTTGTGCATTACCAATGTTGCACATTTCTTTTGTGCATTACCAACCCTCCTTGCACTTTCCTTTTGTGCATTACCAACTTTCCTTGTACATTTCTTTTGTGCATTACCAACCTTGCATATTCCTTTTGTGCATTACCAACTTTGCACATTTCTTCTATGCATTACTAACCTAGCACATTTCTTTTGTGCATTACCAACCTTGCATATTCCTTTTGTGCATTACCAACTTTACACATTTCTTTTGTGCATTACTAACCCCAACCACATTTTACAATTTCAAACTTAATTCCAATGTCTTGGCTGATAATCCTGACTGTATTGAAATCCACAATTAGAAACTGTTAACCTAAACTGTCAATGTAGGTTTCTTTTAGTTTTCAAGTTGATCCTGCTTGGTGGCTATGTATGTATGTAAGTATTTATCATGCATACAAGCTGTGCCAGTGGAGCCAGAAGGCTAAAAATTTATACAGTTACATCTTATTATATCTACGAGAATCTTTTTTTTTGTCTTTTTAAATCCCTCCACCACAAATCGGGTTTTAGTGAGGGGCTCAATTTGTAATGTAATTTTATGCTAAATTGATCTACAGTTAGTGTCCAGCAGCTTTCACACTTGTTTTATTTTCAAATTCAGACTTTACTAGTGATCACTGCTTAGAAAAAGGCAAGAGAAGTAACTTATACATTGATCAATTTTTTAATTGATCATCCCCAACACAGCATGCTGCCATAAGATGTTGGTCACATGGCGGTTTCTATTGATTGACTATTCAGACCTGTTACATCTCATTTTTAGCAAATAGTTTTGAGTAATCCATATTCATTGAGTGGTTGAGTCTTTCTAGGGACTTAGTAAATTTATATCTTTCATGACAATTATATAATTATAATTAATGATAACTTTATTTCAAATTTGATTCCATAGGTGTACGTGTCAAAGTTGCAGCAACAGCTTTACTCTATAAAAAAATTCTCATGGTGAAAAACATGAAAGAAAAAACTGCTGGCGAAGTGAGTAAAATTTGATTTTATATTTATGAAGTTTAAATAATTTTTATATTTTTCATATCTTATAACAGATATTACTCTTATCAAATACTTCAAGCAATAACCATGTTTGATTAATTATGAGGTGATATGTTTTGGCTTCAAGGAAAGTATGGATGGATATGAAGGGTGGAGTGAGTGTTTGTTGTTTTCATTCATACGTGTATATGATCAGTTAATGAATTCGTATTTCTTCTAACTATTCATTATAAATTTCATTTTCAATCATAACAAATAATGAAGAATTTGTTATTTTGTATGACACTCTCTAAGGACCCGACAGTATTTAGAGATGAATATTTTTTTGCTAAATTTATCTCTAATGTTAATATCCTTTCAATCTCTTTTACTCAGAGCATCAAACTTTAGAATGGTCTGTTCTCTATTACATATATATATATATATATATTTAGGTATCAGTCAATTTTCATATGAATAAAAAACGATGAAAAAATTAATTTTCATTTTCTATACATGGAATCAAGAAAAAATAGAAAAAAAAATAAAAAGAATTTTATTCATCATTTTCCAAATATTAATACAGTTATCCCATGACATTCACGGAGGTCACAGGCACCAGGCTGGGTGCGAATGTACTAAATCCATGAACAACTTTTGTAGACCCAACCCTCTTGGTCCTCAAAACCCATAAGTCTTGTCCCTAAACAAATACTTTGCCATCCTCAGAGTGTAAATTTACAAATAAATAAATGAATCCAGTAAAAGATACAGTAAAAAATTTTGATTTTAAAACTCGACTTCATTTTTTCTGGTGCCACTTCCATCAATTATGGTGGAATCGATATTTTTTTTTTAGTCAGAAACATAAACACGGCCTTAATCTGATCAGAAATCCTCTGTGAGGACGCAAAAGTATTTTTTTCTTTTTTTTACGACAAATTTTTCATTAGCAATTCTTTCCCTTTTCATAAATCTATTTATTATCATCTTTTATTTATCGCAACTTATCTCAGCGTGAATAAACTATTTTAATCAGCAACAAAAATATTAAGAGGAAGGTAAATTTTATTATGAAAATTACTATATTGTAAAAATGAAAAAATCGGTAATAACGATTCATGATACTTCATGACTAAAAAATAAATAAATATATCTCTTAAATAGTACAGTGAATTGGAAAAAAAAATTTAATGTCTAAAACACTTTGATTAAGCCCAACATGTTCATGAGTGTAAATAAGTTTTCAACCGGGTTTTCATTGTCTACATAAATGATTTTCAGTTGATAATTTCCCTGCAATTTGTCTTCTTATTAATAACACAAAGATTATTATGATGTATTTATGAGTTCCCAAACCTTTTATATTGTGATTATACTTAACTGCGTATTTTCCATAGAGTATTTATTTTTTTGCTGTACGCTACAGAACTCCCCAAAATTTCCCATCAAATCAAGGGTTCTCAACTATTTTGAGGTCTTATACTTTCAGTGCACCAACCATTATGTCCCCGCACCCCCTCTACCCAACATCATTTTAAAAAAGAAATTTAAGTTTACAGAAGTACATTTAGGTGTCTTAATTTAGAAAAAAAGTCTTGTCTAACCTTTGAGATCAGATTAGAACCACCTGTATATTTATAGGGATAAGATGTAATGATAGCATTATCAGCTTTGACGAACAACAGATGATAACTTACAACATATTCTTTTTCATTATGTGTGCTTCATTCCAAATGCTATAACAGGCTAAAAAAAAAGATATTTCTTAGATTCCTATTCATCTGTGCCCCTATGTGGGGCACAAGGTTATAACCACTGGTCAAGGGGAAGGATGATAATTTTTTCTTCAATTTTTTCACCATCGCACCCCGTACCCCCCGAATTTGTTTCCTATACCCCCAGCGGGTATGGATACTCTAGGTCAAATCTTGTGCATTAAATTATTCAATGCTGAACTGTGAATTATCAAAACCGCAAATTGAAAACCTGTGAACAGAAAACCTAAGAATGCGTGGGATAACTGTATTTTAATCATAATGCAGTTGATATATCAAATCCATAAAACCTATCCAACATTATACTGTATATTTTGAACAGCTGATCAATATGTGTACGTTGGACGGACAGTTATTGTGTGAGTCAACTGTCTTGGCACCCCTTGCTATTGGTACTCCATTTGTCCTCATTGCTGGTATTATCTACAACATTTTACTTCTTGGGCCCCTTTCATTAATCGGGGCAGCTACATTTATTGGATTTTATCCTTTTGTGGTGAGTTATTTTCTTCATTTTCCTCTATCAGATGTATCGAGATATTACATAAGATTTGTACCATGCATAAATGAATCACTGTAGCCCATGCGTATAGCAGATACTAGTTATCTATAAAATCATATTAAAAAAAAAATGATGTTTTATCTAAAATTATCTAAAAAAAATGATTTGGGCATTGTTGGTCCAGAATGACTGTAGAAACCCGCAAAAACTTTTTTTTGATTTAACAATGGTGTCTTAGATTATGCGAAGTGGTCTACTCATGCAAATTTTCAAGGTTGTAACCCCCAAGATATGACCAGGAGCGCCTGGAGACACACACAGACGCATAGACAAGCAAAGAGAGAAGACTTTGTTGCCCATTAGGCTGGTCGATTGGGCAGGCCATTTGTGGGGCTGCAGTGATTCAATAAGATTCAAAGTTTACTGACCATTGGGAGTAAAAACTTCTAGCTTCTTTTTTCTCTTATCACAGTTGTTAGAAACCTTCAACCAAAATTGTCACTGAAGTTTTCTTTAGTTTTCAAGTTGATCTGGCTGGCTGGCTATGTATGTATCACGTGTAAAGGCTGCATCAATGCAGTTAGAGGGCTAAAAATTCGAACATCAACTCCTTATTATGTGTAAAAAAATGTTTTTGTAAATTCCCCTCTCAAATAGGTTTTTTGTGGGTTGTTCAATTTGCAATGTAACTTCATGCTAAATCAATCCTTTAGTTTGTGTCTGGCAACATTCACTCTTGTTTTTTTTAAGATTTAGATTATTTTTTCAAATCATTGCTTAACAAAAGGCAAGTAACTTTTTCATTGGTTACCCTTTGGTTGAATTTTTTTTTTATCAGTCGCAACATGGTATGCTACTAATAGACGTTGGTCACAGAACAGTCTCTAATGAGTGACTAATTTTTGTTATAGGTCAAAATTTGATTGCGTCTTATTTTATTGGCATTTATCTTTCCTTTTTGGTTATGAGCAAATTCAGTGTATTTTTGAAGTTTCATTGCTATTTTCTCGCACATTTCATCCTTGTTCTCTAATTCAAATGATTATCTCCCTTAATTAATGAAAGGATATCAACAGCTCTCTGCATTTCTTAGAAGAAAAGCCACAATTTCACTTCTGAGTTGATGTGTGGTAAAGTTTAAAAAAAGTTTTTCAAGATAGTTATGTCATGTAATAATCTTTTCCCAAAAGTCAAAAAAGCTTTTCTTCCCAAAATGAAAAAAATAACTCGACATTTTTAGAAGAGGGTAGGGGAATGCCGATGTCAATTTTCAGGTCTATAGACAAAACAGTATGGCCAGGAGCACTGGAACACACAAACACATTGACAAACACATAAACATAAAAAAAAGAATAAAACTCTTTGTCATCTTTTATGTTTAATTACAAGACCTTTTGGGGGGTAGACTGACAGTGATCTTGGCCTTTGGTACTTTTGGCCCTTGGGCTCTCCCTGATTGCCCAACCACTCAGTCTGTCCCCGGTACCTTATCAATGTTTCTATATTCATTCATATACTTTGGTTTAGGGGAATCATATAATTCTTATTCTTTTGAAGTAATTTCTTATTTTTATTATGCAAATTTTTGTTGTTCTAATATTGGCTCTAGTTTGAATACTACAAATGAAAAACAAATTTAGCTTTTGGTCTGATAACATGACCAAAGGAAAAGCTATCTACTGGAAAATATCATCATCATCATCATGACCACTACTACTACTACTACTTCTACAATGATGATAATTCATGACAGGTCTGGTTAGTCACTCAGTGGAAACCATCATGTGACCCAAGTGTTTTTAGCAGTTTAAGGTTGATCAATTAAAACATTGGAAAAAAGGGTTTTAAATGAATTAGTGATGTCTTTTGCCTTTTTGTTGGATCACTGAAAAGTCCGAATTTTAAAAAAACAAGTGTGAATGCTGCTGGATAGAAACTAAGGGATCAATTTGGTGTAAACTTACATTGAAAATTGAACCCCAAATTATAAACTTATTCAGGGAGGGGAGAAGGTGTAATTAAAAAAAACAACATAAAAAACTAACTTTTCTTATAGACATAATAAGGAGTGAATGTTTAAAATTTCAGTCCTCTAGCTCCATTGGGGTGGCCTGTGAGTATATATGATGATTGTTTCAGATGATAGCCACCCCATCACTTTACCCAATCACCCTGCTTCGTTCCCCTGTGCCAATGTGTTCTCATGTGGTTAGTAAGACCAGTTGCTGACCTTCTTGGTTGAAAGCGCATGTGACAGACAAAAGTCAGACTGCTCAAAGGATTGATTGAATCTGTCTCTGAAATGGCAATCTTATGCACTTTCATATGTCTCTCCTGTCCAGGTCAGTCTTACACATCTTGCCATTTACATGATATATACATTTATACAAAGCCAGCCAGACTGCATAAACAACTTGAAAAATGAAACCTATGTCAGAAGTTAAAGTTAGTTTTGGTTGACTGTTTCTAAATACGTTGAATATTAAATGCTAAATTTATGTTTTACTTGTTTAACTTGAAATGATTGCACAAAATCTTAACGCAATTACTTGTTCATTTTTTGCTATCATTAATGAAAGATATTCTTATATATGTTGAAAACTGAAATACTGAATTATCAAATATTCCAGTTCATGTTGATGAAGTTAGCCGTCCACTACCGGAAATTGAGTGCAGAAACAACCGACCGTCGTGTAAGTGATCATCTTTAAGATATTTATCCTAAAAAGGCAGAGCAATTAATTACATTTGAATTCATTGTAAAACATGGATTTCTGCTACTCAACTGAGAAAACCATTTAATATTATTGGTATTCATACAAGAGTGGTGTCCAACGATTAGGACAAAAATGTTGTTCCCCTTGAATGAGTGAAATATTTCAAGGCTGGACATATACGAAAATAATCCCTTACAAATAGTTTATATCTTTTATTCTCCTGCTGGGCACTTCTGCCCTTTCGGTTCTAAATGACATAACTGGGTGTCAAATAAAGATATTTTTTCATTCAATTTCATCTTATTTCTCATTCAGGCCAATTAAAATATAGAGCAACTAAAAAAATTGAGCTAAAAGTGAAGAGTAGTTATTTAAAATTAATAATATGGATTTATAATTTCCCTTTTGTAAAAGATTATTTTTGTGTACATGCTACCTTGGAAATTGAAAAAAAAAAATTCAAGGGAAATAACTTTTTTATCTTAAGGTTTGGACTTCAATATTGTATGAGTACTAAATTATTTTAATTTTATTCATGGGCTTTATTCAGATTTTTTGCAACTTTTGCTGTCAGGAAATATTGGGAATAATTTTTTTTACCAGTAAAAGAGTTTTTGGTTTATCCTGTTAAATGCAGTATTTAAAGACATTACAGTGGTACATTTCGTAACGAAAGACTCTTAAAATACCGAAACCTCCCAATTGCACAAAAGAAAATCTATCGGTTGAATATTTTCAGTTAGCTGGACTAAAAACTAAAGAAATTTCCTGAAATTATCCAGAACCATCTAGTTTTCATTTATAATTATCTAGATTCATATCTAGTGTCTAGGTGCTTATTTCCAGACGAACAGACTGACAGATATTTGGTAGATTATCATTCATTTATTACATTATTTTGATGTTTATTTGTATTTATACATTATCTAGAAAGTAATCATTCCATTATACATTATTCACATGTTTATTTATATTCATACATTATTTAGATATTTATTTGTATTTATACATTATTTAGAAAGTAATCATTACATTATGAATTATTCATAACATTATTGCTAATGTTTTTGGGGTCTGATATTTCTATTTGGAATGAAATACTGATATCACATTGGCTGGATTTTTCACTCAACGAATTGTCATTTAATGAAGCATTTTGTGGAATGGATCCTTATTATTAAAAGTGATACCCCTGTATCATGTTCTCATATATAAATCCTTGATATTTGAGAATAAGTGCTTAGATCGAGAATCAGTATGAATGAATTTTCCTTTCTTTCATCCAGGTAAATATTATGAATGAATTACTCTCTTGCATTTGTTTGGTGAAGATGTATGCTTGGGAATTATCATTTACAAAGATTATTCAAGGTAAGTTGAAATACATATTGCTCACCTCTGCCTAGAAATGGATCACTATAGCTAAATTACTTTATTTTTCTCTTGATACCCCTCCCTCTGTTAGTTCTTACCACCTACTTCATCCTGACTCTAGTGTTCAAAGGTACATAAAACAATACGTGACTTAACAAAATCAAATGTGCTGACCGACTGGAGTTGTTAGTTTCAAGGATACCCGTGTAACACAACCAGGATGAAATAGGATGTAATTTCTGTTTAAAGAAAAATTGAATTTGACTGTATACCCTTATACTCTCTCACACTCTTGTACTCATATTTGAAAAAATACAACTTTTCACTAGATATTATTTGTAAGTTAGTTTCATCGTGATAAATACATTTATTCTAAAGAAAATATTTTTATAATTTCTTATTAATTATTCATACAATACAAAAGTTGGGGTGATCATCTTCAGTTAGAATAGAAGTAGGAGTATAGTTTTACCCTGTTGCAGCTAGGCTTGCTTATTAATATCTTGTAAGCTGGAGAAATGATTTGTACTAATTCAGCTGGAATGAAATACTGTAGTGAACTCAAACCCATGAA
This sequence comes from Thysanoteuthis rhombus, assembly GCA_963457665.1. Classification (NCBI taxonomy): domain Eukaryota; kingdom Metazoa; phylum Mollusca; class Cephalopoda; order Oegopsida; family Thysanoteuthidae; genus Thysanoteuthis; species Thysanoteuthis major. Next base: position 62,204,248 of record OY735212.1, read on the forward strand.
TAAATACCATCATCATTTGAATAATAGTTTATATTTGCAATATATATCTATAGTTTTTTTGTTCTGACTATTATGAGTATTGATTTGTTTCAGATATTCGAAAATTAGAAAAACAATTATTGACTAAAAGTGCTTTTGTCCAGACTGTGAACATAGTGATTCCGCCCATGGTACCGATAGTTGCTGGTGTTATTACATTTCTCACATACATCTTGACTAAGAATGATTTGACTGCAACACAGGTAAGATATATTTTTGTTGATTAAAATCAAAAGACTATCTATTAATCAGTACTACCCACAACAGACTGGTTGAATCACTGTTGCTTGGTTTGGGGCATTCATGCTTTCTGACATTTATCTGTATCTATCTATGTATCTGTCCAGACTTAACCCAGCCCTTACCGTTCCTTGTGAAAAACTTGAAAAATACACACTCCTTTCAATGAGTGTGGAAAATATTTTTTTTTGTTCTTTGAAAATTCTACCACAAAATAGGTTTTCAGTGGGTGGTTCAATATGCAATGCAAGTTTATGCTAAATTGGTCACTAGTTTGTGTCCGCTTGTTTTTTTGATTTCAGACCTTTTTTCAGTGATCACAGCCCAACAAAAGGTGAGAGAAGTAACTTATTCATTGATCACCCCTCTTTCCAACTTATTAATCGATCACCCCCAACATAGCATATTTGGGTGGTGGTGATTCATAATTTCCCTCAGAATGCTAGTCTTTTTCTATCTTTCCTTTGAAATTATTTCAGAGTAACTGAATGAATTCATTGTCTTTTAGTTCCTTTATGGTGTACTATCATGAAAGGGATTCGATTCTTTCAAAATCATATTATAAACTTAGAAATTATGTTTCATCAGTTTTTAAGATGGTCTGGCTGGATGGCTGTGTATGTTTATCGCATCCATTGAGTTTAAGTGCTGATTTGAATATTTATTCCTTATTACGACTGGAAAAAATATTTTATTTTATTTTGACCCCCCCCCCCCAGTCTTCAGTGTGAGGGGGGTCAATTTGCAATGTAAATTGATCCCTTAGTTTGAGTTAGGCAACATTCATGCTTGTTTTTTCAAAATGTAGAGTTTTTTTAACGATGACTAATTGATCACCCCGTAGAATAGCAAGCTACCAAAAGACATTGATCACATGGTGGTTTCTATTGAGTGACTAACCAGACCTATTTTTTTCTCTCCTGTAGACTCCTTATGGAGCCTGAGGCTGAAACAACATTATGCTGTGTAATGTTGCTATGGTTTCAGTAGCAAGTAGGTTTTTATGGAGGTGGGGTGGGGTTAGTTGCTAGCCCCACACCCGAACCTTCTCCTTTACCGAGGTTTGGAACTGACAGAATGGCCATTTTCCATTTGCTCATACCTGGGAATGAAGAGTTGGGAGATGAATGGATTCATGCCTTTCTCAATGGCATTATGGTGAAGTGGGCACAAATAGCTTTGTCCGAAACCCGAACCCACTTTGCCTTTTTTAAAAATTTTTGCCACTCACATCTCCATCAAATCTACTCTGTCACTTAGGCATGTGCCTAGTCATCTAGAACCTAGATTGAGCTCTCTAGCCTGGGGTAATCAGTCTCTGAAAAGTACAACTCTTGATTCTAAACCAGGGAGTGGAGCCTCCTTATGGCAATTTGACGCCCAACATGACATCCTGCAGCCAAGCTCTCTGCTTTCTTTTGGACCACCACAGTGGGGCCGAGGGGTGGATTCTGATGACTGGGTACCCCAGAATTTCCATTTTCTTTGCCCAGGCATGTGCCCCTGATGAGGCACTCTATTGTCATTCTATTGTCTGTAGAGACAAAATGGAAGTCATTTTCTGACTATATTGACTGTTTTTTGGGCAGTCATAAACTGCAGATAAATGTTTCCTTTTACTCCACTGAATGCAGTGTTGTTCTTTTAATAAGAAAAAGAACAGACTCTGTTCAAAACCTGCAACGTTGTTTATACAATTTTTGACAGAATTTCGCAACATTTGTTTCTGTAATGAAAATAATAATGATTTTAAAAAGCATTTGTTTCCGATTGATTTTTCAAGTTAATCCCTGTTAAAACTTCCAAAAAAAAATGAAAGGAAAAATATTGTACGAAATGCAAAACAAGGAAAAGTTTAAGTTAAACATATATCTATGAAGTGTATACATTAGTTATAAACACAGTTTATTCTGCTTTCTTTTCTTCTTTCCTTCTTGCTTTTTTCTTCTTTCTCTTTTTCTTTTTCTATTCTATTTTTTATCATGAGAATTGATTTTAAAAAGGAATATGATGTTGTTTGATGTAAAAAAGAAATATCTTTTTCTTTCTCAATCTTATTATCCCCCCCCCTCTTATTAACAGCTTTCGTTCTTAGGAACGCTGTCCATCTCACTTTAACCACTCTCTCTTTGGGTCACTTAATTCCTTACAAATCCTGTTAACCTATTTCAATTGGTTTTAACATGAAATTTTTGCCATTCTCAGAACTGTTGACTTACATCAGAGTTGATAATAATGAATGTTGTTAGTAATTGAATATAGGAAGGTTTTCCTCTCTGACCTTATAACCGAAAAGTGACTTCCTTGAAAATTTGTTTTTCAGCAACTAGGTTATTACAACTGAGAAAACACAATGATTAAAGATGCTTAGTTGGGATTTATGTTGTAAAATGTATTTTAAAAGGATGATTAAATCGATCTTTATTTATTTAGTGTGTTTATTGTTTACAAACATATTTTCTTGTCTCCTTTCATATAAAAACACTTGTATTTTCTGAATTGATAATTATGATTTTTAGAAAATAGCTTCAAGTTTACTATAGTCAGCAAAAAGAAATTATCTATTATGAAAAATTCTTCAAAGAACTTGGATGATTATTTTTTTCTTAAGACATCCTATGCTTATATATATATATATATATATATATATATATATATATATATATATGTGTGTGTGTGTGTGTGTGTGTGTATATATATATATATATATATATATATATATATATATATATGTGTGTGTGTGTGTGTATATATATATATATATATATATATATATATATATACACACACACATATATATATATATACACACACACACACACACACACACACATATATATATATGTATATATATATATATATATGTATATATGTATATTAATATTAATGGCTCCTGCATTCAGGCCTGTGTCAATATATTTCAACAGTTGCTGCAGAGAAGAATAAGGGTGGATTTAATTGAGACATTCAAAATAATTAATGGAATTTCTAAGTATGGTATATATATATCACTCCTCAAATGGGTAATATAGGATTGTCAAATCTATTAACAAGGCAAATAACTACATCTACTGAACAATTAGATGTTTTCTCTGATAAAGTCATATATTTGTGGAATTAGTTGCCTAGTCATGTCAAAATCAGCAATAATGTACAGAATTTTAAAGATTGGTCAGATGAGATTAGACATTTTGAAGATAGCATGAGCTTACAATGACATTTTTGGGGTTTGTCTAATGAGATTTCCAAGAGAGTCTGATCTGTGAATCGTGTTCAATTGTAAATGATGTTTGTATTCATGCACCTTGAATATGATTTTATGAATATTGTATCTGTTTTGAAGTTGAAATCTAAATATTGTTTACAACTGGAGATGCCCTAAAGAGCATAATTAGATGATGAATTAAGATCAGTCATTAAATGTTACTCAACTTGTGAGAATTCATCATAATGGTAGCTTCTCTTTCAGGCATTTACTATGATTACCGTCCTCACCAGTATGCGCTTTACTCTTGGTACGTTACCTTACTGCCTGAAAGCCTTGTCTGATGCTTCTGTTTCTATAAAGAGGTACCAGGTAAGTGAGGATCATTTTTATTTCACAAAACATTTTGTTTCGTCTTTATGCTATAGTATTTTTTTATGATACCAATTATCCTTTAGGATTATGATATTCTTCATTACGTTCAATAATTTCAGTCAACTATTTTCATTCTGATACTTATAATTTTGTGATAGTAATTCCTTGCTATTACAAACTAATTAAGGGGATTGTTGTTAAAGCCGGAAATACGTTAAATGAGATGTAAGTTCCGTGGTTTACTGCATTTGAAGAACATCATTTAGTGAATTGAAGAAAAGTTGGTTTCCCTTCATTCTATTTTTGACATTACCTTTCATCGTTTGATGAATAATAATAAGAAAGTTTGGGGCACTGTCCTAGTTTTGTGGTCAAGCCTTTTGCGGCATACAGTACAAGATCAAAGTGTAGTGTCTGTTTTCATGTCAACAAAACATGACATTAACTTCCTGTTTTTCTATTTCAAATGTTATTATAGTCAGGGGTGGATCCAGCCTTTAGAGCTGATTGTCTTCTAAAATTTGAAAATTAAAAAAACTTTATATCATCTATTATCTTATTCCAACAGAAGTTCTTGTTGATGTCAGGGTTTTGTTTATATTCTTCATGTAAATACAATCATAAGAGTCAGCTATAATTCTTTGAAGGATTTTGTGCCAAAATTGAGACTATAGCATCCGAATATATCAAGACTCTTGACAATTTAAACCATGAGAAATTGTTGAAACCCATTATACCCCATTGCTGTCATATTTTGTTGGTAAAGGGAGATAGAATGAAAAGAAGATCAACGCCTTTCAAAAAATGTCCATTGAATCAATAAATTTAAAAAAATGAATAATTGAAAGTCTTAAAAAAAGGAAAATTTAGAAAATTAATGTCAACCAAATTTCAAGTAAAGAAAGAATCAACTTATCATATGTTCAAAAGTTGATTTTAAACTCACCTCGTTTCATTTAGTCATGCATAAGCTCAAAAAGTATCATTTTTTATTTAAACATATAATCAAATAACGTATTCATTGGATATTAATGCAATAATGAAATTAAAACCTTTTAATTTATAACTCACAAACAAACACATGGACATAGAAGGGTAGAGCCCTTTGCCATCTTTGATGGCTATGGTTGTTCAATAATTCCATTTGCACAAGAGATATAATTTTTTCAATTTTTTTCAATGATTAGAAATGTCTTATAATAGAATTTAAAAGAAAAATGTCTGAACGAACTTCTTCAATTTTAATTCTAAAAATCAAGGTTGATTTTTTAATTATTCATTGAATTTACTTTCTGCTACATTTTTAGTAATATGATTTTTTTCATGCGTCTTTGTAGGCTGTGTTGAGTTTGGATCAAATTGAAGAAGTTGAGAAATCAAATTTGAAAGATGAAGAAATGGTCGTCTTTAAAAATGCTACCCTAAGTTGGAATTGTACTGCAAAAAAAGAAGAAATGCTTAAAGATAAAGAAGGTTCCTTTTCAAAAATATTTCCTTTTTGATCATCTCTAAATCAGCACAATTTACCAATTTTATCTTGTACTCACTGGAGAATAACATCTCAATAATCCAGTATCATCCTCATTATTCTCAACACTGAAGATACTAAAATTCAATTAGATCAATTTTGAAAGGATCTTATTTGATTGAAGAGATAGATTGGAAGAGCCAAAGTTGATGTTACAATTGTTCTTTTTTTAATTTAACATGTTTTAATAATCTGAGCTAACTTTTTCATTTTCTGAAGAAATTAGCTGGGACCAATGAAACAGATTACATTGAGTAAAGAAATCTCAACTTCAGCTTTCCGAATTGTCTCTTCAATCTCATACTGTCAGATGAATTCTAATCTACATCCATACACAGGTAACGAAGGATCTTATGTATCATGATACATAATATCTGTTGACTAATTATGTAAAACAAAAGTAAAATTACTTATAAAGTCAAGATTTTTACTGTTTCATTAAAGTTTGTGATTAAGGCCAACCTGGTTGAGAGAAAGTTCTGGAACACTGACAAGCTGTGGGAAGCAGTGTCTGGGCCAACATTGAATCAACTCATTGTGAATAACTATTGGATGCCTTGACAAAATGTCTCAGTTTTCTGGAGGGAAAACAAGGGAAAACTCAAATTGAAACATACTCTGTAGACAAACATTACATCAACTGTTGTGTAACATTATCAAATATTTCACTTAATTGTTAGAATAGAAGAGTGATTGCATAAAAAATTATGTAGAAAGCTTGGCTCATCTTGGGAGCCTGACAGTATACTTTGCCATCTTATTTCTTTTCATTTTCATGTATAATTACACTTTTTAGAACTAAATGCATTTATGATGTATGTTAAGAATCATGTTTTCCTCTTCAAATATGCAACTGTCATCATACTATCAGCATTTTTGCATATTTTCCAATAATATCTGAACCATAATTCATATCAAACATTTCAGAGAACTGAAGTTTATCATAGCGTCATGTGAAATACTTAAAAGTTGTCCTTTATTGGAACTTAAACGTTTAAGTTCAATTCTAATATGTTTACTTTGATTTTTACAGAGTCAAAGTTCATAAACGAGCAACAAGAAATATCAGAGAAGATTAATTTACTCCCATCATCACAAGAAGCCGTGTTGAGTAACATCAGTTTTGTTCTCAAAAAAGTAGGTTTTCTTTTTCAATTTCAAATTAATGAAAACGTTACATTCCTAATATAAGTCTAATTTTTTTTTATTTGGCTCACTCATACATTGTCCCTAGTTCTGTAAAGGGTCATTAACATTCAAAGAGTTTTTGGATGTTAGAACTGCTTCTTGTTGTTCGTGTTTATACATCTGTCTTTCAATTCCAGCTTGAATGATCGCGTGAGCTCTTTTTATACGTTAAGTGGTTGCAGTTTGGTGCGGAACATTTCTCTGCGTTCTATTTTGGTTTCAATTTGAATTTTGCCGCTTATCATTCAGTGGTTGCTTCCTACATTGACTTGATTTAGGGCCTAAATGTCTTTGATGGTGTCGCCCTTGTCTGCTAGGATGTAGTCGATTTCATTCTTAGTTTCGTGATTGGTGCACTTTCTATTGGCTTTCTTTTTGAAGAAGGTGTTCATGATTTTGAACCTGTTTGCTGTTGCTAAATTAACAAGATCCATATCTCTCTTGTCCCATTTTTTGTATTTGTACTTGCCGATACACTTTTCGTTACCTTGTCCCACTTGGGCGTCGAAGTCTCCCGTAATGATGTTGAAGCATTTCTTGGTTTCTTGAAGTATAGAATTCAAGTTGTTGTAGAAGTTGTCTATTTCCTTGTCGGTTGACTGTGTAGTGAGAACATAAACTTGAATGATGTTCAGTTTGTATGTCTTTGAGAGCTGTACAATGACACTGGCTATACGATCTGAGATGGCTTTGAATCTTACAATATTGTCTTTGAGTTTTCTTTGAATAAAAATGCCAATTCAACTTTGTTTCCTTCTTTTTCTTCCTGTAGTTGTATGAAAAATGTTTGCTGTTTAGTTTGAATAGCTCTTCTCTGGGTCTTCTCATCTTGCTTATACTGATAATGTCCCGTTTGATGAATCTTATTTAATTTTCAAGGTTTGTTGGGTGCATGTTTGTTGAGCGTGTCCTGACTGTGTAGGTGCGTATTTACACTTGTGGCACATCAGCCCCACCCAAAGCAAGTGATGTGGTTGGGTGTATTGAAACCTGATGACTTGGCAGGAATGGCTGGTATATTTCTGATTGTGCAAACCATGGGGAGTGTTGACCCATCACCATAGAAGATATGAAAGAAAATGGATCAAATTACTTATCAACACTCACAAGATAAGGAGCCTGCTTTCAGATTTTTTCAAATAAGTATATATTACCATGCTGATACACTTTTATTTTCTCCATATTTCTAACTATACCTAAACCTGACTTCAGGTTTCAATGGGTTGAAGAATTTTTCATTGTACTTTTGAAATTACTATCAAGTTGGAAATTATTGAGAATATTTATTAAGATGGATTTTTTAATAGAATTTTTTCCTGTCATTCCAGGGCCAAATGGTGGGAGTGTGTGGTAGTATTGGGTCTGGTAAGAGTTCCTTGATATCTGCTATCTTGGGACGAGTAAGTAAATCTTTCACTTTTATATGACAATACTGGTCTGGGTAGTCATTCATTAGAAACCATCACATGACCAATGTCTTCTGGCTGCATGCCATATGGGTGATCAATCGAAAAATTGGAAAAAGGGGTGATCAATGACTAAATCACTTCTCTAACCCTTTGTTTGACAGTGATTACTGAAATATCTTTCGAAAACCAAGCTTGAATGTTACTGGACACACACTGAGGGACCAATTTATCATGACGTTACATTGCGAATTGAGCCCCTCACTAAAAACCATTTTAGGGTGGGAAGGGGGAAATTAAAAAAAACAAAACAAAAACAAAATTTTCTTTGAGACATAATAAGGAGTAAATGTTTAAATTTTCATCTCTATAGCTCCAACAATGTAGCCTGTACGTGTCATACATTCATATGTATATTAATAGCCAGCCAGACCTACTTGAAAACTGAAGAAACTGTTGGCAGTTGTGTTGACAGTTTTAGTTACTTGTTTCTGATTATCTTATCTGGATTTACATGAGATTGGTTCGTTATTAAGTTGTTTGCCCCATGGGGAGCATAGTCCATCAATAACACTCCGCTAGAGCATTTGACTCTGGGCAGTCTTCTCCAGACCCCTCCAGGAGTGACCATTTCCCTTCTTTTTGACTGTGATGTCCAAGATTGGCTAAAATTGCCTATCAGGGCATATCAGCTACTGAAATGGAGTGCTGTCAAGAAGTCTATTTAAAATATGTTTCAAAAGTTCTGTATGTCATCTTTTGATATAATGTGAGTTCTGAAGTTCAATTAAGATATACTTTCTACAGTTATACAACTAACAGTTCTCAACTCAAGATTTGCCTCTCTTGTTTGAGATGAGATTTTTATCAGAAATCTAAACCAATTTAATAAATCTAAATTAATCTAACTCTTATAAAATGCGTGATATTTTGCTTCCATCTGTACGGGTGTGAGAACGTATCAAAATGCATATCTCTCGCAGAATGCGCAGGACTTGGAAGGTCTTTGATGTTATCCTAGTCGAATAGTCTAATGTTTCGATAACAGACTATTTTCTCTGGTCTAGAGTTGTTAGCCCTATCCTAACCTTGTAACCTTGCGGAGAGATGGTCCAAATTTTTCTTGACTCTGAGCTCTAACCCATCCAGCATGTGTGACCCTCGTAGGAACTTATGTTCCCGCTGGCATATCTCTTTGGGTCATTGAGGCATGCAAGCCACTTCACAAGTTTAGAATTTTTAGGGATCTGACAAAAGCCCGAAGAAGTGACTTATTCATTGATTACCCCTTTTCCCAATTTTTTCATTGATCACCCCCATCGCGGCATGCTGCTTAAGATGTTGATCATGTAACAGTTTCTATTCAGTAACGAACCAGACCTGTAATGATAATGTTTAGATCAAAGTTCATTTATTTAGGTATGAACAACATTGATCAAAATCTGAGAATTTCAAAATCTGGCAAAAATCAGCATATCATCTGATTCTAATAAAATTTTTGATACTTATTTTATAAGAAGGATGAATTGAAAAAAAAATATTATATTTCATTCCAAATATCAGATAAGAAAAATTGTTTTCATTGATCTTTGCACATATAACAAAAAAAATCAATTGGGATATATGTGTTCAGCGTCTGCTTGATAAAAAATCTTTTAAAAAAATATTAAGTAAAAAATTTTTTTCCTCCTCAAATCAAAAATCCAAATTATAACTCATCAAATGAAACTAAAAAAATGTTTAACTTAATTTTCCTGTTTTTTAATTCCCCAAGTAAGACTCAATTTCCGAGTGCTTTCCTAAAAAAGAAACATATCTTGAGGGATTGAATGTATAAAATAAAATAAATCATCGAAATGATGAGAATTGTACAGAAAAATTTTTTTTTCTGATATTTGAAATGAAAAATTGATTAAAAAAAAAATTGTCCTTCTATAAATAAGTATTGAAAATTGTTTTAAAATCAAATAATACGTTGAATTTTGACAGATTTTTTAATTTCTCGGGCATCGATTTTTTTTCCAGTGAAATTGTGTCCATATTCTTTACATCTAAATATATTGATCATTTTATATGATTGAAACAATTGAAGAAAAAAATTTTACTAACAGAAATATGTTATTGTAGTTGAAAGGAATGTTAATAACTATGGTATTATGTTCTTTTAACTGTGTCCAAGATCTCTATTAGTCATTTCGTCTGTGCCTTGTTAACTGACATCATTTTTTTTTCAATCAATTCCGCATTTTCCCTTTCAGTGGTAGATTCTAGCTTTTATCATCAGAGAACAATCATCTACTTTTTATTGATCAATTCTTGTGACAAATATAAAATTATATCCTCAGTTTTCCTTAACACATTATTAGAATTCTGTTCTTGTTTAAAATGTCACACTTTCAAATCAATCCTTTTTCTCACTTGATGACAGATGAACCTACTGTCTGGAAATGTATCCAAGCAGGGAACTGTTGCTTTTGTTTCACAACAAGCTTGGATCATGAATGCTTCTGCTCAAGAGAACATTCTTTTTGGCCTTCCATTTGACCAAGAAAGGTAAGTGCAAATAAAGATTTAGATTTGTTTATTATTTTGAATAAAGTTTAACAGCTGCCATTTTGGAAAATGATATTGTAATTATTACCTTTCATTTTTGCCTCAAGTTGTTGTATGTTGTAGCTTCATTCTTTTGTAGATGACTTTTTGGCACAATAACGTTTTTTAGGACCCAAAATTTGATTCTGTCAAAAGGTTCACATTGCTAGCAACACAGGTTGCGATGTTAAGTATTATTGTTATTGATTTAAGTAACATGTGTGTCATGTTATTGTTATGTTCATTTTCTTTTTACACAATAGAAAATCGTTCCATTTTATCTCTTTATTTATGTATGAATTTATTTTGTGTAGAAATAGTAAAAAAAAGTGCAATAGTGATGAAACAATTACACACTTTTAGAAAGGTTTATGTAAATTGTATTGTTAGTATTTTGATTGGATTTATTTTCTATTATTTAAAAGAAAACAAACACCAGAAATCCGTACAAAGAATCGATTAAAACTAATTCTATTGCTTAGATTGGATTATATCATTAACAACATGCAATGTATTAAAAAAAGAGAATTAACCCTGAAAATCTGAGTTATTTCTTCATTTATTTATCTATGTATATATTTTGTTTTAAAATGAAGAAAAAGGCCCAATAGCAATGTAACAATGACACACCCATTAAATACAGCTATGAGTAAAATGTAATTTTCTTTTGGCTGAAAAAAAAAGGAGAAATCTGTGTAAAGAATCTATTAAACAGCTGTAACATTCAAAGATGGAAAAGGGTTCTATCATTTTTTATACGTGCATGTTTGTTTATGTGTCCCAGCATTCCTGGCCATACTGTTGTGTCTACAAACTTGAAAATTGGTGTCAGTACTCCACTAGACCCCTTCTCAAGATGTTTTTCTTTAAATTTTCGAAAAACAGCTTTTTTTACTTTTTGGGGGCCTTATTTTGACAGGTTATGATATAGATTCTCCAAAATTTAGATGTTTTTTTTACTCTATTTTAGATTTTTTCCAAAGGAAAACACCAGTGATGTCATGAATGGAATTTAATTTGACCATATTTGTTCTTCAATAGAATTTTTTAGATAATTTCAAATCTGTTGCAACGGTTGTTCAAATATTGACTGTGATGGCAATCAAGACTATTTTATCGTTTTAATTGAATTGGACCATTGACATGACCATAACGCATAACTTGTGTTATTTACATCCATAACAATGACTCTTTACATCACAGCCAGTGCAGCTTGAAACTGCTTGTGATCCTTTCAAGAGAATCAAATTTTGGGTCCTTGAAAATGTTATTGAGCCTGCTCTTCCAACTTTCAATTGCTTATATCTAATTAAATTAGTGAAAATGAATATTGACATTTGTAGGAAAATGTCATACTTTGTTCTTGTAGATTCCATTAATTTGTATCCATTAATTTACCGCCATCTTAATTGTTGACGATTTTTATTACAACTAAACTCAGGCTAGTTTCCCTTTAGCAGTGACTAAATAAATTAACAGCGCACAAGTTACAATAAGTTCCTGATGAGAATCGAATTCATAAACCTTGATGTTGGAGGGGGGGTGCTTGCTTAAAGCGAGACTGCTCTTACTGAAGTGATCGTTGATAGGGGATGAGTTCCAGGGTTTGATTTGAATTTGTGCCTGCTATCAAGTTCCAGTAGCTCGTTGATAAGAGCAGCGTAGAGGGTAAAGAGTGATTCTCACCTGGAACATTATCTATTCTGATCTGTGCTGTTAATTCATTTACTCAGTGCTGAACGGATCTCAGTCTGGGTTTAGTTGTGATAAAAAGCCATAGCAATTAAGATGAACGTAAATAGTTGCAAAAATTAATAATAATGATTTATAATACTTCATCTAAAATTGGACTCTAGAATTCTCTGTGGATACAAAATGGTGTCTGATACCTGTAAACGATTAGGATTAATTAAGAAGTGTTCAATACTTGCCCACATCTGGGACATTACGCCAAAAAATGGTCACAGGGTCTATGAATGGACGCCATCTTGTATTCTCACACATTATCTGAAGATGTTAGCATTGATTAATCAAACGTTAAAATGAATAAAGAAATAATGTCTGTAACATCTATTTTGGCTTTCCAAATTGTCTCTAAATTCTAATATGTTTCCTTATATTTAGTTTCTTTTAACACCAGTGAAAACATGTGAAAATATACAAAATTCTTTGAAATATTTTCTAGCAAAAGTTTATGAAAGAAAATTGATTTTACTCCTAATTTCTATTGCAGATATAATAAAGTAGTTGATATTTGTTGCTTGAGAGAAGATTTTAATCTTATTGGAGATGAAACTGAAGTAAGTGATTTGATTGGACAATTCATTTCCAACTAGTATATACATTATGGACCCATTGTAATGTTGCTCAATATAAATCAGAATCGCAGTTTGAGCATGGACCCCTATTTTCAAAATGTTTTATTTGGCTCTCAAAATAATAGGTAAATACAAAAAAAGAAAGACCTCAAGGAAATATTATGCACTGGGCCCATCAATATTACATCTGGCTGTTAATGCACACATATTGAAACTAGAGAGGCCAATCAGGTCAGTATTGCCAACTCAAAAAATATTTTTTATACAGATTTGATTACTGAAAGACGAAAAAAAAAAAAAAATAGCCCGAACTCCTGAATTATTATTGTAAATAGTCAAAAACATACAAAAAAACAGGTTACACCAACTGTAAAAAGGTAATGAATTAAAAGATGGAAGAAAATAATCAACATTTCTGTGAATAATTGAATGTGTCAAAAGAAGCTGATGATAATTTATGATGGAGATTTCTTTCCGAACAATGCTCCACAATTGAGTCGACCATTTTGGGTTGATTGCGACCATCAAATCAAGATGTCACTTGTGAATAATCAATGTTATACAACATTGACAGTGTACTTGGAATATCCAAATCATTATCAATATTATTTAAGATTGAATAAGATTTTTCCTGGCTTGGTTATGATGTGTGACTTTCATGTACGTGAATGTTAAGTGTCTAAGTTTAGACAGAATTCTATCTGTGAGAAATGGATATTTGGTTGTGTGATAATCACAGAATCAGTGCAAAAGTCCTTCAACATTTTTGTCCTTTTAAGCCATTTTGGTCTTTTATGGCATCTTTTTGGCATTTTTTTTTTCTGCTATTTTGTTTATTTAGCACTTTTTGGCAGTTAAGCTAGTGCAAAAATATTTTTTGAGTTGGCAACACTGAGTTCCAGTCTAGGCAATTTTTTCTGCTAACACTCATGCATATGAGTGAAAAAATCTACTGGATTGTATGTAGTGTTCCGTTTTTTCAAATAAATTTTGACGAACAATGAAAAGTGTATAATTTATGGCAACATGGAATGCAAGAGAACATGGAGCAAGTGAAATGAACCACCAATAACTGTACTAAAGGATTTATGATCACACTTTTAATACTAACCCATAGTAATTTTGTAAAGTGTCAACTAATTTTGTTCGACGAAGGAAATTTATTATACTATGTAGAATAGTGCCAACCGAAAATGACGGGATTTTTCAGGTTATCTATAGATAGATTATTATTTTAGAATTATTTCTATTTACAAACATTTTAACTCAGTGCCTAAAAGAAAGAATAATTAGAAACAAAGTCAAAAAAAAAGCCAATTGGAGCTTCTAGCTTATACATAAATGCAAAGTTTCAGTCACGTATGTTTTACACTCTTCCTCTCTTTGATTGGTTTGAAGAAAGGAAGAGAGTAAAATTTATGTTTCCACCGTGACTCTTTGACATGAACAGACAAACGTGTATATCAACCAATTCTATGACGTTGGTATTTATCTGTATAGCTATTCTGGTAACTGGTCCTAAGAGTCTACTTTTGTTTATGTGGGCATATTTCCTCCGAAATCCAAAATGTATGATTTATTTTTTGTGCTGATTTTCAGATTGGTGAGAGAGGTGCAAATTTGAGTGGTGGACAAAAACAAAGAATCGGACTTGCCCGAGCCGTGTACAGTGATCAAGATGTGTACCTCCTTGATGATCCATTATCTGCTGTCGATGTCCAGATTGGGAAAAACATATTTGATCGTTGTATCAACACGTTTCTCAAAAAGAAAACAGTTTTATTTGTTACACATCAACTTCAGGTTAATCACGTTCCTGTTATTTTGAATAATTGTGTTTATGAAAAGAATTGAAATTCTATTACAATTTGTAAAAAGAAATGCAAGTCTAAAATGCCTCATTGTATCTAACCCATGGAGAATGTCTCTGTAAACTGAAGGAATCACCTCTTGTAATCAACTCTATGTAAGAGTAAGAAGAGACATGATGTATATAAGATCATGAAGGGAAAGTATGACAAGAGGGTTGGCAGCTTCATCAAAAAGTGGGAAGAAAATATACAGAGAACAGGAAACAGGGGAGGAACAACCAGAAAATGTACCAACAGAGAAACAGGTTGGTTATACAAGAAGATAGTTTCAATGTCCACATAGTGAAGTTATGGAATAATCTACCTGATGAAATAGTGTGTTTCAAAAATGTGAATTCTTTCAAGAACAGACTTGATAAATATTTGGATAAACAAGAAATTCTATACAACTACAAATCCAAAATAAACATTCAGAAGTCATGTGTAATTCTAAAATCATTACTGGCAGGTGGATTTCTGGTTAATGATTACAAGATTTGATTATTTCAGGCTATTTGATTATGGGAGTTTCAAATCCAATTTCTAAATATAATTTCCCCGTTCTGCTTAGATCATTTTGTTTTATGTGTAGTATATAATTTCTCAAATTTTTAATATGGCAGAATGAAGACAACCGTTTTAATATGAACTACCTTATCACTCTTTTTTACCAGTATTTGGAATCATGTGACCATGTGTTATTTTTGAAAGATGGAAAGATCTCTGAACAAGGTTCTCATCAATCATTGATAGCTAACCATTTGGAGTACAGTACCCTTATCGAATCATTCTATCAGGACTCAAATTTGGAAGAAAAGAAAAAAAATGAATGTGAGTTGAAAATGAACTGTTGCTGTTTGGTCATTTTGATTTTGAACTTAGAAAAAAGATTATGATAAAATTCATAATGAAATTATATGATTTAGCATTATTATTTTTAATTATATATAAATGATTTATCATATCAGTTACTTTCTTTTTGTGTATCTGAAGTTTAATTCTAAAATTGATTGCTAGATTATTTATTTATCATATCAATCAATTTCTTTCTCTGTATCTCAAATTTAATCTTATAAAATGTTAGATTATGATCATTTTTCTTCTATCATCATCATCATCATCATCATCATCATCATCATCATCACCACCACCACCACCACCACCACCACCACCACCACCACCACCACCACCACCACCATCATCATCATCATCATCATCATCATCATTATTATTATTAATATTGGATGACATATTGCAACACTTCTTTCATCAAATTTGCTCAGTTTTTAAAACCTTCATCTTAATTCCACATGATTTTACGCAACTTTCAATCTGGTTCATTGTTCCTATGGCAACAAATAACAGCACGATCAGAAATAAATAGTAAACCTTGAGCACTCTACATTTCCGGCTGCGATGTTATTCGTTACCATAGGAACAATGGGCTGGATTTAAAGTTGTGTAAAAACAACCGAAATTAAGATGAAAGTAAAAAATTTGATAATCATGTATTCGTATACATTGTGGAAAAGTTCAAAAATTTAATGAATTTTGTCTATGATGATGGGAAAAAAAAAATACACTGTAGACCCGTCATAAAACGGAAATTGGGATACAAAATTTTCTTCCCTGTTATATTTTCCATTTTTACAAACCTCAATCCAAATCTAGAACCATTCCTCAACTTTCTCAAGACCGCCCTTTGTAATTCATACAGAAATAAAGAAAAATGTGAAGGTGGCAGTAGGGCTAGCAGGAAGAAATAAATAGATATAAAAAAAATTAATATCATGGCACCTCACCAGAGGGTTACATTTTGACAAAACTCAGATACCTATGTAGCAAGCCTCCAGAATAGAAGTTTGACAAAACATTGATGTTAGTCTTTACTAGTATTAGTCAATATATTAGTCTTTTTAGGTACAGATGAAAGGGAAAGGGATGATTACTTTCGTTTCTTGACTACTGAAATGTTTTTGTCTATTTCCCTTTTACAGTCGGTATAATTTGATTCAGTAGGGGGTCTTTCAATCGTTGCATTTAGCTATTGTTTTGCGAGCCAAATTTAATGTTTCGAGGATTAGGGTCCAAGCTCAAACCACATTTCGAGTGTTTCCACATTATATCGGGTCTACAGTGTATGAAGTTAACAAGTAAGAGTAATTAATTTTTTATGAAATATCAAAAAAGAACTAATTTCTGGATGATAGAAAATCTTCAAGATGATATGGATAATCTTGGAGTTTTGAAAATTGAACAACATTTTGATGACTGAAATATCCTTAACATTGAAGTTGATAATTTCACTGGTCTGGAGATGATCTCTGACATTTATCATAAAAATATCATTCATTAACAAATGCTGTTAAACTTTAATTTCTCACTGATCCTTAGTATATATGACATCCATCGTATTGTGATACATGAAATTCTTTTGCTCCAGCTATTATCAAATTATTGATATTCTTTGTTCTCTCATCATGTGATATCGGTTTTCTTGGGAACAAAAATGAGTAAAGTTTTATTACTGGTTGGCAAACTCAAATATGAAAAGGTGGTAACAAATAATGCGACTGCTGCTGCTAATGTATTGTGGAACAAATGAAAACAAAACTTGACCATTTACAATTGTATTTTTTTAGATTTAATGATAAGGGATATTATTTCATTTAGGGTTAGTTTTAGGGGTTGGGATTAGGGTTTATTTTGTTGTTTGGGTTAGTTTTAAGGCTGTTCAATGAATTTCATCAGTTGCTAGTGGATATTGTTTTTAACCTTATATTCATAAAAAAAACATTTAAATCATATTTTCGTTTTTACTTGCAACACAAACCCCCAAACTAACCCTAGAACTAAATCATATCCTTTATAAAATCGAACTTGATGAAATACTGTTTTAAATGGTCAAGTTTTCTGCTTTCATTTTGATTTATTCCTCAAAATGTTAGTAGCAGCAGCTGTCCAAGTTAGCATTATTTGTTATCTCCCTTCCATATTATAGTTCAGAAACCAGTAACAAATCATTATCGAAAATTGTATCCATTGAATATTTCTTACTATTAGGTATGAATCCATTTTTAGAAAGTTTTTGTAATTAAAATATGCTTTGTTGATTAAACATTCTCTTATTTGAAGTGTTTCTTTTTCATTGTATTCTGTTTTTCGTTTTTTTTTTTAATTAGGTTCGACTCCACTTTCACCAAGTCCTTCATTGCATCCCCGTTTCCAGTTTAATCGAACTCAGTCAGTGTTAAGCAGACAAATAAGCCGTATATCATCCAGTCAATTAAGTCTTAATGAAAATGTTGCAGGTAATTATCACTGAAAGTTTTCCATGTGTTGCGACAGTGATGCTGGATCTAAGCACAAGTGTGTCGAAATTTCAATATTTCTTTATTATCCTGTTATCGGGGAGTCACTTACATACAAGCATTTTAGCTTTAGGTAAATACTTATAAACAAGCTGCCTATTTTTCATGATATATGTATTAAACCAGGAGTTTGATGAAATATAACTTGAAATTTCAAAATATACCTACAGAACTAGGATATTTGAATAAAATTAAAAAAGTTTTCATTCAATATGACTATTATGTACCACTTATTGACCTGCAGTGTGTCACGGATTGGGGTCTCCTGAAGGAGAAAGAAAATATATTATACCACCTACTCAATAGTTTCAATTTGATGAAGAAAGCAGAGAACGAATTGAACTATGATGATTAAAAAGTGATTGCCTTTGACAAACGAGTTCAAGTATATTTTAATCAGTGATGCTTGATGATAGAGTAAATACTTGAGCGGGAATGGTGCTGATTCTGTAGAATGGTTTTTTGAAAGAGGTTTTTATCAATTGAACAATCGTAGCCACCAAAGGTGGTGAAAGATCCTATCTTTTTTTTTATATGTGTGTGTGTGTGTTTGTGTGTTCCAGTGCTGCGAGCCACAACGTTTTGTCAACAGACTTCAAAATTGGCTTCAGTACTCCACTAGACCCTGTCTGAAAATGTTTTTTTTTGTCTTTGAGAAAAAAGCTTTTTTGACATATTTTAGGGCTGGTTTTGGTGGGTTTATTAATAACATTTAGATTCTTGAGAACGTAGATGTTTCTCAATGTTTTTTTTATTCTATTTTAGATATTTTCCTGCAGAAAAAAAAAACAGTGATGTTTTAAAATGAAATAAGAGGTAGATGAATTGATTTACCCAGTGCAGCTAATAAAGTTAGAGGAAGACCACGAAAACAAGATAAAACAATGCATAACGATTGGCTGGAAACCATTTGGTATGAATTGAGACATATTGAAGAGCATTTTGCCATTGAATGAAATTCATGATGGCTTATGTTGTTATGCATTGAAAGAAAATTTTGGATTGAATCAAGATTCATGTAGGAAACAATTGAAATGCAATGATAAAAATATTTTAAATTGCCAACGGGAAGTTGATTTTATATTTTGTTCTCGTGAAATGAACAGATGCTACACTTTGATCTTGATCTAAAGGCTGCAAAAGGTGCATTCAGATTGGGACCCCACTCGTCTGATAGTGAATGTCATCATTAGTTATACCATTTAACTTTAATCAAAACTGGAAAAATAAATTTTATGAATTTTTTTTATCATTTGAATTACTCTTGAGTAAGTTAAAAAGAAATCTCCAATGGAATTTTGAATTAAAATTTCAATTTCTGAAAAAAAATGAATCTACAAAAAAAAGTTATTAATTTTTAGCTTAAATCAAATTCTTTAATAAACTTGAAAAAAATACATGATAAGTAAATGTTCAATGAAAATAGTCAAGTGAATTTTTACAAATTCTGATCATAATTTAATTATCTGTAGAATAAAAACGATTAGGCATCATTTTTCCTGAACAAATGATGAAAATAATTGAAGTGTGAAAATCAAAACATCTCACAATTTCATTTTATCTTTATTTCCTTCTTTCTTTCCTTCTTTTCTTTCTCTCTTTATTTTCACTCCTCCCTTTTTTTGTTTGTTTCTTTCTTTCTTTCCATAGTCAATAATGTCTGATGTATCTTCCTTGCTTTATTTTTACTCTTTATTTCTCCCTTTCTTTCTTTCTCTCTGTATCTTCTTTCTTTCTTTCTCTCACTTGCTATTTTCACTTTGTTTCTTCTTTCTTTCCTTTCTTTCCATTTCGTATAAGCAAAATGACTAGCAATATGCAAATCTTGTGCTGGTATTTTTTTAGATTATTTAAAAATTTTTTTCAGATAATTTTAGATAAAAGATCTAATTTTTCTGTCAATTTTCGCTAATTTTCCAGATAATTAGTTCCGGTGATTCAGATACAAGAGATCCTGATATTAGAAATGCTTTTTCTTGTATTTTCTAGACAGTACAGATTTGGTTCAAGAAGAGGATTCTTCTACAAATGCTGGTTTGCCAGAATTGTGGTTCTACATGAAAGCCTGTGGTGGTTTCTTTGTTTGTACCTTTGTACTATTAACATTTGCTTTATCCATTGCGGCTCAAACTAGTTCAGCTTGGTGGCTTATGTATTGGATGAAACAGGTAGGGAACATTGTTCAACTCTTTTTCATTATTGATATTAACTTAGAATCCTTGATCATTGTCTTATTCATGTCTGTGTTAAATCAATTGGATCTGATAGAGATTTACCTGTCTATATATTAGGGTGTTGATCACTATTCATCAATAATGTAATCACCATAATTATCAATGAAAGCAACCCAATGGGAAGGCAAATCCTCGTAAAAAAAAATATCCATTTTTTTTCTGTTTAAAATTTCTATCTCTAAACTTAACTATATGGATTAAACCACCCATTACCAGTTAGAAAGGATGATTAATAAAATCCAGACATTGTTTCGTACCATTTAACCCTAGACTTGCCTTAGTTGGTCAGCTTTTAATTCATAGCAGTTAAACATGTAATTACTTTCTGAACACGAAAATACTTAATTCATTTCCCTAAACACAAAAATATGTAATCACTTCCCGAACGTCCTAATATTTAGTTTTTGCAAAACTCAGCTCAGATGAAAAACAAGATACTTCAATTACGATCACAATTATTTTGTTTACTTTAATCTTCAGTAGTTTGTTGCCATTTTCATTCAGTTAATTTTTTGATATAAATGATTTTAGTGTGTTGCTCTCAAAAGCTATTTCTGAATGAAATTTCAAAAGTAGATTTATGTAACAATTTCTATGAGCATATTACCCCATTACTCAGGAGTTCCAAGGAAAAATTTTAATGAAAAATTCTATAATTAATATCACAGTAATCTTTCAATTTTGATTGCAAAAATAAGCGAGAGCAAAAACCATCATACTTCTCAATTTTACATGATACTGTTGTCTTTTTTGATGAAGGAATCCATGAAGGACACTGATCATATTAATAACTTGAAGAAATGATCAAATTGAAGAGGACAAATCTCCACCTTACACCTCATAATATCACCTGATTTGTCAGCATTCTTATCACGTAAACAAATAACAAGGTTTTACGCTTGTACGTTGGTGCTAATCTAATTATAAACCTGAGGACATCGAACTGAACATGAATGCTGAAATTAACACATATTTTAAAAATTACCATTTTAAAATGTCAAGTTGGAGCATAATTTGACTCACCTACAGTCGTTATAAAAATTGCAGTTTATTCAAGATCTTTTTGAAAATCTTTGTAAAACAAAATTGTATTTGGTTGTTTCCAGAACTTTATAAACTTCAAATTAACAAAGTTGATAAAAAAATTCTAATTCAAGTTTTTAAAACAATTGTTGGTGAAGTAAAATATTTTATTTAGTTTTAAAAAATTCCATAAAACCAAATCATATTTGCTTATATTTGTAAGACTGCTGGCGTATGAAGTGATATCATCTGGTATACAGTGAAAATTCATTGTTTTCAATTCGAACAATTCTGTGGTGACTGTTGTCAATATGGTCTGAAATCACCGGTAGAAAAAGATGTTTGTGAATAAGCAAGTCTCAGCTGTACAAAATATTGTTTTCTAGAATAACTCACTCAGAGTTGAAGTGATATGAGTGATTTGATTTTGCATGCTATTAATGTATATTTTTTCTAGCAAACAATTGATTTAACCTTGTCAGAGATCAATTTAGATTTGATGTTCTACGAATTTTAAACTACTTTTTCTTTTCATTCCAGAATGCTAGTGATGGAATTAATAACACTATTTCTACCGGAATGAGTAGTCACCCTCATGTAAACATTTTTGCTACTATCTATGGTCTCACTGTGATAGTAACTCTTTTGGTCCATTTGATACGAGGCTACATTTACGTAAAGGTGAGTTAAGCGTGATGCAGATTGAGTCAAGTGAACTCTTCTGTTCAGACCGAGTTTTCAAATTTTTATAACAGGATATGATTTTGGATGTTATTTACTGAATTAAACACCGCTACCAACAACAGACCGGTTTAAACACTGTTGTTGAGTTGAGTTTTTTCATATTTTCTGATATATATATATATGTATATGTGTGTATTTGTTTGGACTGTTCCCAGCCCTTACCGTTCAGAATAGAAACTTGAAGTTTTGCACGCACACTCCTCTCAATGAGTAGGAAATAATTTTTTTCATTTTTTGAAAATTCCCTTGAAAATGGGTTTTTAGTTGGGGGTTCAATATGCATGGCATGTGTATGCTAAATTGGTCACTAGTATGTGCTCGCTTGTTTCTAAGGAAATCAAACTTCTTTAGAGATCAATGCCCAACAAAATATGAAAGAAGTAACTTATTCATTGATCACCCTTTTTTCCAATTTTTTTAATTGATCACCCTCAACATGGCTTGCTGCCAAAAAACGTTAATCACATGATGGGTTCTATTGAGTGACTAATTGAGTTCATGTTCTGACCAATTGTAGTCAAGAAGGTTAAATTTTGAATTTGTATGTAAATAGATTCTATAACTTTTATTCAGATTTTTCCACAGAGTTGTGTATCCCATCACATTCCAATGTAAGTTGATGAAAAACTTGTTTTAAATCTAATGTTCTCTGAGTGAAGTGGAACTCTCCACTCTAGAGAACAGAAGCTGAATCACTCTGGTCAGTCAGAGCTCATCAGTCCGTAGCAATGTCTGAACGTAGCATTTTCTATGATCACTGGTTAGGTATTTTTGGTCTGGTATTCCTTAATGGTTTGTTTGGTCCCGTAAAGATTCTGGAGAATCTAAATGGTATTAATAGACGTGTCAAAATGAGGTCCCAAAAAGGTCCCGGTAGCTTTTTCTCCAAAAATAAAAACCGCACTTGCAGAAGAGGCCTAAGGGAATACGGTTGCTAATTTTCTAGTTTGTAGACAAAACAGTATGGTCAGGAGAACAGGAATACACAAACAAGCGCATAAACAATCGCATGCATATACAAAAAAAGATAGAACCTTTTACCACCTTTGATGGCTATGGTTGTTGAATTTGCCATCTTTGATGGCTACAGTTGTTCGTTCATCATGCCTTGTTTCTTTCATAGACTGCTATGAAAGGTGCCAATTGGTGTCACAACCAACTTTTCCAAAAGGTCATCCGTTTCCCAATGGAATTCTTCGATTGCAATCCAGTGGGAAGAATTTTGAACAGATTCTCTTCTGATATGACTGAAGGTGAGATGTTTGAATTGTTTTTCAAGAATTTTGGTAATTAGCAGGTAAGAAGTAAAACGTGGAGGAGGAAGGAAAAAAAGCTTTAAATCTAAAAAAAAAAAAAATCCTTAAATGCTCTTTTCAACTGACACTCGTCAGAGGATGACGTATCTGAAAATACTGTATGGAAATAATTTCAACGAATTCTGAAATTGTCGTTTAAAATGGCAAACAAATACATTGAAGACAAATGCTAAGAAGTATAGCTATTATGATTGGAAATAAAAATGCATTTAAAATCCTGTTAAGTTAAGAATTTTAGCATAAAAACCAATTCCTCTTGTTTGCACAGTACTGTTTTGGGGTTTAGATGTAAATTGATTCCAAAATCCCCTGGCGAAAGGAAGATCTTACCATCTTGACAACCTTGAAGTAGTCCTCCTTATATTCCTTTGTATTCTCTGCATCTATCCAGATTATGGCCCATCGCCAAGTCCATTTTAGTTTTAATCATGCAAGATGGCTGTCTGTTTCACTGATTACCACAGATTCATAATTTCGAACAACTAAAAGATGATTTTGTTTTCATCTGTTACAAAGATATTTTTTTCAAATTGTGTTATGAAGTTAATGTGTTGAGAGGTCATCACTTCAGAAGCCTCAACTAAAACTTGTCTCTTGTTTAGAGATCATAATTCAAGAAAATGATTTCCCAATATTCATTCATAGTTGCTTGATTCTGTATTTGAAGCTATTCAGAACACTATATTACATGATCAGGGTGTTAGCCAGGAATTCGATTTCCCCACCATTTTTATAGGATTAAGAATTTTTTCTGAGGTCCACATTCTTGTATTTTAAAAAAGATGGCCTAAATAATGCCAAAATGATCAAAAATTCCTTAAAAATTATTTCTATTGATATTCGGACCATCCTCATCTTGGTTGTTTTTCATACAACGTTTCGGCCGTTGCACTCTACGGCCTTCGTCAGGTATCATCTGGTCCGAATATCAATAGAAATAATTATAATACCTCATCTCAAAAATTCCGAGATATCCCTTACAAATTTTCAAAAAAATCTCTAAGAATGGTAAAATAATGTTCTTAAGCGGCCAAGATGATCAAAATAACTCTGTTGAATTGGGAAATTGGAATTAGGTTTCTCTTGGGCATTATGCATAAAATGGTTGGTGATGATGCTGGCTAACACTCTGATGAGAATCATTCATCTCTGTTGCGGTGTTTCCAGACCATACTTGAAGGAGAGTATTTCTCTCATCAATTTTTTTCATCTTGGAACCATAAAATCAACAATTTTTCATGCATTGATTCTATGCAAAACATTTTCTTCATTAATTTCAATTTGTTATTCACCTTCCTTCTTTCATCCTCTTTTTCAAATGTTTGATTTATTGCTTTTATCTTTTTACTTTTTTTGTATTTATATAATTTATTGAATGACCAAAGCCCCCCAAATGAGCCCCTGACTAACTAGCCATTACGGCGACAAATTCTTCTCTTTTTGCTTGTCTGTGTGTCTATTTGTGTGTATGTGTGTGTGTTTGCTATTTATTTACTCTCACAACAGAGCAAAATGCGACACAAAGTCGGGGCTTCACGTGGGCAAAATAGGAGACACCCTTGAAAAATAGCTCCAGCCGACACGACTTCGGGATGTCTATTGTGATTTTTGACCAACCAAATATTGCCCAAAGTTGAGAAATTTCTAGTTGATAACTTTAGATAGAAGATTTATTCTTCAAGATAATTTTGGATGAAATACCTATTTTTTAAATAAGTTTACTTTTATTTCTTGAAGATAATTTGAAATCATTTTTCTAGTTGTGGTACACGCATATGCTACGGTGATTCATTTATGAGAGGTACGGATATAAATCGTGTTTTTGTGAATTCTCTTCTGACTTTTTCTTCTTACTCGTTAGATTCAATGGTGGCAGTTTCACTCTAGCTTCTAATCTTTTCTTTTTTGCTGATAATTTATTGCATCTTTTCCAATAGATTTATCTCCTGCCATTCACGGGGCTTAGGGGTGCCAAAGTGGAACAAATATGCTGAATCCGTGAATGATTTTTGCAGAAAATAAAACTACAATACTTTTGGTTCCCCCTCCCAACTAATTATGCGTTATCATACCTGGTGTAATGTATTGTATGTAATTAAACAAAAAATAATTAAAAAACCCAGCTTCATCCAAATTGATGAAACTTTATATTCATTGGTAAGAAAAAAAAATTTTCTAAATACTAATGTTTCAGATGGACTCAAGGAACATGAAGATTAATAATTTGGTGACAAATTTAAAAAAAAATATTTAAAAAAAATTTCCACCAGATTTAAAAAAAAAAAAAAAAACCCAAAAAGTGTACAGTGTATTTTATTAAAAAAAAAACACAAAATATTTTAGTCTTCTTGTAATTGTCATTTTCCTATCAAAAGAGAAAAAAATTCTCGTTCTTCTCATGAGTGTAACAAGTTTCCAATACAATTATCTCTAGGTTCATATTGTCTACAAAGATAAGTTTCTGTTGATAATTTTCTACTATCTTAGTTTTTAATAATACAAATATTGTTATCTGTTCAAATTTTATTCTTGGATGAAGTATTTCAACCTTATTAATTTTTGACTAGTTTTTTACCTTCATCCTAATTTTCAATTCATTTTTATCACAACTTTAAATCAGACTGTAATCTTATGGCAATGATTAAACAACGTAATCTGAAAATAAAGAGGGGCCCCACATTGAGAATCACAAAGAATAATACCATAAAATTAAAAGATGACACATTGCATGGCTGAAATGCAATGTTTTTGTGGTACACTCAAAACTCCCCTAAATATTCCCACTAAATTCCTCGTGACTGAACCTTGGTTTGATGAAACTGCAAATAGAAAACCCATGAATGACAAGGGATAACTGCATTTTGTTTTTTGGGGAAAAAATATTTATGCCCTTATTTGCTTTTTTAATCAATTCACTTTTAAATTATGTTGATTTATATTCGATTTTTGAAAACCCAATTGTGATAGAATTATTGGTGTAATTGTAATAATATAATGAATAATTGCTCAAACTCAAGCTTTTAATTCTCATTTTTTTCCATTGAGTTGACTCAAATAACCTTATTCTTGCAAAATGTCTATCCTTAATTCTGTTGATGAATAAAGATTCTTTTGAAAAAAAAGGTGGAAGCTGATCACTTCTCAGAACTTATTCAAAATGATAGGAAAATTGAAAATGACGCCAGATAATATCCTTGCAATTCTCAGAAACAATTACAGAATCATCAAATAATTTTGTGAATAAGAACATTTTTTGAAATCAGAATTTTGGCTAAAAAGAAATGTTTGTCTCATGTTTTAATCATCTGTACATGTCTCTGATCGTCATTAACCAATCGCGTGTATTTTGTGTAAATATTAACTTCAATTTATCTTCGTTTGAAGAAATATTTTCTTCTTATCTCATTACTTTCTAATTGGATATATCCTATGTTTACGATGGGGACAAATGTCACCCGAGTGAATCTCTATAATGGTGCACATCTTGAACTTTACGGAGACATTATGTCTTGTATTCGGCCTAAACATGTGATAGTCCTTGTTAGTAGACCATACTAGCAATTTACTGTCAATGGTCATTCCTTCCCTTTGTTCAAAATCCCATGGACTGATATTTTGTAATATTTGTCTCCTACTAATAATTGGTCAACGGTGATTATTTTCAAATTGATTTTTTTTCTTTTTGAATTTTTAAAAAATTTGATACCTGAATGTTTTGGGGGGGTGTTTCATTCATCATGTTTTATTATGTACCACAAAATCAAACATTTTCCCTGAAACTTATTCTTTCTTCTTTGTTATTTTCTTATTTATCTCTTCCTTCAGTTGATACCCGACTAGCGTCACTGGCGGAAATGTTTTTCATGAATATTTTTTCACTTCTTGCTGCTAACATCTCTATGATGGTTGTGGTTCCATGGATGTCAGTTGTTAGTATTCCGTTAATGATTGCCTTTGTAGTATTGAGTCGTATATATGTGATCAGCCTTCGAGAAATCAAGAAGAAAGACAATGTGACAAGATCCCCGCTCATCAGTCTCATCTCGGCGTCCATGCATGGGATTGAGACTATTTTTGCTTACAGGAAAAATCAACTATTCATTGACAGGTAACAGCTAAAGTATTTATACAATTTAGTAATACCTTTTCATTTAAAAGAAATGTACAGACACCTTTTGATTATTGCCTTATTTATATCAGATCTTTAGACGGAATTCTGTCTGTGATGACTAAAAATTTGCCAGATTGGAAATGCTTAAACTTTTCCGCCATTTTTAATATGTATTCTGTGTTCTTCCATTTTTGGTATATTTTGGCTATTCTTTCTCTATTTAGGGCTTTTTAGTGCTTTTTGGCCGTCAAATTAGCTTGAAAATTTATTTTGAGTTAGCAGCACTGAGTTTCAGTCTTGGCAATTTTTTCTGCTAACATCAGTTATATTACTAAAAACCCTAGCTAAAATATTATGGGAAATCCGAGAAGGGTTTTTAATCAGAAAGTATTTCAGCACAATCATAGCCAGATCTTCATAGCCATAAATTTTATCTATAAAATCCATATATATGGTAATTAACAATGTGCAGATGTATTCTGTCAAGCTCAAGTACTCACCTGACATAGTAAAATAGAATTCCATTCATACAACTGACATGAAATAGAATTTTATTCATGATCTAATGACATTATAAAAATGCTGAATTTCAAGAACAATATCAAAACAGAAAAGATAATAAAAACCAAAACAGAAATAATAAAATTTGGTTTGTTGTCCACAAAACAATATCTCCAAGCTCACTGCAATGCAAATCTCTATTATCCACGTCTATAAAATGCAATGTGTATAGAAGGCTATTCTCCAAGCTCACTGCAATGCAAATCTCTTATTATCCACGTCTATAAAATGCAATGTGTATAGAAGATTATTCTCCAAGCTCACTGCAATGCAAATCTCTATTATCCACGTCTATAAAATGCAATGTGTATAGAAGGCTATTCTCCAATCTCACTGCAATGCAAATCTTTCTTATCCACGTATATAAAATGCAATGTGTATAGAAGGCTATTTTCCTAGCTCCCTTCAATGCAAATCTCTATTATCTACCTCTATTAAATGCACTGGGTATATTTGTATAGGCTACCATTTATGATGGCATAGGTAAGCTAGTTAAGTAAAAAACAATAAAAGCTGGAAACAAAGATGATGATTGTGGACTCAGTCTTAGAAATATCTCTTTTGTTTTCAAAGTAAATATAGTTTGAAATTTATGAGGTGTTTTGTTGAAGAAAAAATTACAAGATATATGCAATAAAGTTATTAAGTGCGATCATTTTTTTTGAAATTTCGAAAAATACTTGAAAATAATATTCATCATCATGAATTAAGTAATATAAAATGGAAAATTCTATTTTCTTTAAATGCAATTATAAATTTGTTGAAAATTTCATTTATGTTCAATTCTAAAATCATATTTCCTGTTTTCTGTTCAAATAAAGTTGTTAATTTGATTGATTCAATTAATTCAGATATTGCCGAGTACAAGACCAAAACACTGTTTCCTTTTTCCTGTTCTACATGATGAATCGTTGGGTTGCAGTTCGTTTGGACTTCATCTGTATTTTAATTTGCTTCTCTTGTGCCCTAAGTCTCATCTTACTGGCTGATGTGATCCCAGCTGCTATGGCTGGTCTTGGACTCTCTTTTGCTTTACAGGTATGGGCTTTCTCATAATATATTTAATGCATGAACACTTCTCCCAGTGGTGGATGCAGTTAATGAAAATGCTAGACTGATAAACCGCTTAAAAATTTAGCCGAACTGAGGATAACTGCTCACCTCTAACTTTTATGGATTTCGCTTTGGTTTGGTTCGTCTGATCTAAACCCCCTAAAAACAGATCTTGAGGGCTGGAATTTTGATGTGTGTTGGATGTAAACTGATATTTAATTTCATTTGTTCATTAAATTATTCACGTACATCTTGATTATCATCTGATATTGGCATGTAATACTTTTTTTTTTGTAGCTCTGTTTCTTTAGGTCTGTTGGAAAGGGTTTTTGAGGGAAAAAAATTGATGTCTTGTAGCTTAGACTTAGAGCTTTAAATAAACTGTACATTGAATGTAAGCTAATGTTTCATTTGTTCATTTAATTATTCATATAGACCTTGATCATTCTCTGATATTAGCATGTTCTTGGAAAGTTCTATGTCTAAACCAAAGCACTGAAATGTCAGCTCTCTAGGCCTATTTTTAAGGGTTTTAGAGCAAAAAATGAACCAAAGCTGAAACCATACAATAAAAGTCTGTCTTGGGAATATATCAAATAGACACATTTTGATTATTGCCTTATTTATATCATGGATGTTAAATCTCCATCTTTAGACCGAATTCAGTCTTTGACAAATAAAAATTGAGTTCCAGTCCGACAGTTTTGTAGTGTTTTTCAGCTTTAATGCTCTGAATAATCTTGGCTTCCACCAAATTATTATCGGTTTAGTGTTTTCTTCAGCTATGCCCACCTCTGGTTTTACCCTACAACAATCATACAACCAGCAAGTGGCAATTGCTGTTTAGTTTTAGATGGTATGTCACTGATTCTATGTTTTATTTGTTAGTTGAAAAAAAGGAAAAACTCTTGCTTACAAGATTCTTGTGTGTGAAATATTTTCCATAAAGTCATGTAAACGATTTTGATGCAGCAGAAAGATATAATGTTGATAAGAAATATATTCATGAATTATTAAAAGTTTCCAATTTTTTTTGATGACTATTTTTTTTTCGAAAGTGTTTTTTTGACTAAAATATTTTAATGCAATTTTACTTTGTGAACTGACACTTTTTCTGATGAAAATTTACTTTTTAAAGGTAACAGGCTTATCCCAATATACTATTCGTCTTTGGATTGAAGTTCAAGCCAGATTTGATTCCGTCAAAAGATTTAAGGAATATATTGATGTAAGTTTTTTCTGCTTTTTTTGTTTTTTCTCCACTATAATGCAGGAATATATACTCATTGTCTCTGGTACGATATAAAAATCTGCAACAAGTCATACAGGATTTTTTTCTGAAATTTACCTTTTTTTCTTCATCTATCAAACAATAATTGAAGAAATCTCTATGGTTGTGTGTATGCACTGAGGTGTGTTGAACTTTCATCTTATGACGGAATTCTCTTGGACAAATAAAAATTTGGCTCTGTGAAAAACGTTAAATTGGTGTAGGAGAGCTTAAACATTTTGGCAATTTTTAGCATATTTTGGTTTATTTCTTTGGCGTTCTTTGGCTAATTTTAAAATTTAGCTTTTTATGGCACTTTGACTGTCAAACTTGAGCTGAAATATTTTTTGAGTTATCAACACTGTTCCAGTCTTGGTAATTTTTCTGCTAACACCCATGGAAAACTTGACAGCTACCCAATGAATGAAGTTGATATTCGCCAAATATATTAGTCAGCTCACCAGGCATTGCAGTGCCACTACCCACATCAGATCAGTTCAAACACTGTTGATGGATTTAGGTCATTCATGAGTTCTGGCATTTACATGTATCTATTTATCAATATATGCGGACTTCATCCAGCCTTTACTGTTCATTGAAGGAACTTGAAATTTTGCACACACACTCCCCTCAATGAGTAGAGAAAATGGTGGAGGGGAATTTCTAAATAGGTTTTTTTTTTTCAATTTACAATGAAAGTTTATGCTAAATTGGTCCCTTAGCATGTGTCCAGCAGCATTCACATTTTTCTTTTTAAGATTTGTACTTTTGAGTGATCACAGCCCCAAAAAGGTAAGAAAAGTATCTTATTCATTGATCATCACTTTGATAAAAAAAATTTAGTTTATCACCGTATCGAGTGACTGACCTGTTTTTTTTTTTTTTAGAATCATACATTCATGGTTCAAACTATACTGGTAGAATTTTCATTGGGGTAACTCAATCTTACCACCACCACCACCACCACCACTGCTTGATTTTCGAGATAAAAAGAAGTATATGCAGTTGGTGGTTACTCATAATTTCCCTTGGAATGCTTGTCTTAATTTATCTGGATTATTTCTTAGATATTTATGTTGCGTATGCTTTACAGGAAGGAAATAAATATTGTGGTACTTTTCTTTCACTCTATTTTAGATGTTTTCTGGTGAAAAAACACCAATGATGCCACGAAAATTTATTCTGACCATGTTTATTGATTGATGGAATTTTTTTCATATAACTTCAAATTTTGATGCAACGGTTATTCTATTCTATTTTATTTTTAATATACTTTGACATTTTCTGCGCTGTGAGCTCAGTTGTATCAATTTTCATTAAATTTCAAGTAAATGATTGATCAGTAAACATGATAAAAAAAAGAAGACTTTCTTAATGATGAAAAAAAATAAATTTCTCTTCATTTTAGAAAAGCGAATCAGAAGCTGCTTTGGAAACTTCATCTGAACTTGGTCTATCTCCCGATTGGCCCAACCACGGACATATAGAATTCCATGATTACTTTATGAAATATCGAAGCAATTTGCCAAATGCTCTTAAGAAAATCTCTTTAGATATTCCTCCTTCTCAAAAACTTGGCATTGTTGGAAGAACTGGTTCAGGTAAGTGAATTTAAGTGCTATAATGTTTTTTTCTGGTAGCATTTGATCTCAGATTGTTGTTTGTTCATTTGCTTGATGCTCATTGGTGGATTCTGAATTTCCAGAAAAACAAAGGGAGACAATTCAAGTGTCTCTCTTTCATGGTTCAATATTTCTAAATATGGCAGTATGTTTATGAAGGAAAAAGCATCTATTATAAAATTTGTAAATGTACTATTTATTTACTATAAGATTTGAGCAATATTCATAATTTATTTACAAGAACACCAGTTGACTTTTTTTCTGTAAAATTAGTGCGATGGAAATATATTTACAATTCATGGAAAGAAAGTCTCTATTGTAAATTTTTGAAATTTTTTTTCTATTTCCAAAGTTTCAAAATTGTTTTTTTTTATACATCATGTATGAGATTTATGAATTAAATATGATTTTTTATGTATGACATTCAATTAATAAACAAGCGTATGTGTCTGCACACTTATGATTGTACATGCAATATTGAATCTTATTGTAAGTAAATTGTACATTTACAAATTTTACTGTGGATGCTTTTTCTTTAATGAATCGTCTACGTACACCAATCTCACCAATTTTAGGAAAAAACTATGAAAGAAAGGGCCTCAAATTGTTTTCCTGGGAATTCAGAGTCCACCTATTGGCATCAAGCAAATGAACTGTCAGTTATCTGTTTTTCTCTCTTTTGTTAATAGAATAAATCTAGAAATATAATGGGCTGTACGGATGTCCCTGTTATCAATTGTCATTGAGTAAGGTATCAGACACTGTCATCCACTACTGCCCATGTAGGTTTCTTCAGTTTTTAAGCTGATTTAGCTGGTTGGTTGTATATATCACATGTACAGGGCATGCCAATGGAGCTATTTGGCTGAGAATTCAAACATTTACTGTTTATGCCTGGAAAAAATGTTATTAAGTTTTCAATGGGGGATTCAGTTTGCAATGTAAGTTTATGCTAAAATGATCCCTTATTTTGTGTCCATTGACGTTTATGCTTGTTTTTTGAAAATTAATCAGCCTCTTTTCAAATTTATTAATTGATCACCCCTAACACGGCATGCTGTCGAAGGATGTTGGTCATGTGACAATTTCTATTGAGTGACTGACCAGAACTGTATGTTATGTTTATTGATCCAGTTTATTTGGAAGTTTTTATCAATTGTCTTTGAGAAGTATGAAAAGAAATCCATTTTAGATCTTCTTATGCCTGAACATTTTTATGAAAACTTTTTAAATCAACTGATAGAGCTGAGCCTTAGTGGAAACTCTTTATTACTAAAGATGTATTAATTGAAGAAATTGTGACCATTGCAAGATTTGGCGAGATTTGCAGGCCAATGGAGAATCTCCACAGAATGGAAATAATCTTACTTTCATCAAATTCCTTGATATGGTGGAGTGAGCGACGCCACTTCGGGTGCTTGTTTCCTTTAAGTCTATTTTCAGATGTTGCTAAAATACTGAAGAACTCTGAGAGGAGAAGAACTTGTGATATGTGAATAATAGGATTAAACATAAAATAATTTAGCAAAGTTCAAATCAACTAGTGTCAGCAGTAGTTGGATGAGGAGGCCTGTGATTATGAACCAATCAGAATGCAGCTTGACCTTCACTGCAAAGAATCATATCAGGGTTGTTTGATTAGCCATTTTTCGGCCAGATCTGGCTGATTTTTTTTCGAATTTGAAAAAACAAATCTACATTAGCCAAAAATCTGGCCAATCTAAAGATGTATTCAGTAAGTTTATAAAATCTATTCATACCAATTTTTTGCTTGTTTTAGCATAATTAAAGTAGTTGCACCTGATTTTTAGCAGCCTTAACGATGTTAATATGCACAATGTATACAATTCAAGCAAGGAAAATAAAGGCTCTATTTGTACGTAGAGAGATTGGAAACACCTTTTGCCAGCAGTGGACTTTTAGGAGCCAGTGTTGATTGTTAAGCCTATGTTTCGTGTTATTTTTATTTGGGAAAGCAGAGGAAATTGAAGGTTACTGAAACATGGCGACAACAATTACTAAAAAATTTTCTTTTTTTAATAATGAATAATTCCTTCTGATATCAACAATTTTTTTTTGTTGTTTTTTTCAGGAAAGTCTTCTCTCGGTGTTGCGTTATTCCGATTGGTCGAACCTTCTGGTGGAAAAATTATTATTGACAATTGCGATATCACAAAAGTTGGTCTTCATGATCTTCGTTCTCGTATGTCAATCATTCCTCAGGATCCTATTCTATTTAAAGGCACAGTCAGGTAAAACATCCTCTTCAGGAAGATATAACTTTTTTTTTAGGTGTACAGCTTTTCTTCTTTTTAGAACAAAAGTTGTACAACAATTGTTGTTGTTGGTGTTGTTCTCTTTACCAGGAAATAATGGATGTTTTGAACGTACAATTAGTAAATTATAGTCTTGTAATCCTGAAAATGTTCCTCTTATTGTACAATTTATAAAATTCAGTCTCGCAATCCTCAAAATGCTGCTCATTTAGCAACTTGTAAAGGTAAATTTGTATCTATGATAAATTCTCCACTGCAATTCATGAAAATGAATAGAAGGTAAATAAATAGGCTTCATAACTAAACCCTGCACTGTGTTATGAAAAAAACTTTATTGATAAGTTGCACTTTCTTCTTGATTAACTTTAGTAGGCCTTACATTTTTACTATCATGATAACAGGTTTTCAAACACTTTTGGTGACTTGAGTACTGTATCTCTACTGCAAGTTTCTAAGTTAATTTGCTTTTCCAAACTGTGTGTCACGACACTTCAAGTCAAGTATGTTGTTGATAATCTTGAGGTGTGGCATGGAATTAATTCTAATTTTGTACATCTTTCAAAAGATACTTTTCCTGAGTCAGTTGAATTGCTGAGATGACATTATATCCTTGACTTGTCTTATAAAACTCATGTAATGTGTCGCAAAAAAAATTTTTTTGAAAAAAAGTGTGTCGCCACTACAAAAAGTTAAAAAAACCTCTGCTCTAAATTCATCGCATGTTCTGCTTGGATTTTACCTAGTCAGAAACATGTGCCAACCATTTTTAAAATTAGAAAATTATTGCTCTGTTAGAACGTGTTGTTATTTACTGAGAAATAACTGAAGAGTTGGTTGTGCTAAAAAGTGTTTTTTTTTATTGTTAGTAGTTCACGAAAAAGATTTTACCCACAACACGGCTAGCTGCAAAAAGTCACTTGGTAGTTTTTGACTAACCTGACTTGTTTCATTGTCCGTAGTTTTGAAAAGTTGAGTGATTTCCTTGATTATTTGTTAATTTGTTGAAATCTTTTCTCTTCAGGTATAATCTGGATCCTCTCCAAATGTGTGATGACAGTGAACTTTGGGAAGCTCTTGAAAAATGTCATATGAAGAATAGAGTGAGTATTGATATTGGAAATTCATTAAATCATTTATATTTTTGAGAATATATATTAAAAGATAAGTAGAAAGAGTTACCTGTATCTTTCCATTTTATGTAACTGTGGACTAAGTTTTAATATGGATTTAATTGACGTTGTAAGATGTCACATCTAGTTATTATACCTTTG
Organism: Thysanoteuthis rhombus; assembly: GCA_963457665.1. Taxonomy (NCBI): domain Eukaryota; kingdom Metazoa; phylum Mollusca; class Cephalopoda; order Oegopsida; family Thysanoteuthidae; genus Thysanoteuthis; species Thysanoteuthis major. Next base: position 62,239,841 of record OY735212.1, read on the forward strand.
TTCTTTCTTTATAAGCTTCATTCCAATCTCACATCTTTTTTTTTCATGTCATATCTGTCACTACAAAAGCAAGATACTTTGTTTTTACCTATAGTCTACATTTTGTGTATCTCTTTAGCTCTGGAAAATCTCACTGCTTAGATTAGATTGACTCTAAGTGTTGGTATATTTGCTTCTTTCACAAAATGGCTTTGTATACTATGTAGCCATTTTTTAAAATCATAATGCAACCCAAATGATTAGTTTCCTTTGAAAGATAGATTATAATTTTGCCTATGTAATTCAGAAAATGTTAATTTGATTGACAAAAAATCCGAACACGTTTTTATCTAACAAAAATATCATCATGCAAAATATTTCAGTGGAAGTTAAGGAGCAAAAGGGTGACTAGATTATCTATTGAATATTTAGTATGTATATTAGTCAGAAATGAGATGATCATAGAAAAATATACCATGTAGGTTTGCTAACAAGTTCCTGTGTTGGAGTTTGCATGCGAATTAGATCTATTTACAGACCTTTCTTTTATTTAGATATTGGATTAGATTTAGATTTAGAAATGATGTTTCATAAGAGGATCGTGATTTTCACCTTATTCTTGACTCGACTTGAAGTAATTCGCATATTTCCTAAAAAACGATTCAACATTTTTAGAATAATGAATAGAGTGGAAAAATTTTTTTCATAATGAAACCAAAAAAATTCTGTGATTACCACAATTTGTCAGCAAAAACTTGACTGTGAGCTGACGGGTGAGAAATTTCCTCTCTCTTTTTTACCTTGATCTCTCAGAGTGTAAGATTTAGTATATTTGTATGGTTCTTGTTATTTCAGGTATCTTTGTCTATGTTTATCTAAAACATTGGATTTAATCTATTCTAAAAACTTATTTCATTGAAACACACTGAAAATGCTGTTCAATTATTTATTGTACAATTATTAGATTATATTTTAATAACCATCTTGCTCATTTTGATAAAGAAAAGCATTCATCATTGAATGAATAGGTCAAAATATTGTGTTCATAACACAAACAATAAGAAGGAAAATCATCTGGAAAAAAACTCATATCTTTCCTGAAATTTAATCAAATGAATCCTATAACTCCTGCCTAATTTATATTTCTTATCATAGCTGTAGACATTAGGTGATGTACCTGGAAGCGTGGACATTCACTGTCACTTTACGAGGGGGGTGTAAAAGGATATTATATCTGGGAGTGTAGGCTTACTCTTTATTTCCATAAAATCCAGCATGTCTAATGATTGCTTATCTGGATTATATACGATGTCTGTTCATGGAGATGAAATCAACAAAAATAAAATACAATTCACAAACAAAGTCATTGATAAGTTTGAAGATCCAAGAAGAGTTCAGTTCCTTTTTGGTAAAAAGCAGCTTTCAACTTGTGGTCTATAAATTGTCTGCATATGACAATGATTTTGTTCTTTGTTCAGTTTAGAAATAAAAATGATTTACAAATTCTGTAATATTCATTCTTCAGGGACATCTTTTTAAGTAGATTATTTCTATCATTTTATTAGTAAAGATGAATTGTAGTACTTCTTCGGGGGGGGGGGGGGTCACAAATGCACCCCCATATGGACACCCATGTTTGTAAATTCTGTTGAGACAGATTGAATTAGATGTGATTTATTTATACAGGTTGATTCATTAGAAGGGAAACTGGATAGCATTGTAGAGGAAAATGGTGACAACTTCTCTGTTGGTGAACGTCAGCTGTTTTGTTTGGCTAGAGCTGTGCTCAGAAAGTGTAAGGTATGTATAGACAAGAGTTAAATTCATTTTTTGTGTCTGTGTGTCTCTGTGAGCGCATGTGTGTACATATAACTGAGGAGGGAAAACCAATAAAAACCCTCTTTGACAATCTCATTTCTATATTTCATAACTCTCTGTTGTGTCTTGGTTTTGGTCTGTGCTACAAATACATAAACCCAAAATATTTTAGTGTTTGAAAAGGCAACAGACAGTAATAGCCTTTTTGGTACTATGTATGGAAGGTAGTCCCAATCGTAAAATTTCACACCCTCACTCATTCCATGTTATAAACAACGAACAAATGAAAAGAAATAAGAGAATTAAAGAAAGAAAAATAAAATTTGGATTGGACATTATTATCCATCGATAATAGTGTCTAATCGAAATTCTGTTTTCCATTAATTCTCTAATTTCTACAATCAGGACCACGTTCCCTACATTGTTTCAAAAAAGCTTCAACTGTCCATTGCCTTTTACAGACACTAGAATATTTTTATGTTTTTGTGCTACTGTAGCACAGAGCACACGCAAGATACAAAGCTTCACCTGCCACTGACAGTCTGCCTTTTCCCATTCTTTCTTTTCTTTTGCCTATTCTGCTTTTCCTGTTTGGAGTGAATGAATGATTTCAAATGCTCTCTTTGCTTGGCTAACACTCGGGTCTGAATTTGATGAGATTCACCTAAAGGCTCCTCTCTAACTAATAATATATGATCTTTCATGTATGGATGAACGTACCAAGTGGGTCAGCTCTTATTCCAGCCAAATGTGTCACATGTCCAGTGGTACAACTATATTTCTGATGAAGATTTCCGCTCATATATAACATAAGTGCTGATTGGTTTTGTAATACCTTTGGTAAGATGGTTTTATGATTATTGCAATTAAATCTATGTTAAATAAAAACAGATTTTTGGCCTTATTCCTTGATGGAATAAATGTCATTCATCCTTCACTTTTAAATTTCTTCGAGGACTACTGATATTTCTGATGAATTAACTTATTGGTTCAATAGTAAAATCATGAATATTGCTTCAGTCTTATTAATTTTGATCAGTCTATGAAGTTCTGCAAATTTATTTTGTATTGTCGTGAAAAATTGTTTTAATTTCAAATTTAATGAAAGTCTTGGATTCGATCTTCTGAAATCATTATCCTGATTTCAGGAATGAAGAAACTATCTAAACAAAATTGTATTCATCATTCATTTGACGATTCTTTGATGAATATAATGATGCTTGATTTTTGTTGAAGGTTTCTAGATTCACAAAGTTATTATCATGTGTTGTTGAACAAAAGAGCATCAACATGAAAACAGACCTTACAAAAACAGGTTCCGATTCCTTTGACCTGGCATTGTTATTGCAACCTGATTGGGAATTGGATCCAGACTGTGTGTCCTTTACATGAACTACTTTCAACTATTTAATGGGAATAAAACTCATTTCTTGTGATTTCAGATTTTGATTCTCGATGAAGCTACAGCCTCCATTGATACGGCAACTGATAATCTAATCCAAAAAACTTTGCATGATTCATTCAGTCACTGCACCATGTTAGTGATAGCTCACCGTTTGAATACAGTTATTAATTGTAGCAGGATTATTGTAATGGACAATGGAAAGGTAAGTTTCAAGCACAATCTTTCTGGTTTTGTAAGGCTGTGAATTGTTGAGTGAAAGGAAAAAGAGATTCTATCATTTGGTCAAGTTACAAATATTTCTGATGAAGGTTCTCAGGTTCATGAATATTGTTTTAATTTTATTCATTTTAATAGTGGCAAAATCTGATGTCATCATCTGGTTTCTGGTTCCCCAGTAAAAAAAATCAATACTTAACCATTTCTTGTCTGAATTGGTTTGAACAAACCATTTTAAAAAATCAGATATGTGAAATTTTGTTTTGATAGGAATCGAGTTTAGGGAAAATCACACAAGAATCAAATTCTGTCAAAGTTTTGGATAAAACTGCTGGCTTGGCCATACAACCCTTTGGAAATCATGGCTGCATCGAAAAAGAAATCTGCTAGGGAAAGTTGAAGTGCTGTCGGCCATATTGTCTGTCTGTGATTGAAAGGGTTAAATAGCACCAAAGGAATCTTTGCTTGCTTCATTTTAAAAATTTTTTTCTCTTATTTTGAGTGCAATTTTGCATATTTTGTCAGAATAGCACATCCAATTTATATTTAATAAGAAGTTTTGATAAGTTTTAATCATTTTATCGATTTTTCAGAAAAAGAAAACAATCAAGATTCTCTTAGAACTATTTAAGTATTAATGTTTTTACTGGTGAAATCGTAAGATGGCTGATAACATCAGCATTTAGCCACCCTGTTGGTCTCATAAGTTTGCCAGAGTTACTTTATATTTTGGGTTGTGAAATATTGTTTCGTTTCCAGAAATTCAATTTTATCTTTTGTTTTCAATTTGTAAACAATTTTCGCTCATTTCACGATTTCATTAATTTGAATAAAAAGAAATATTCCAGAGATTAAATGGCTTTGGAGTCATAAGTCACATGTCATTTATTAAATGTTGCAAATATTCAGCAACAGAGTTAGTGTTTATTTATTCAATGATCCTCAGTTGAAATTTTATGACAGTAAAATCTAGGAACATTTTGTTTTTATATCCAAAACTGTTCTGTTACTTATTCCTTTTTTTTTCTCTGCTTTTACCAGATAGCTGAATATGGTAAACCTTCTGTTTTGATAAATATGAGAAGTTCCAAGTTCCGCACGATGTGGGAAGCATCTGAAATCAAGAACACAAGCGACAAAAATCCTGATATTTTAACTCCATCGATACCATCATCTTAGTACACGAAGGAAATCTACATCCATTCAAATCAACTGTCATTTACATTTAAAACATATCTAATGCTGTCATTATTGCCCTGTTGTTGTAGTCATGATGTTCTGGCTCATCTACTTGTTTTACGAAATTTTGCATTAAAAACTTCCTAGGATTAACATTTCATTACCCGATCGTTGTATTATCAGAAAATAATGACAAAAATCAACTGAATTTATGTGTAAAAGGCGGCTTCATCTCACCATTCAAGGATCTGTAATCTGACGTAAAATGCATAATTTTAGATTGAATATATTTTAAACCGAAGCTAAAGGCTTCAAGTTCTGTGGCTGTGACTTGGATTTTTGATGAGTTCAAGATTAGATCTACGTGTCCAATGTCTCTTCATTTTCTAGTTGCATCTTGATAAACATTTCTACCAGATAGCTGAATATGGTAAACTTAGCGTTCTGATAAAGATGAAAAGTTACATGTCCTATGCAGTGTTGAAAGCATCTGAAATCAAGAACATGAGCAACAAAAATCCCGATATTGTAACTTCATCAATTTGTGATTTACTTCTCCAATTTGTTTGCCTTTTATTTTGGTTATTTCTTATTCAGTTTGCATCAGTATTTGTACATTATTGGATATATCATAACCATATACTCATCATATTTGTCGACATGGAAAATTAGCTTATGAAACATAAATTCAAAAAACTTATAACATCTGGCCGATCATGCAGAAACTGAGTAGACTTTTGTCTCTGATCATTCCTAGAAACATGTGTAGGAAACTAAGAGCTCCCAACATTCATGTGTAGAAGAATACTTAAAGGCCTTAGATGATAAAATGATGAAACCTTAGCTTTCAAAAAAGCAAGAAGTATAAAGAGATCTTACAAATACAGAGGCAAGCAAATTAAGACAAGAAACAATAAAAAAATGCATTGAATAATGAAAATACTTAATCTTAACTTAATGCAACGGTTATCAAACCTGGATCCGACCCAACAAATACTGAATCTATATTAAAATGAATCTTTACTGCTACAAATTAATGCTGAATACTAATGAATGCATTATGACTTATAAACCTACAAATAGTTGTCTGACATTTTTGTAACATGGCCAGCCCATTGCCATTTGAGTTTTCTAATGGGTTCTATGATATCCCTGACTACCGTTTTATTTTTTTATTTACTCCCCTGTTTTGTGATCTTTTCACATGAAGTTGAGCATGATTCTCTCCTGTGTATTTTCATGGTTCTCAGTTTGAGGGTTAATCTTTTGGTTGGGTTCCATATTTCATCTCTATTGTTGACTGTCAGGAGGATACATTTGTTATAGACCTTTCTTTTTAAAACTAATGGGATTTTCTTGTTTTTGGAAGTTGTGCTTGCTTTAATGAAAGCTTGCTAACCTAGCATAATGATTTCTTCTTCTTTGGAGGGTTTCATAGAGATTCATTATCCTATTTAGACGTAGTGGTCTACTTCAGAAAATGAAACCACAAAATTACATTCCTTTGTGCAACTAGTAAATGGAATGACTTAAGAAGTAAGTATCTAATCCTAAATAAAAATCCACCTCTCAGCCATTGAATATATTATATGGCAATGTGTGAGTTCCCTGATTACTTTTGATAGGAGTTGGAAAACTCAGGGAAAATAAAGTATAAATTAATTTCATAAAGATACAAAGAAATCAACTCAGTTTCCAAATTGAAGCCTTTAAAATGAACAGCATTTATTAGAAAACAACTGAATGAATGAGATTCCCTAGTTTTATATTCAAAGTATTCAAGCAAATCATAAAAATATGCATTTTGAATTATGATCAATAAAAAATTTTTTCTCTCTTTAATATATCTTTTTTAATTTGTTGTATTATTATTATTTTTTTACAATTTTGGAAAGTGTATTCTCTCTTTGTGAATCATTTGCCTTTTTGAAAATCATTCACTCATATTTTAGAGAGAATTTTTGAATATAAAAAAAGTTTCAACAATAAAATCTATCATGGAGTTACTGTGATGCGTATGTTAATGTGAATTGGTGAAATTTACTTATTCTTTGTATAAAAAGATTTTGATTTCTTTTTTGATAAACTTTTGATTGTAAAAAAATAATTATTTTATATCCTCGTTTTGATTGAATAAACTTGATCAAATTTAAAAACTGTTTTCATTTTTTGTAAAAATTGTTGAACTCCATATTTATTTATTTTTGTAAAAAGTTGGATTTCTCTTTGATTACACAAACTTTTGATCAAATTGAAATTACGTGTTTATTCATTTTTTGAATAAAAAGTCAAAATTTCGCCAAATGGGCAATTATATTGATTCAGTGTGACATAAATGTGGTCAGAACTTGATTCAAGGGAAATAACTCTCACTTTACTGAGACAGCCTTATGGAAAAGAAATTTTCTAACAAAAATCAAGGAGGTTAAGAGAACAAAGCTCGAACGGAAGCTCTTGGAAAATTTAGAATCAAAAAGAAGGTAACCTGTTAAACTCAGCTTAGCCTGAATCTTTTTTTTAATTGTTTACAATGGTTAATTGTACTTCGGCATAGTTTTATACGGTAATAAACCAAAACTATTACAGTTTAATGAAATATAATTCATTGTATGTAGTCCAATTGGTAAAAGCTAAGCAAAGTCAACTAAAGGGGTTTGAATCCTATTATGAGTATTGCCTTTTTTTTCAACATCAATCAAATTACTGTGGTCCAACCAACCAAACAGAGCTACAGATTCTTCTCTTTTAGAATGTCTGTTTCTAAGTATATATCTATACATATTTCTCCAAGTGTTCCTGGTCTCATTCTTTGGGTTGTAACCTTCAAAGTTCTCATGAGTATACCATAAGGCTCAATTTAAAAACGTTGTTTGTTCTTTCAAGAAAATGCCTTTATATTTTTTAAGATAAAAGATCTATTTTCTAGATAATTTTCCAGATGATTAGTCTGGTACAGTGATTCTCTCAGGCGAGGCACAGATAACTTTAATTGTCCGGTTGTTGGAGATTATTTACACTAAATTATTTTAGGAAAGAGAAAACATTTTTCTTCCTTTGGTGCATTTCCTTATTATTCTATTTGTTCATCAGATAAAAAGTAAAAAAATGAAGCCAGTTGAAATAATTTTATTTGAATTGATCAACAATATGCAGACAAATGCTTCTTTGACTGGAATCTTGGCTCTCTAACGCTGATGACTATTAAATCTATTGCAATAATATGCAACTTGTATTTGTACATATTCATTTAAATCATTTAAATAAACATTGTTACTAATAGGACGTAAACTACTTCAAGATAATATAGAAGAGTTGTGTCCCCTGAATTTTTTCAATTATCCACACAGAAAATGCTTTTTGTATCAATTGTTTATGGCATAGGTACTCTAGTTATAAAATAACTCAATCACTCAATAGAAACTCATGTGACCAATGTCTTTTTGCAGCTTGCCGTGTCGGGGTGATCAATTAAAAAATTGGGAAAGGAGTGATCAATGAATAAGTTACTTCTTACATGTTTTCTTGGGCAGTGATTACTATAAAAAGTCTGAATTTTCATAAAACAAGTGTGAATACTGCCTGACATGAAATGAGGGATCAATTTAGCATGAACCTATTTTGCAAATTGAACACCCCATTGTTATGGGGGGTGGTTTTGAAAAAAAAATGTTTTCTTCCAGACGTAGTAAGCTATAAATGTTTACATTTTCAACCCCCTAGCTCTGTTGGCAGGGCCTGTGCATATGATACCTACATTGGAAGCCAGTTCAACCAACACTTGAGAAATCTATGTTGACTGTTTTGTTAGATGGTTCCAAATAAAGATGATCATATTTTTCTTCAGGACAAAATTCAGTAACATTGATTAACTGTAGCCATGATCACTGACCTAACCAAATAACAAAAAACATAGGCTAGAGGTTTTCTTCCCTTTTCACTCATCTGTCTGTTCCGTCCCTGTGATTATTACAGTTCTCCAGATCACATTTTTATAGAAGTCCAGTAGCCAAATTTTTGTATTTTTCTAATATGAAATTTGTCCTTCTTCACTTGTTTTCAGGCAGTGCTTGATTTACAAGAATAATCCATTGTAAAATAAACACTTATTTCACCACAGCCATGAAGTAGCATTTGAGGAAAAGCTTGGTTGGAATGATAGATATATATCTATAGAGAGAGGGAGTATGAGAATGTATATAGTTGAATTTTAATTTTCTTAAAATAAAAATTACTGCTTTTTGTCCTGCTTGTTGTGTTACACCCATATCATTGAAACTGATACTCCAGTCAGTCGGCACCTTTGATTTCCTCAAGTCATATTTTGCTCTATGTAACTTTTTATCACTGTCCGAAGAGTTGCGATGGAGTAGGTGGGTTAATAAAGTCTTTGGTGACAGAAAGATAAGAATTTACTGAGAGAAGATATTGCGAGAAAAACGAAAGAGCTTGGATACGGTGATTCGGTTTCAGACAGAGGTGGCAATATAACTTTCTGTAGTTAATGGTACAAATTTTTACAACCCTACTTCATATTTAAATAAATACTGATCAACGATATATCAAATTCAGTCATTGAAACACTGAGAAGGGTTGTTCTTTCTTTTAAATATTTGTTCATGAAATTATTTTATCACAATTTTAAAGAAGCAGATGAGATTATGGATTTTTTTTTCTTCTTGAATTGATTTTCTAATTTTCTCAGCACAAATAGTTGGATTGCTGTGGTACTTTGTGCTTGGAGCAGGTCTTGTACTTTCCGAGGGTTGTGAATGGAATATTGTTTGTATCTGTCGTGTTACTACAAAATATACATTTATTTCCCGCTGATGTTTCAAATGGGATCGGTGTCTTCTGCCTTTCGATTTGCTGGTCACTCAAACTGCTCTTGGATGTAGCGTTCAGGTTGATTGAGCTAGAAGTGAAGCGGGTGCAGTCATCTATGTCTACGTCACTTCTATTGTTGCTAGCTTTGTTGGAGATCCTACCTTCTCTGTTGTAACTGCACATCTTGTTCGTATGGATTGAATGTAGTTGGATGGAGTCGTCAATATCTGAACTGGGATACAGGGTGTTCTGGGTGCGGATTGAACTTTGACGTCGAAACATGAGCTGACTTGTACTGGAACGCAGACTCAGTGTATTGCGTCGCCTCATCACGTAGCGATTGAACGTACGTTTAATGTTGGCATGGACCTGCAAATAAATACCACCAAGATTGTTAGCAAGGAGCGAAATGTTGTTAATAAAGTTTGTGTTGTTAATTTTATGATTTATGAATCACCGGAATTCCTCATGAATAATCAACGTCCTTGATTTGAGTTTGATTTTGAATGAAAAATGTATTTTCTGTGTGTACTCTACACCCACCTCTTTGATCTGATCAGCATCACCCCGAAACTGTAGATTTTTGCAACAAGTTGGAAAATGTAAATTTTAATCTTAACCTCATTAAGTAATATTTTCATCTTTAAATGGACACTAGTTATGAATTTGAGAGCAAAACTATTCCACTGTAATTGTTCAATGGAAAATTACCAGTAGTAAATTCCAAAACATTAAATCATGTGACCGCAATGTTTAGAAATCATAACAAGTTTTGTTCTCAGAAATAGAAAGAAAATTTTTTGAAACAAAGTTTAAATCTATGAAAAAAATAAAAAATGGATTAAAAACCTGGAAAGTAATTGAAATTAAGATTAAAAAGAAAACTAAGAAATGAAAATAATGGCAATTTGTTTCATTAAATATAGATATTCATAGAAATTTATTTCAGTAAATATGAATATTTAATGAATATAAATATTCAATTTTATTTCAATAAATATGAATATTCATATGAATTTTATTTCAACAATTATGAATATTCATGCAAATTTTATTTCAATAGATATGAATATTCATATGAAAAATGATAGAATTTTGAATTATATTTTGTATCACATCAATGGTGTGATTTCATAAAGGATGTACGTCCAGTCTTGGCTTCTCAAAAAGATTCCAGTTTCCAATATCATTGGCAATGGTAGACGTCAAATGAACCTTCTACACCCAATGAGCAGTGCTGGAATGATGACCTGCAATTGTGTTTTTGTAGATATCATGCGACCGGATTCTTTAGCTTGAAATCTTTAGTGAAGTTGTGGATTATACACGGAGAATTACGTTACTTTAAAAGGTATATTTTCATGAAATATCAGGGGGACTGTCTTGGAAATGAAGCCTCTAATTCATAAGCATAAAAAATACTGAAGAGAAAAGTTATAATACAAGCCCAAAAATGCAATGAATAATGAAATACTTAATCTCAATTTGAGACAACAGTTATCAAACCTGAATCCAACCCAACAAATATTGAATCTGTGTTAAAATGAATCTTAATTGCAGCAACTTAATACTGAATACTACTGAATGAATCATGACTTATAAACCAACAAATATATAAACTAAATTACTTACCTCATCATGGAGGAAGCAAAACAGCAATGCTAGTATTAAACCCTAGAAAAAATTTAGAAAATGTTTTGTAGATAAAATGAATCTCCACAAATAGTGTTCAAATGCTGGCAGTAAATGTTTGCTGAAATTGTAACATTGATTGGAAGCAAATCAAAGTGGATCACATCAATGCAAACACTTACCAAAACTTTCCAAGGATGGTGGTCCATTTTAGGTTGTGATGTAGCCAGTTTTACCTAGACTAAGACATTGTCTACATCACTTTATATTCTTGTAAAGCATCCATTTTTCATCACTGGTTATTAATCTATCTAAAAATGGCAAGATGCATTTGCAAAAGTGAAGAGAAGTGCTCAACAGTTGGCTTCTATCAAATCATTAGGAACCCATTTTCCAAGGTTAGACTCCTTTCCAAGTTGTTGCAGATGATGGTGAACCACTGAATAGCATGAATTCAGTTTTTGTCATAATTCTTTAATTGTCTCAGAACTATTTCTATCAAGTCCAGGCAAAAGCAGGTCATCCTTAAACCCAACAGAGTAATGTCTTTGTGGTGTATCTCTTGGGCTGAAGTCACCTTTGCTAAACATTCCAAACCATTCGTGGCAATTAAGAACCATGCAACATGCACAGGAGAAAAATCATACAGCATTACAGCCTTTTTCTAACCTTCTAGGACAGGGTTTCTCAACCTTTTTCTCTTCGCATCCCTTTTAGTTATTTTGAAATCTATTAGCCCAACCCGCTCAGCTAAAGTTTGGCCCCTGTAGGGTAATATTGCCTCACCATTGAGAATGTCTGCTGTACTAAGCCCGGAAAATTTCAAAATAAATTGTTTACAATAGATATTTGGAGCTTCAGGATGACCTACACATGCTTGCCAAAATTTTTAATAAAAACAACTTTTTTTAAAATAAATAATATTTTTGTAGCTCCCAAAGTGGTAGTAGCTTCCCATTTTTTCAATTTTTGATATAAACGTTGCTTTTTTTTTTTTTAGAAAGAAAAATTGATCTGTATTCTACAATCTAGCACTCCCTGCCCCTCAGCTCAATTTTTCCCCCCTTGGGGGTGATATTACCCTCAGTTGAGAATGGCTGTCCTAGAGCATTTCTTGCCTTATGTGTTCTGTAGACATGTCCGTCTCAAGTTTATGACTAAGTTAATCAAATCCTACTGTGACAATTTTACTCTCTTAAAGCTGTACAAAAAGATTTGTAATAACATGTATTGTTATTTAGACATTTTAGGATAGTGAAAATATTCAATGTTTCTGATTTTGGATATTGTAGGATGGCTTGATACAAACCCAGAAATGAAATTAGATATGCTGATAGGTTTTAGAGATAATATCTTAAATTTTATCTTACAAATAATCATTATCAAAATGCTGCCAAAAAGCTGTGGTCAATATGATTATAAACTTGTGAATTATTATTGCTCCTTTGAATTTCATGATTTCTTTCAATTTATATGAAGAACAAGAAATAAAAGAGATTCTGTTCAAAACCTACAACATTGTATGTACATTTTTTGACAGTTGGAAGTATTTGTCAATCTTCGTTTCTGTAATAAAACTATTTGTTTCCATTTGAGTTTTCAAGTTTATTCTCATTAAGATGTCTGAAACAAAAATCAATAATCACTGCATCGAAAATAAAAGGAAAAATTTATTTCTATTAATATTCGGACCATCCTCATCTTGGTTGTTTTTCATACAACATTTCGGCCGTTGTACTCTACGGGCTTCATCAGGTATCATCTGGTAGGTGTGGGGAAGTAACAAACCGAACCCTTTATTTAACCAACGAGGGTATATTGACTGCACTCCCCTTTTAGCAGTAGTAGTATTATTATTGTCTCACACTGGGATTGAACCTAGATCCAGAAAAGTTATAAATATATATAAAGTGTATACTTCAGTTATAAACACAGTGTAGACTGCTTTCTTCCTTTCCTTTTGTTTGTTTCTTTCTTGTATTTTGTATTTTTCATCTCCAGAATTGATTTAAAAAAAGGAATAATAATATGCAGTGAGATGTAAAAAAGAAAAAATATTCTTCTTTCTTTGCCTACTCTCTATACTGTATCTTTCTATCTTTACCCATGCCTTTTCTCTCTTATTATCTTATTGTCTATCTCTCTTTAACCACTTACAAACGCTGTTAAACTGTTTGAATCTGGTCTTGACTTGATATTTCTGCCATTTTTTAAAACTGCGACCAACTTATAAAGCAGTTAAAAATATATTGAAGATTAGATAGAGATTATCTGAAAAAGAAAAAGTTATAAAAATACTGGAAAATGTACAAAATGAAATTCAGCTGGAGAAACTGGATCCATATCTTGTGTGTAACGAAAGATTGTGGAAACTTGAAATTTAAGCTGGATGAAAATATTTACTGGAAGGATGAAAAATAAGTAATTGGGAAGAGCACACTCAATCAGTTCTGGTTAGTCATTAAATAGAAACCATTGAGTGACTAACATCTTTTGGCAGCAATCCTGTTGGGGGTGATCAATTAGAAAATTGGAAAAATGCTTAATCAATGAATAAGTTACTTCCCTCTCCTTTTGTTGGGGGTTGTAAGTTCAAATCAGGGTTGGGGATGTGAATCCAACCCCCTAATTCTGGTGAGTGTTGTTCTTGTTTTTGTTATGATGATGTTTCGGAGTTTGACAATTAAACAATTTGCATATTCCATTTTATCATAAGTGTTGCTTGTAATCTGTATTGGTGGCATTTTGGGAATTTTGATAAAAGAAGTGCAGCTGAATCGGACCAAGAGTTTAAAAAAAAAGATATTTACCTGGAAAGAGCTGTAAAGCATTGAAATATATAAGTAAGGAACATCTACGGTTGTATTATGGGGAGGGATCATCATGAAGAGAACATTTGGAACCCCAAAAAGTGGAACGAGCATCGCCGTGAACTTTGCAAATTTCCTACAAGTAAGAAAAAAAAAAAGCATTAAGAATATGCAGGAGTGTTTTTACCACCGATTTGTATCACGATTCTCTGCTTTTCTCCACTTAGGGCTTTTTGGAAACCTTTTTTTTTCATTTCCATTAAATTGGCAATTTTTCTAAAAGTGATAGTTTGATGTTTTAATCAATACTTAAACAGGTCTGGTTCGTAACTTGAATAGAAACCGTCATGTGGCCAACATCTGTTGACTACATGCTGTATTATGGAGTGATCAATTAAAAAATTGAGAAAAAGTGGGATCAATGAATAAGTTACATCTCTCACCTCCTGTTGGGCCGTGATCACTAAAAAAAGTCTGAATTTTCAAAATACGAGAGTGAATGCTGCCTGACACAAACTAAGGGACCAATTTTACATAAATTTACGTTGCAATTTGACCCCCCACCACTAAAAACCAATCAGAAGGGGAATTTGAAAAAAAAAGCCCAATGTTTTTTCTAAACACAGAGTAAATGTTGAAATTTCCAGCCCTCTAAGCTCCATTGGTGTGGCCTGTATGCGTGATACATGCAGCCAGTCAACCAGCAAGCTATCTAGCCAGCCAGACCAACTTGAAAACTGAGGAAACCTCTGTTGACAGTTTTGCTTGACATAATAATGAACGTAATGAATTCTAACATGCAGCGTGTAATTAGTGTGTGTATGTGTGTATGTGAACGCATGTATATCTATGTGCATTGTAGTGTACGTCCGTGAGTATATATGTGTGTGTCTGCATAGTGTGCAGATTCAAAAAACAAACTCCAGATAGAGCTGTAAGGATTATTCTTGCCATGAGAAAAAACTTACCTACCAGCAATGGAAATGTTATAATATTTCAGTTTACTGTGAAATTTTTGATGTTTGAATTTTCCGCTTGTTGAAACTTTCAGCTCTAGCAGTTGAGCGGATCCTCTTTGAACGATTTGATACGACTATTCGGCATTCTTTATATGTTTGTAGCTTCATTTTTTTTTATAAAGGATGTTGAGAAAAATCAAAATTTTAAAAATAAGGTAAGAAATCAAAATGGAAAATACATGAAAATTGAAAAGAGAAATGTTCTCATATCTTCTATCTTTTCTTAATCATCACAAAGTTTCCAATGATTTATCAAATTCAATGTTAATTCGACTGACAGGACAACACTATTCCTCTTATGCGAATATTGATACCATTAATACCAAGACCGAGATACAAAATCCACCCTGTAGCATAATCCATGTGCGTGTTTGATTGAGTTTGACTTGGAATTAGCCGCCCAACACAGACATCAGGCACCCTTGATGTCAAAATGCAGTGACACATTTGAGAAAGCCTGTGTAGCGGAACTGGGAGACGGACTTGTAAGAATTAAACTATCTAGAACATGTGTTGAAGAAACAGATATTGATGGCTGTTTCCTACGTGCAGTGTGTGGTTATGGGTGTTGGTGAGTCAAGGATTGGATTGTTCTGACATGAATATATCCACAGAACCCAACAGAGTTGCTGAGAAACCATTCATCAACAATGATGAGAGAAACCAACATTTTCCTTCCAGGATTGTATCATAATAGAAGATCCTGTATCAGATTTTTTCCTTCCATAGAATAAGATCAAATTTGAAAATTCCTCTTAGGTTAAAGATTAGAATCAAAATCAGACCAGTCTTCAACAATCAAACTGGATTCGACCAAATTGTAACATCATCTTCCAGCTACAAGTCCTAATTTCTTTTCTATCTAACCATGATTTAATCCAAAAGTTTCATTCATTCACTATTTGTTTCTGATTCTTGGTATTTATAGTACTTAAAAGATATGGTTGGTTTCTGATACTAGAACTTATTTGTTGTTGGACTTTTATTCTTGAACCTGTACTAACAACTGACAAGAAAGTTGTATCTGAGCTGATATCTCTATGAATGAACTTTAACATGAATAGATAATATTTCAAAACAAAGTTTCAGAAAGTGGATTAGGCAATATCTTTTCTTCACCCAAGTGTAATTCAATTCTAATTTTAATGTGCATAAGGTGAATGGCTCAGTCTTGTTGAAGTAGATATTCATCTTGAAAGAAATCTGAAAAGAGAAAAAAGATACATTTCAAGTTTTGAGTATCCAAGTGAAATTCATGAAAAGAGAAAATAATTCAAAGTATCTTGTGAATAAAACTAAAACATAGATATATATATATATGTATATATATATATATATATATATATATATATATATATATATATATATATATATATATATATATACATACCTATATACATATATATATATATATATATATATATATATATGTACATACCTATATATATATATATATATATATATATATATATATATATATATATACATACCTATATACATATATATATATATATATACATACCTATATACATATATATATATATATATATATATATATATATATATATATATATATATATATATGTACATATATGTATATGTATACATATACAAATATTCTTGCATATATGAAAACTGTTGTTGCCTACATATTTGTGGGTCTTGAATATATCTTTAAATTTTGAACGATGGTCATTGTGGTCCTTTATTGTGGGGGAATAACCGTTTCCAATCTCAGGTTAATCTTGGAAAACGAAGAGAAATCAAGAAAAAAGAGAGCTAAAAGTTTTATAGAAAAAAGTTGCTTCATTAAATTTTTTTCCAATCCTTTATTTTCAAATTGTTTGGGTAAGATAGTGTCCTCTCTATTGTTGTGGGTTGCAGTGATTAATCAAATAAAAAATAATTTTTTTAGAACTATATTTATGTAGTAATCTACTGGCCAACAATTGTATAGTCAACAACATTCATGTGACTCTTAATCCAAGTTTACCAAATATTTAAAAAGTTCAGAATTTTAGATTAGTCATGATGAATGTAAATTGACATTTCTTAGGTCTTTATCAGATGTCGTTCTTAGCTTTACTGGATTCTAGTTATGATGACCCATCCCTCTGAATTAGATGTTGTTAGGCCAAACAATTTCAAATCCATAACTGATTCAGTTGATGTTGATCAAACTATGGAGCATACTGGTTCATTGATTATTAGATTAAATCTTAGGAACTATATTAAGAAAAGAAAATAGACCAAGAGAAAGAATTACCTTGACAATAATGACAAAGAAAGACTCTGAAAAGCAGCTACAAGATGAAGTCGACAGCATGCAGGTAGATATTGGAAGTGCAAGAAGCACAGAGACTATGTAAGCATCTAGTATTGTAAGGCACGCACATACACACACATGGATATACATGCACACGTACACATACAGAGACAGAGAGGATCACCATTGATAGAGCTGGCTCATTTAGGATTGCTTGTTTGATAGTCATATATTTCATTAGAATTTATTGGAATTTGTTGAAGGCTCAACATGAGTCACTAATAAGAGTTATTGAATCACTGTGGCCCCACTGTAGCCAGACCAATCAGCCAAGTAAGCTAGAGATTCTTCTCTCTTTGCTCATCTGTGTGTGTATGTGTGTGTGTGTGTGTGTGTGTGCGTGTGTGTGCATATGTTTCTGGGTGCTCCTGGTCACATTTTCGGGGCTACAGCACCAGGTACCACCTAAAGACACTTTTTTTCTTCCAAAAAAGTTCTTCTTTGAGCCTCTATGGTTATTCTAGACCTACAATGGCTAAATCTTGCTCTGGTACTTTTAGATGATTTTAGATATAAGATCTATTCTTTTAGATAATTTTAGATGAAAGATCTATTCTTTTAGAAGATTTTTTTTTAGATAATTAGTTCTGGTACATACACAGGCTATGGTGATTCATTTATGCCAGGTATGGATATTCTTCTTTACATTAACAGCAAAATCAAGTTGAAAGTACAGAAGTTTTCATTATCCTTCCAGTGATATGATAGTCTGTGTATCATCTTTCATTATTTGAAATTTCAATTATGGAATAAATTGCAAATTGATTCACAATGCCATAAAATGATCTGATATCATTTCTCATGATTCTCGGCTTTCTTTTTACAGCTCTTAATAACCATTACAATTGTTGCTTTTATAAAGAATGTCTCTTTTTATCTGTCGGCCTGTTAAATATTCAGAAATAGATCATAAGACAGCATGATATATCAGGGAAAAGAAAGGAGTCTGAGACATAGAATCCATTAGAATACTCAAATGGCAATGGGCTGGTCATGTCGCAAGAATGGCAGACGACTAATGGACAGTATGACTCACAATATGGATCCCTGAAGATCACATGCGTAACCAAAGGTGGCAGAATACAAGATGGAGAGACAAACTACACAAGTTCAGAAAGTATTAGTTCCACGGCACCCATGATAGAGAGGTTGGGTGAATCTTGAAAAAGATCTATGTCCAACGACAGATGATAGAAGACTGATGATGATTATGATGATGAATGAACGTGTAAAGACAAGATATCTCGTTGGAAGAGTTTTTCATGGAACTCTCTCCTCTTGTTTGCTTTGTTAACACAATGTTTCAGCCAGTCCATTCTGCGGCCTTCTTCAGGTGTACTATCTAAAAGTGATGGTTGGAAACAGAATTTGTTCTCTCTAATTGTAGCAACGCTTATAATGAAGCATTTGGATGTTTTCCTTTCTTTCCCTCGTTAGGCCTGGATTTCCATATTTAGTCCCAGTTGAGTATTAGAAGCCTCATCAATGTGACCATTAGTACCATTATAGTATTGAATATTCTCTATTCAATGGTGCAAATCCAAAGGTTCTACCATAATTGTAATCAGAGCTATGAACTCGTAAACATCGGGTAGTTCACCAAAATGTTGAAATTTAAGGGGTCATAGCTCCTCCGCCTATCAAAATTTTGAAAAACAGGTTTCATTTTTGGAGGTTTGAACAAAGACTTGCTTGGCATACCAATTTTCATAAAAATCTGAAGGTGTTTAGCTGCATGTCCTATTTGATTTGTCTGAGAATGCACCTTTGGTGGAAAAAAGTTTCAGTTGCGTACTTGAGGTACTTGAGGAAGTGAATAAAGATGGAAACGCCCGAGATCAAAATGTCTGCCATAAGCTGTACTTTCTAACTTCATCGCTTTAAGATAAAAGTTGTATCAAATCAAAATCAACTTACCTTTTACCTGTATGTTCGACTCTTACCACGAGCTCGAGTACGTTGAAGTAGCACCCGGAGATTATCCAGAAAAAACAGGAAATTAATCTAAAATATCAAGATAGATGAAAATTTAGATAAAAACAGGAAAACCCTATTTTTTCATCATGAAATTATTAATTGGAATTTGATGCCCTCATCCAGTATTTCTGACTCGGTTAAATTTTTTGTTCATGGCTGATCACAAATAATCACAAATAATCATAATTAGAGACAGGTCTTGTTAGTCACTCAATAGAAACTGTCACTTGACCACTCGTGTTTGGGGTGATCAATTGAAAAATTGCTAAAATGGGTTGATCAATGAATAAGTTACTTCTTTCTCATTTTGATGGATAACTAAAAAGTTTGAATTTTTCAGAAAACAAGCAGGCGCAAACTAGTGACCAATTAATTTAGCATTTGGAATTAACGTTCTTTCTAGACTTGAAAAGATGTAAATGTTTGAATTTTCAGCTCTCTAGCTCAATCGGTGAAGACCGTGTGTTGCGATATAAACATACATAGCCTGGCAGACAGACATTTTTTCATATCATTTGGTGTGGACATACAACTACGACATAGGGGAGGTAATTGTATGCGGATCTGTCTCTCGTAGCCTATCTGTCCACCTTTCAACAAAAAACCTTGAAATTGATCGAGAATTTTTGGAGATATTGTGCAGACATTCAAGAACACATACAAAAATGTATGAAGGAAAAATTTAAACGATTCTCATTCCACTGCCCAACTTTTCACGAAATTCGATTCGAATTCGTTGAGTATTTTTGTAGATATTGTGCGGACAGACAAACAGATGGAAAGGTAGACAGGAAGTTGGACAGAAAGACGGACAGAAAGACGGACAGAAAGATGCAGCTGAATACATCCAGTGGTTCTCAACCTTTTTAACTCGACCCCCCCATTTGTTGGACCTAGCCTGGATACTACAAATATGTGACAAAATGTAGATTTTAATGTATTATGTTCTTCAAAGTATTATGCAAACTATTGTTCAGCCAAAATAATTAGAAAATTCTTACTTTTTTTGCTTTGGCTCATGACCTCTTACGGGGGGGGGGTGTCATGCCTCCCTGATTAAGAACCACAGCCCAACTTCGAACAGAGGGAATTTAGAATTGGTCTTGGGGAAGGTCTGTGTCTAACGGCGGACATTAAAAGACTGATGATGATGATGATGATGATGATGATGATGATGATGATGATGATAATGAGAATTGGTCTGAAAAATACTCACCAATATAGTTGCTGTTATTGGGCCACGTGTTATCCACACATATTTCAACTTTTTGTTGACACTCCAGCACCTGAAAAGACCCCAAGGAAAATTCAATTCTCATCTCAAAGATCTTTCTCAAGCTCCAATCAATAAGTTCCAACAAACAATGCGTATCAATATGATCAGGAGAAATGATCGATTTAGATCAGGGTCTCTCAACCATATCAAGTGATATCACCCAATGGTGGGCGGTTTCAACTTTTGGGTGGGCGGTGAGTAACTGTGCAGAAAATGGTGGGTGTTTTGAAATATGGTGGCTGGGATAAGATTTTGAGTATTAAAGTCTGTAATTGACAATAGAACATGAGTCACCGGCAAACATTTTCTATCATATATTTACCAAGCAGCACTGTGATATCGAATATCATGTAGATGCATTGAGAAATGAATAAATATTTATATAGGTATACATACATCTGTAGATAGATATGAAGTACATATATAATGTGTAACAGTCTTGAAAGAATACCAAACACAGGGACCGCATTGATGATATCTAAAAACATTACGTGTGTTCTTTACATTACTTTCATTGAAGAATTTCGTAACGCGAGAGATGTTCATTTTTATTGTTTTGTTAGAGCTAAAATTGTTTTGGAACCGTTTTGAATATTTACTTTGCAAGTAAGAGGAGGGAAATTTTTTTTCCGTGTGAAAGTGGGCGTTGACGCCTAAAAGGTTGAGAACCCCTGATTCTGATCAACAAACTTTGGGCCTACAAACTGCAGCTGTCGAAGTTGCTGGTGATTAGATGAGAATAGGAATTCAGGGAATGATTTCCATGTGCAACTCAGGATAACAACTTTCCACCGTGTGAATTTATTAGTCAGAAAAAGAGGAGGAGGAGGAGGAGGAGGAGGAGAGACATGTAAAAATATTTTTTACGATGATTCCTGCTGTGCAGAGAAAGATACAAATGGATTGTCAGTTGTCGACATGAAAACTTGTGAAATCATCAAAAAATTCTGGAGATAATCACAATATCACCATTCTGAATTCATACAACTCTTAAGTAAACAGGTCTGGTTAGTCACTTGATAGACTAATCTATTATGATAGCATGCTGTTTTGGAGGTGGTCAATTAAAAAATTTTTACTCTTGCCTTTTGTTTTGCAGTGATCGCTGAAAAAGTTTGGATTTTCAGAAAACAGGCTGAATGCTGTTGGAGACAAGCTAAGGGATCAATTTAGCATAAACTTAGATTGCAAACTGAATCCTACCACAACAAACCTATTTTTTGCGGTAATTTAAAACACAAAACAAAAAAGAACATTTTTAGACATAGTAAGGAGTAAATGTTTAAAGTTTCAGCCCTCTAGCTCCACTGGCGTGGCCTATAAGCATGAGACATTCACAGATAGCCAGCCAGCTAGACCAACTTGAGAAATGAAGAAACCTATGTTGACAGTTTTAGTGACAGTTTTGGTTGACTGTTTCCAATACTATAAAATGCTCCCAAGAAAATGAAATCATCGGAAACAAAACAAAACTGCCTTCATATTCTCTTGCGAAATTTTAAAGCAATCTTTGCAATAATACACTGGAAGAACAACCATTTTGGATGGCTAAGAGTGGCTTGATTTCTTTTACAAAAATAGCTAAAATTGGGTAGATTTCATTTCCAGGCCAATGTATACTTCCCCAAAACTCTTACAAAGAGATATCAATATACGAATAACGCTGCTCTTGTTTTAAACATTGAAATATTCAGTCTTAATCTTTATATTTCTATTGTTGTGATTAGCTGATACATAGTAAAACATAAAACAGGAGGTGAAAAAATTTTAAATTTGTTTTTTCAAAATAAATCCATAAAAGCTTATCTCGACTGACATTCATCAGTGGATGACTTGTCAGGAAAATTTTCAAACGAGTCATCCTCTGATAAATGTCAGTTGAAAGAAGCTTCTAACGGTTTCAAAAAAAACGAACCTAAATCCTCCATGTTTCAATATCATTATTAATTACAGCAATGTTAAATTTTCATTTTATTCACATTTATTTATACTTTTTGAAGACTTTGTATGAGTTCTGGAGCATTTAACAATTACCAGGAAATAAAATCTACCCAATTTTAGTCATTTTTAAAATAAAGATCTTGCCATCTAAAACAGTTGTTTTCCCAGGGTGATTGTCAAACCCTAATGAACAGAAATTTGAAAAACCATTCACATATATTCTTGCAGAAATTCACAGATAACTTCAAGAAAGACATAGAACAACAGAGAATATAAAAACAGTGTCTTAATATCCACAGTAGAATTAAAAATGTCCCTCTTGTTTCCTGGCCAATAAGTGAGGAAGTGTCACTTTACTGGGAAGTTGTCACAATTCACTTGAAAATGGATGAAAACTGTTCCTAACCAAATAATGAACACCCACTGAAATAGTAGGATATCCTGATAAAATATGACCAAGAATTTACAAGGTTCAGATGAAGTCATTCAAGACTTCGTAAAATCTATCTGGTTGGAACCAAAATGAATGGCTGTTTTGAACACACTTTGAAATGTCATAACTCGGCTCAAACTCAACTTTACAAGTCAAAGAAAGCACTGTTTGAATCAATACAATGTTGCCAATGATCCTGGAGTGAATTTATTCCATCATGATAAAAACTGGGATCAAATTGCCAGAAGGCTTTTTTTGACCT
Organism: Thysanoteuthis rhombus; assembly: GCA_963457665.1. NCBI lineage: Eukaryota > Metazoa > Mollusca > Cephalopoda > Oegopsida > Thysanoteuthidae > Thysanoteuthis > Thysanoteuthis major. Next base: position 62,262,938 of record OY735212.1, read on the forward strand.
GGTCTGCATTGGTGCACACCTGCTTGTACTTATGTACATCTAAGGCCTGGAGAAAGTGGTAATCGGTAGGGGATAGATCCATTGGATAAGGAGGGTGGGGCAGGACCTCAGTTTTTTAAGTATGGTCAATCAAGTATGAGATCTTGTATTATCTTGCTGCATGACAGGTCCCTTTCTGTTCACCACTGCTGGTCAAAAGGTTTGCAACTTTTAATACATCAGTTCTAAATCATAACAATGGGACTGTTGTGATGATTGGGAGGTGAAGATTTGGTTTTGAGAAAGTTTAGGGGACGGAAAAGTTTGTTGACCAAAAGAAGGCATGTTTCTGATTATCATATTTCTGTATAATAATCAGAAACGTGACTTTCTTTCTGTCAATGAAACTTTTCAGTTTTCATCAACAATTAGTAGATAATCAAGTGAAGGGTCATTTTCAAAAAAGTGAACGCGCACATTGCAAGCAAATGAAAAACTGACAGTGACTTTAGCCCCCAAACTGTCGATGTTAGGGTAGCTTCACAAGCATGATAACACAAAAATCACTTGTATTCATCTTAGCTTTGATACTCAATTGAAAGACGAAATAAAAGTGATCATAAAATTGAAGCAAAACTTGGAAGAGGAGATGCCAACCTTTAAAACAATAAATAGATGTAAACATAAAAAGAAAGAAAAGAAATGATAGAACTGAATAACTATTGCAACAAAAACGTGGCCATTTATTTTGTTCAAACTTTATGAATAATTCATTTTATGTCCAATTATAAAATAGATGAGTTCAGGAAGCTGAGAAAATATAAGGCAAACAGTAGGGATTAATAAATGGTATGAATACTAAGTGCTAAATGCAGGCTCCTGTCAAGGTTGATAATAGGTGTTTTTTTTAAATATATATCACATGGTATATATAAAAAAAATAGTGTTATATAACTTTTTAAGTCCCTTTATAAAACAAAGACTAGTTTATGCTAGTTTGGGTTAATGTACCCATCTTCCAAAAGAGAAATGCTTTGTTTGGTATAGGGATTTGATTTAGGGATTTGAAATTTGAATGAAATATTTTTTGGTTATCATTTTACTGATTGTATAAAGGATATTTCCATGTCCTCTGTTTAGTAAAAGTAATCAAACCTATGGTTTTAAAATTTATTCAACTTTTGATAATTATTACTTATTGTACAATACATTCATCTATGCATATGAAGACCAGTGGCATCAAATTTGTTGATTTATTTGTCTGTTTAGCTCAGAGTGTCACAATGGAAATATGAATTTTACTCGCTTCCTTTTTTTTTGAAACTGTTTAAAGAGAGGAAGAGAGTAAAAATGTGACAAACTGCTGATATTTTATGTTTGTGCGAGTGATGTTAAAAATCTTACATGGGCAGAATCGTAAAAACAAAGACAAACATTTTTTTATAACTTTTCTGACAGGTTTAATAAATATTAGATATTAAATTCCTGAATCTAAATATTAAATAGAAACATTCTGAAATATTAATCTGTCCATAGAGAACATAAAAAGTCCTATCATAAACATCTGGATTTGGATTTCATCCAAAATGTTAATGTTTTTCTGTTAGGTGTTACGTATAAGAGGAAATATCACTTCTTCATTTTTGACTCACAATGTGTTGTCATAATAGACACGGACCAGCACCCAAGGAACCAGGAATGTGAGTGGAAAACCTAAAAGCAGAAAATAACAGAAATCATTTCAAGCAACGAATGATTTAAGAAAATGAACAATTAACTATTTTTGTCACACTCCAATCCAAACTTGGAGTTGATTTTGTGTTTCTACCCTAGCAAGAACGGCAGGAACAACAAGACCAATCCTCAACAAATTCGTTGAAGTAAAAATTAACATTCCCTTATAGCAGTGGTTTAAAATTGGGGTCTGCGGATCCCTAGTGGTTCATCAACTTATGCTTGGGGTCAACAGCAATGCTCCTTTTGAATTTGACATCTTGCGGCAAAGAAACAACATCATCCATTTCAGAGCTATCAAAAACATCAATATCATTATACACAGACCTGAACTATACATTAAGATTTTAATAAATGTAATCCATTTGAAATAAACATGATTACTTTTAGCTATTCAGTGCTTCCATAGTAATATTATCTGATGGTTTAATTGCTTTTTATTCAGATATATAAGTGAAAAATGTCTTCATATAGAATGTTCTTTGAAAATTTAGAAAATAAAATTTTTTTCTGTGAAATTTTAGGCATGATCTATACAAATTAGTACAACTGAATTGAAAAAATAACATGCAACTTTTGAAATGATATCTGTACTTTGTGTGAATGAATCACCATAGTTTGCTTATGTACTAAAACTAATTATCTAAAAAGTTAGAAATTTAAAATTATCTAATAACTACTAGCTTAAGATTTGGGCATTGTTGGTCCAAAATGACAATGGAAACCTCAAAAAGCACTTTTTTTGAAAAAACAAAAACAAACCCAGATGGTGCCGAGTGAATTACTCATGCAAATCTTCAAGGTTGTAGCTGAAAAAATGTGACCAGAAGTGCCTAGAGATATACACAAACAGATACACACAGACTCAAACAGAGAAAAATCAGTAGCCCATTAGACTGGTTGGTTTGGCTATATTAGGGTCTACGGTTATTTAATTGTTTACATAACCAAACAGAGATGAGACATGAAAAGTTTTCTATTATAATTTTGAGAATTTCAGAAAATATTTCTTTAAATTCAGATTTATAATCAATGTTGTAGCTCCCAAAATATTCAAAACATAATTTTTTGTCTTTCTCTGCTTGTTGAGGTTTGCAAGTAACAATTCAATCCAAACAGTTTCTGATCACATTATGAACCATCTTCCCAATATTCATAGTCTTTGCTTAACAGAATCTGGAAAACTAGGAAGTTAGATTAGGAAAAAATTGTTGATTATTTTGGGTGAGAGAAGGTGTCCAGACTGAATAATGATCAACTTTGGTAATTCTGATGTTTTATCATCATTAAAGTTTCAAATCAAAAGTGTTTATTTCTAATATGAAACAAGTCTTGAATAAAATTCTGATAAGAATGAATGAATGGAGTATTTTCTACAAATAACCTTATTTAAGGCCAAAACATGTCTAGAATATTGCATAATACACATCCATGTAGGTGAGTAGAAGACTGATAGTTTGTAACATTTTACTTGATAGAAGAAAGTCAAGAAGTTAAAGGAACAAGCGTGACTGTCTGGCTGATAAACTCAGTGTTAAATTACCCCACCCCCAAAGTACAGATAATTGAGTTTCCAGAAACTCTCTTACATGTTCCACAGACACAAACAAAATTGTTTATTTTTGTTTTGCAATTAGATAAGAGAAAAAAGTAGGATGTTCTCTGAGAGTCAGAATCCTGGGTTGGCAAATATTCCTTTGAATGGATGATTACAGTTATCCAGCTTCTCTGGGGAATTATTGTCTGTTTTCCAGGTGAGAAAATGGATTTTATTCAATGGTATATTTTCTTGGAGCCAGCAAGAAATATACGGCATGCAGAGCTGGAAAGATGTGTTAAAAGATAATGATTTCTTCAGGCATAGTTGGCAATAATCACCTTGAACAGAATAATAAACAAGGTCAGTGATTCCCCCTAAATGGAGAATTTAAGTAGTCCCTGGGAGGAATAAGACAATTAGTTAAAATTAAAAGGTTGTGGTGAATGTTTTTGAATTAAGGGTATCATGGAAATGTGATGCAAGATGGAGTGTATCTGTGCAACCAAAGGTTTGAATTTTCTTCATCAATATTGTGTATTAATATTACTTAAAATTTGATTCTTATTATTAAGCTGTCTAATTTTACACAAAATAAAATAACAATGAATGGAAATAATTTGATATTTCTCTTTGTTGCTACTTACTAAAATGGAAGTGCGGAGAAGGACTAATAATCTTATTGACAAAAGTAAGGATTGACCTTGAAAAGGTTAGGAACCACTGAACTGAAAAGAGGGTCAAACATTTAGGACAATGACACATTTTGAAGAGAGGAGAATGCTTTGTTTTCGTCAGAGTGAATGATTAAGTCCTTATCATGAATAAATTGTAATAAAAAAAGTGGAAATTATACTCACACCAGCCGAAAGTTATGTAGAATTTGACACTTCTCTGTTGTGTGGAGAGCGTTCGATAAATTAACATTTGCAGATAGAGTCCCTCGACAAAAACCCACACTTGACTCACACTCACCCCGTACATAAATAAAGTGAAGAGGAGACGACATTCCCAATGCTAAAAGGGAAAAAGTTATTTAAAATAAAACAAATCTAAAAGTCAAACCATAGATGTGCTAGTTCTTCCCTTCTGTGAAGATCTAGCAAGAAAAGTGTAGCAAACATTATTTTCAGAATTATATCAAAATTGAATCAAAAAACATCTTGAAATGCCTAGATGTATCTAAATTCTCTACTTCTTTCCCTGTGTGAAGATCTAGCAACAACTGTGTACTCAACTTTATTTCAAGAATTACATGAAAAATTGGACCAAAAACATCACAAAATGCCTAGAAATATCTAATTTCTCCAGATATATATCTAAGATGTAGAGAATACAAATATCATGACTTCAATCTTTTTTGTTTCATGAAAAATATTACTTGATTTATCAAAAACATCACCTATTTTCGAAGTAGAAGTGGTTTATTGGAGTGATCAAAAAATAAACAATGAAAATTCAAGAAAATAAAGTATGTGAACTAAGAAAAAGGGTCTGTTTTAATTTTCTGTTCAAATTAAATTGACGTCATACTTTCTTTCCTTGACTTCCTTACTTAAACGACACAGAATATAAGCCTTTTCTTGATAGAAGGAGTAGGAGAGAATGCACTGGGGATATGGTGTGAGGTGTTTGTTATGTCGATTTGTCAAATTGTTAGTCAGTGATGTTGATCTCTTCTAAGAATACATCAAATTTTTATAAAGAGGAAACTTATTGATGATATTTTCATAAATTTTACCCCCATAATTTTTTCAACATGTTGATTGGTCGCTTCAAATATGGCCATCTCTACCAGAGTCTTCCATCTCTGATACTTACTGTCAATACATATTTATCCCCACTAACCTTAAGATGCCAGAAGAAACAATAAAAAAATGGCCTCTATAAGTTTTATCACTGAATTTTCATTATCAAATTTCAATTTTCTATTGATAGGATATTCTCTTCATTTTATGCAGAAATATTTTGAAAAATCTGTACCTCGCCTGAACGGACCACCATAGCCCACATATGTACTAGAACTAATCATCAAAAAAATTATCAAAAATTAACAAAAAAATAGATCTTTTATCTAAAATTATCTAAAAAAATACCAGCACAAGATTTGGGGATTGTTGGTCAAAATGACCATAGAGACCTCAAAAAGCATTTTGAAAAAAAAAAAAAAAAAAAAATTTCTAAATGGTGCTTAGTGGTATATTCAAGGTACTCAAGATCAACACACACATAACATTCAGAGAGAGAAGAATCTGAACCCACTTGGCTGAGGGTCTGGCCATTAGTGGTGCTATGGTGATTCGAAATCCCACAATTTAGGAAGTGAATATGGTTTGTAGTTGCTTCAAAAACATATATATTTGGTAAAAAAAATTCTCAGAAGATTTTGGTCAACTTCTCTGTTGCTGTGAAGAAACAGATTGGCAGAATAATTATTCAAATCCATTTTTATTTTTTTCATTTTTCATTCTTATATTTTTCGTAATCTTATCAGGTAAAAAAATATTACAGTTTTGTTGTTTCATTTTGGGTAGGGGGTGCAGTTAAAATTTTCTCTCAGATTATGTGCCTTAGTCATAATGAATACCAGGTTAAGAATAACTCAAGAATAGTTTGACTGAAATATCTGCAATCATAGAAGCACAACAAACGTGTGAAATAAAAGAGATAATTCTGATTATCGTACTTACCGGACCATCTTTAAATCTAAGTTCATCTCCATCTTGTACCATATCAATTGACATTGCATATCCATGAGTGAAAAGATTTTGTCGTAATAGGGAGAATAAAGCTCGAAAACAGAATGCCAAAAAGAGGTTTATATGCAGAATGTTACTCTTGTAATTGAATCGCCTGAAAAAAGAAACGAAAAAGATTTTAAGAGCAAAAAAGTAATGGGAGAGAAGATGATTGCAAAAGAACTCTTCATTTTAGGAGGGAAATTAATACTTTGATGATGAAAAATAAGATTGTTTTATAACTGATAAGAAAGCACACAAATAGAATGGAAGAATAACAAGTCTGATTGGTCACTCAATAGAAACCGTCGTGTGATCAATGTCTTTTGGCAGCATGCCATGTTAAAGGTGATCAATTCAAAACTTGATTCAAATAAGTTACTTCTCTTGCCTTCTGTTGGAGAGTGATTGCAAAAAAAGTCTGAATTTTCAAAACACAAACGTGGATATTGCTGAACACAAACTAAGGGATCAATTTACCATAAACTTACATTGCAAATTAAAACTAAAACTAAAAATTAGAATAAAGGATGATCAATGAACAAGTTGCTTCCATTGCCTTTTTTTGGCTAGTGATCACTAAAAAAGTCCAAATTTAAAAAAAAGCAAGAATGTTTCCAGGCACAAGCATCGACTTACATAGCAAATTGAGCCCCCGATCAAAAACCTATAAAAGGGAGGGATTCTCAAAGACACTAAAATAGATTGTTACTATTTTGATTGTAACAAATACGTTAGATCAGATTGTTTAGATATGAATTCTTTAAAAGTTTGTAGTGATGTTATTACTCGAGGAGCAGAGTTAGGCCCGTGTATACACCTTTGAGTCACTTGAGTTTGACTCGACATTTTTTAAATTCAAAAAGTGGGTGTCACTTGCTAGTTCAGGGTTTTTATTTTAAAACAAGGGTTCATGACATAAGATTGTAAATATCTTGGAATTACTTGCTTTGAGGCGTATGGTTCTTATGTTAACTTTACTCAGCGAAAAATTCTCTTTCCAATGATATACAACACGACCATATTTTGGAAAATTGATTTCATCCTGACCATAGCCTTGAACCCAATATGGCTACCCTCTTTAAATCAAGATGGTAGACAAATGGCCATTATCCAACGAGTGCCAGTTACTTTCTTATGATCCTTAGGCTATGAAGTGACTTGGGCCCATCTCCTACAGTATATCTCTGAATGTTTTGACTTATAATGACTCGCATATCATGTATACATACCTGCAAGACACCATAATAACAATGGCTGCACTGAGAGATACTAGAGATGCTGCGTATCCAAAATTGGCAATGCCAAGGATGTTGTTTATATGATCATGTAACTGAAACTGAGAGAAATAGATTTTATCTATTTGAATTGAACATGTATCAAAGCATTAAACCTGTATCAAATTGTTTGATTAATAGCGGGTTCTCCTTTTTACTTTTCTGCACATTGCATTGTGGGACTTGTAGTAAAACTGCTGATTTAAAATGTAGCACTATTAACAACTTGAAAAGAAAACCTGGGAAAAATTCTGTCCTTTATTAGATTATTGGTGAAAATTTTACTAAAATTTAATAAATAGTTGATATTTTGTAATGAAAAAAATCTAGGTGCGTTTACATGTTGAGGTTTTTTGCAAATTTTGTAATGGAAAATTACTGCTACATCAGACAATTTTTTGTTTACTCATAAAATTTTAGTCAAGAATGTGTGTTTTTTAATCTACAAAATATACACTTTTAATTCTTTCTCACATTTTTCTCCAATCTTTGTTCTTATAAATAGGACAAAGATTCTGGTGATAAAATCAAATTTAAACAATTTTGAAGTTTTTTTTTTGATAAGATGTTATCTATTCACTGCTAAGTATGTCACCAAAATCAGCTGACATGTCTTGGTCACTGTTGGTAATATGCCAATTGAGAAATAGAGAATGATGGGATTACTTATGTATGGATTAGAACTTCTGTCAAAGATTAGAGTATCTGTGTGCTATGCCGAGAATCAAAGTGTCACTCCCTGGCCTTCTCCCTCCGATCAGAGTGTACTATCTGTGTGTTCATTGGAAAGTCTCTCACACACACAAAATATATATATGGATACATATTGTGTTTTATATATGTGAATGATTGATACACTTTTTGAACAGACATCTGATCTTTTGGACAATTATCTAACACTGTATGCACAGAAGATTATATGCTTGTAAAACATCAATATAAAGAGTAAAACAAAAAAAGACCTTTTCATTCATCGAAAGAAAGAATCATAGAAAATGAATTCTTATTAAAAGTCATTCAAACCGTAAGATTCTGAACAGATCTAGGTATGGACTTCATTTTTATTCTAAATTTTTACGGCTAAGTTTCATTTTCGTCCTAATCTATCAGTTGCTGTTTACAGCAACTTTTAATAAATTAAGATGAAGGTAAAATGTTGTTGAGAAAATCTAAAATAAGAATGATTTATATCACTTCATCTAATAAAAGCGGAAAAATGTACTTGATGTACTTGTTGACATTTTTAATACCGTATTGAAATCTTATACTTACCGATTCATAAGGAATCATACATCGACTGTAATCTGTCCAGGTTTTATTTGTCCTTGAACTCCGATACCATTCACCGGTCTCTGTACATCTTCGAAATGCATAATCTGAAACATAAATGTTTCCGATATAACAATCAGAATGGAAGAAAATTTGTTAAATACATTTTTCACTTTTTTTCCTTTTATTTCTGTTGTAATGGTGGGTATTAAGACAAATAAAAAAAAAACGAAAAACCATTCAATGTTTTTGAAGATTGAAAGAGTATTTCAATGTACTCATTGACAGTAGAGAAAATACAGGGCTGCACCAGCCAGTTTTGTAAATTTTAATATTTTGAATGAACTTAGAATTGAAGAAATTAAGGTCATGTGAGATATGATTTTAGCATAGTTAATGAAAAAGATCCATTTATGTAAGATAGGATGGTGCTAGGGAGATGGAGGCATTGTTGAAGTTTTGAGTTTGCTTTCGTCATGAACAAGGTTCAAACGCAGAGTTTCAGATTCATAGAATCTGTTTTACTCGGAAGTTTAGCTCTTTGCAGACATAGTTGAATCGAGTAGATACTAATAAAGTATTTACTACTTACTTGTGCACATACAAACATTCTTTCATTTCTTTTACAGTTTGCATGAAGTGGTTCAATATTTGAAAAATTACCCACCGAACTTACTAAATCCATGGATGTAAGATGGACATTTCTGGCTGGCTGTTGTTGAGGCATTTGTATCTCCCCAACAAGTGACCCCATCCCATGTTCGGTTGCACCATGAACCACCTGAAAAATGGAGGAGTAAATTTGGGTGTAATTCTGGCTGGGTTGAAGTATACGCTCAAAGTATTTTTTGTGGGGAAACTTTCTTGATTGACTGAAGGGGAAGTTCTTAAAAGCAACATTCGGCTGGAAACTTCTAAGTATTATTGTTGGATCACAGCAGCTACAATTACAGAAAAGACGAAACAACCAAAAAGACATAGGCTTGAGGTACTCCCCCTTTTTCACTCATCTGTCTGTTCATACCAGTGATTTTTTCAGTACCCCATGTCACATTTTTTGGCATATATAGATATTATGAAAATTTCCAGTAGCCACCTTCTAAATGCAACCTTTTCATTTTTTTGAAATTCATCTTTTCTCACTTGTTTTTTTTTGGAGGGGGGGATAGTTCTAGATTTAGAATAATGATTCATTGTAAAATGGACACTTTTATTTTGACACAGCCATGACGTAGCATTTATGGCATTTAGGCGTTGGCGGGAAAGCTTGGGTTGAAATGAGAGAGAAGGAGAATATATATGAGAGAGAGAGAGAGAGAGAGAGAGAGAGAGAGAGAGAGAGAGAGAGAGAGAGAGTGAGAGAGAATATATGGTTTAATTTACTTTAAAAAAAATAAAGAAATATCCTTCTTTTTTGTCCTACTGGTTATGTTACACCAGTTTCTTTAAAGCTGACAACTCCAGTTGTTCAGCATCTTTGACCCTATCAAGTCATTTATTGCTCTATGTACTTTTGATCACTGTCGGAGGAGTTGAGATTGGGTAGGTGGATTAGTAAAGTCTAGGGTGACAGAGAGATAACTACTGACAGAGAGGGTATTGTGGTAAAAATCTGCAAATTCACATCTGATGTGTGGAGATAATTTCTGGAGACGGAGAGACATCAGGTCCCCAGCCTTCCTCTCTGTATCCCTGCAGTCCACAGCAGTTCTGTGGTTTGCATTTTCTTACCAGATTTCAGATGGCCAGTTTGTGTGAGAGTAAGTCTCTTGGGATCTCCAGCCCATTTCTCAATTTATAATGTAAGTTTAAGCTATATCGCTTCCTTATTTTGTGTCCAGCAGCATTCATGCTTGAGTTATGGAAATTCAGACTTTTCAGTGATCTGACAAAAGGTGAGCGAAGTAACTTATTCATTGATCACCCCTTTTTCCATTTTTCAACATGACAAGCTGCTGAAAAACATTCATCATGCAATGTTTCTCATTCAGTGACTAATGAGGCCGGTAATAATTATAATAATAATGATAATAATAATGCAAGGATCGAAAAAAATCAAATGCTGCCTCTGTGGAGAGAGGGACGGGACAAATTGGAGGAACTGGAAGTAAAGGGAAGGATTGAGACTATATAGACTACAGCACAACTAGGGTTTGCCCAAATACTGAGAAAAGTTCTGGAAATATGAGATGAACGACTTTCAGTCATGAGCAACAATCTGGATGAAAAAGGCATGATCGAGACAGTACAAGCCACAACGTTCCTGTGATATGCAGGAAGGGTGAGAGGAGGTCTGAAGACCTGTGGTAACATTGTCACTCAGCCTTCAGTGACGACCACCTGGATGGCTGATGTGAAATTGCAAACCACAGCACTGCTGTTGACTGCGAGTGAAGGACTAGAGACTTGAGGAGACTTGTAGTCACTCAATCTGTAGTGATGACCATCAAGCAACTGGTGGAAAAGTGTAAATAAAAATAATAATGATGATGATGATGATGATGATGATTCTATCATGTAAGATTTGAAAGTACTTTAGGATTTCAGCCAGCCTTATTACTGAACCATTGATTGTCAGGATCTGCTTTGAGTTTAAAATCTTTTTGGTTCAGATTTACATGAGCTAATATACTAACTTTCTTCTTACAATTTGAACTCTTCTCCTCATTTTTGATAGAGTCACAACGTTTCAACCGATTCATTTCTATGGCCCTCTACAGATGCAAAAATATAATATCCATATGAGAAGAAAGACTCTTCCATTGGTCTCTTCCGTTACAGATATTACATTTCACACCTGATAAAGACTGTAGAAATTAATCAGCTGAAATGTTATGGTCACATTGAAGATGAGAAGAAGAGTTGGTATGTTAATGACTCTTCTCAGAGTTATAGACAATGAGCAAATATCTTCAGATGTTGATGAATAATGGGTGTTGAAATGAAGGACATAATTACTTTTGAATAAAATAAATTGAGCAATTAAGTAAATGAATTAAGCAATCAAAGCTGGTTTTCTTGGCATCAAAATAATTCAAAGTTTCTCACCAAGAAACAAAACAAAGGATTGTCAATTTTTTACTAAAGGTTATAAGAAAGAAAATCAAAATAAGAAATAAGAAAAATAAAATGAGAAATAAAATATATACATACTTGTGAAAACTGGTGGATCAGATTTTATACGGGTAAAGCATTTTTCACGTGCAATTTTCAATCTAAGAAGCTGTTGTAAATGGGAGTTGCTTTCCACCTTGAAAGGAAAAAGAAAATAACATATATATATTAGTCACTTGATAGAAACCATCTTTTGGCAGCTGTGTTGAGGATGATCAATGAATAAGTTACTTCTCTTGCATTTTGTTAGGCAGTGATCATTAAAAAGTCTGAATTTTCAAAAAAACAGGCGTCAGTGCTGCCAGACACAAACTAAGGGATCAATTTAGCGTAGATTATCATTGTAAATTAACACCCCTCATTTAAAATCTATTTAGGAGGGAATTCCCCCCCCAAAAAAAATCTTTTCTCTTGACGTAATAAGGAGTGAATACTTGAATTTTCAGCCATCTACCTCTATTGATGCAGCCTATACACATACACATATTACATATATAGCCAGGAAAAAGTCTTTTAAAAAATAAGATAATTACTTTTTCCCTATGACTTTTTTCCTACGATCCCCAAAATCTGACATCTTGTTTCTTGGTGAAGTATTTGTTCAAATGAAACCTCTCTATGAGTATATTCTCTCCAAAGAATGTGAGAAAATAAGATCGCGTCCGTAATGTAATGTTTTTGCATTATAAGATCCGTAAGAAAAGATTTTATTGAAATAAAAAATCAACTAAATCAAATATCCTCGTTATCAATACTACAAATGCACGAAAACACACACTCTCTTTCTTTCTCTCTCTCTCTCTCTCCTTCTCTCATTTGTCTATTTACATGAAAAAATAATAACTAAATTTGGTAACAGAACACACCTAAGAATTTGTTAAAGGCTAAACATCTCTCCCGAAAATTATTTCCTTGAACTACGAATAGCGAGAATTCCCACAAAAGACCTCAAGTTCCAAGACCCCCCCCCAAAAAAAAGAAGCCAAGAGATAACAAGGAGAGTCCAGCAAAATCCCTTTGACAAACAACTGGTGTATATAACAACAAAACGGCTCAACTACCAGCCAAGTACCTTGATTAAACACTTTTACTTTGCACATTAAAAAGACTTCACGTTCACTACACTTTACACAAAATCATTTCTCTTAAGAGTTTTGTAATTCATGTTCATCAATAGAGTAGGATTTTTACGTGAGAAAACTTAGTTGTTTACTCCTCCGTAATTTTTTCTCTCTCTTACTTACAAGCCCTTTTCTTTCCCTACTTAGCTGAAGTGAATGATACATCGACGCTCTCTTCTGAGAAGTAGTGAGCACGCCCCCAATTCCATCTGTGGGAACCTTTAGGCACTGTACTTGAAATATTATCTTGATGTCAACAAGAAAATAAAACCTTTAGAACCCCCCCCCCAAAGATTTGAAAACAGGTGCCAAAAGTTGCGCAGTTTATAGAAAATATTTAAGGAGAATTTCAAAGTACGAAAATGTTGAAAATTAAATGACTCTATGCTGATTATTTTAGAGAAAAAGTTTCAAGAGAAACCTTCGTTTTGAATACGAGAAGACGATGTATTTAAACATTCTTTGAGAGATTATTTAATTTAAATTGATACGTACTTGCAACAATTTGTTTTTGAAAGTTCATTAACTCTAAATCAACAAAGTTGATAAAACATCCAATATAAGTTCTCAGAATAATTCTCGGTGAGGTAAAATATTTACTTCATCATAATAGATCTTCGTAAAACCAAGTTTTGTCTTTTCAAATTTTAAATATTTATAAAAGTTGAGAAGATTTTCCAGTATGAAAGGTCCCTGTGTGAAAGGTTAACTACATATTCTAAGAGAAACATATTTTTAGAAAGAACTGCTTTCAATTTCCTAAGAAACCTTGAAAAAAAAAGATGAAATTTTCGAGGAATAAAAATCTACAACTTACATGAATATCGAAACTAAATGTTACGGGACAAAACAATTTTTGACCGCACAATAAATTTCTCAAAGACTAAAAGAAAGAACGTGCAAGCTGGAGAAAAAAATAAAATTTGTTTTATAATTATTTCTCAATGGTGGAAGTGTCTCATTTTCAAAGAAATTCCCCAAAGAATAATTAGATTGGAACAGTGATTAATTTGAAAAAAAAATGTGGCTCTGAAAATTTCTATTTCGATTTTCTCTAAATCATGAAAATGTTTTGAAAAAGGTATTTTTCTCCAATGAACTTTCAGATGAGAAAAAGGATTTATTTGAAAAAATTAAGAATGATACCCAATCGAATATTCACAAACATCCAACAAAAGCTAAAAAATAACTCATCCTCGCAATTACAATTTGATAAAACACTCTCATCCACTAAGCGTTATTTTGGCATGATGATTTTCGTACATAACTGTCAACCAACATACCAGATCTTAATCATTAATATCCTAAATTGACGTGGTTTAGCGTGACTCTAGGCTGAACAGACAAACAAAACAACAAATTGCTTGACATTGGAATTTATACGATAAAATCAGTGACGACTCCAGCACTCGGGCTAGTCAGGCTGGGCCCGGGTAATCCGACTGTTCTATATATCTCAAACTAGCAAGGAATGTCTTTGAAGACTTCTCTCGTTCTTCTAACTTGACTTGTGATACTCACCTGGATCCGAGAGCGTGTCAAAAAACAAAAACAAAAACAAAAAAACAATAGAAAAAAAAAATTCAAACTAAACAAAAGAAAAAAACAAACAAACAAAAAACGTTGACTGTTTCCAAAGTTTTCACTCTTCTAATAATTGGACCGCGCTGACGAATTCCCGCCCAAACTATGAAAATACAAACTCTTGAAAACCTCGAATTATTTCACACTTTTTCACAGAATATAACCCTGTTTCATCTTCATAACTCGAAATGTTGACTTGAATAGAGTTGATGTTCATAATAACATTATAGGAGCAACACTTAATGAACGCACTCGGGCTTAAACAATCCTGTCTTGTGAAACTAACTAGCTTTGATGCGAATCACACAACTGTTTCCAAAGCTTTTAGCCTTTTAATAACTTGACTCGCGCAAACAAATTTCTACACGAACTAATGAAAATCTCGAATCGTTTTCATTTATTTTTTCCAAAGAACATGGAATAGAATTGGGTAAATTTTTTGACTGACTAAGATCGTAGTATAATTTACAACAAAATAAGCAAAATAAACCATTGCACTTTTCATTATTGCAATAATCCAAAAAGAAGTGTCAGTCCATGTAAGCCATCAAAATATTTGTCACTCTTATGGCAGTCATTCCTGTTGTTTTGAGAAAATTTTCATACTTCAAATGTAAACTTCCTTATCACATCATGTATTATTATTCAAATAAACTTGCTCAAATATCAGCGATAATTTCAAAAATAAGCTAAACGTTCATGTTTGGACAGCAGCCAAGAAATTGAAGTTATGTTGCCATCATTTCAGTGCCTCATAAAAGTTCTTTGCCATTATCAGACGGAAAATTATTTGAAATTTTCGGTGTTGACCTTATGGCCTGTTATCTTTAAGTATCTATTTTCACGAGTAAAGGTCAACTGGGTTACCAGCAGGAACAAATCCTGCACAACACACGTCATCGGGTAAATTGTCAATGTTTTCTACTGTAAGATCAACGAAAGAGACACACTTTATAAACCACATCACAGGAACGTTTTAAACAGTTGAGAGGAAGAGGGCAAACGTAATATAATCATTTGATTGTTCCCTAATTTAATCTCCTTCAACGAATGTGCGGAGTCGTTTTGCTGCTTTAAAAGAGTTGATTGTTTTTTGCTGATCGTATTTACGGGCATGCTTCGACTACAAGTAATAGAGACTGGAGGAAAATAACCAGATTGAACCTCACAGTGCGCAGAGTCTTCAGAAGATTGTCGCTCTGAATCATATAAGCCCCTTTTCCCCACAAGTTGCTGCAACAAGGAGCCTGGATATTTTGATTAAGCATTCTGCCGTACTGAAAAAATTGAGTGGCCCCCAACTATCTATAAATGTTATGAGTCATAACAACCAAGGGTCTGCAACCAATGCATCCTCCCGATAGTCACCTATGGAGCAGAAACATGGAGCCAAACCAAAAGATTGACCCTCCGATAGAGAGCAATGCAACGTGCTCAATAGAGAATCGTGCTCAACATCAAACGAAGAGATCACAAGACAGCATATTATATAAGAAAACCAGCAGAAGTCAGAGATATCATAGAATCCATTAGAATGGCAACGGGCTGGTCATGTTACTAGAATGTCAGACAACTGTTGGACATCATGACTCAAAATACGGATCCCCAGAGATCGTTTACGGAACTATAGCCAAAAAAAAAAAAAAATAATAAATGAATAAGATGGCGTGTGAACTAGACAAGCTCAGAAAATACTAGCCCCGTCAAGTCCACGATAGAAAGGTCTGGCAAATCTTGGGGAAGGCTCTGTGCAACGACGGACTCTGAAATGATGATGATGGAAACACACAATATCATACACTCATTCTCATAATCAACCGAGATCATCTTAACGCTGATATAGCTGGTTACTCAATCTTCCAACGCAAACACAGCCCAGATCGATGGCTGAGGAGATAGATAAGTGTCGATTTACACATAGATTGAATGTTATGTTAGTGTCAAATTGATTGGCAGTTCTTATCATCACACTTTCAATTCTACGCCTGCACAGAAACAAAAATCAAATTCAAAATTCTGCATGCTCAATTATGAGCACTTCAAACCTGTTTGTGACACTGACCAAGAGAAGGGTTGTTCATTATAGCATACATGGATGTACGAATCCTGAGAGATCGGACATTTGCTTCTGGATCTTGAGTCACAGAGCGTGAACGTGGTGATGCGACCCAATAGGTCACCTTGATCGTAGCCACATTCTTGAACATCGAAAAGCCATAATCCATGAAAATAATACGAAATCAGGTATGACTGATCATGTACCTATAGAGAATGCTGGGAAGGAGGTACCGACCACCATCGAATGAAATTAAAATAATAGATAGAGAAAATTGGAAAAGGAAGCGATTGAAAAAAGATCAGCGGATATACTACACTCCAATAACTCTTTCAGTAGGCCTGGTGTAGAAATAACCACCAAATTGGAGCCTTTGATTAGAGAAGAACAGATTAGGTTTAAGGCTCCAAAATTCTACCACTTGATTATCCTACGTGGGACCTGTATCCAGTGACGTGGTCGTGAATCCAACTCTTACGTCTAGCAATAAAAATTATAAAAATCGACTCAATAGAAAAGGTATAGAACGGCATCAGAGGGACGTGGTGTACGTTGATAACCCCCTCAGTAGGCCTAGCGTAGAAAGGAACCACATTTAGGAACCTTTGATTGACATTACATTTGAGGTTCCAAAGGTCCACCACCTATGACCCAGTGGGTAAAAGTTTTGGCCTAGTGTATCCAGTTACCTGTTGGTTGTGAGTTCAATCACTGGGTCAGGCAGTGAATGTAATGAACTTTGTTTCAGCGGAAAAAAATAAAATACCAAAGAAAAATTATCTGACACAAAAGATCCTCAAACATGGTAAGCGGAATGAGAACAATCTAACTTATTCGGGTTGAATAAAGAGTTCGGTTGGAAATTACAATGGTAAAATATTGTGAGTATAACAACCAAGATGAAGTTACTAGTCCAGTGGTTTCCAACCAATTCAAAGTCTTTCCCACTTTAGTCAATAAGACTACTATTTTCCCTCCTTCCATTTAGGTAAGCAGCAACAAAGAATTATTTTAAATATTACTTTATTTTGCGTAGAGTTAAACGGCTTTATAATAAGAATTAGTTTAATTTCATGATTTTATAGCTAATGCTGTGTGTTCGTTACTCAAAGAAAGCAAGTGAAAATGATTAGGAACACATAATTTGAAATCCCAATTTATCACAAGAGATAAGAATCCTGATATCGTAACTGGTTTACACATCAATATGATCTCTGTACTTGCTTTTTGGTTACCGGTTCTTCGATTTGTGGGTCAATTAGTGAGAGAACACATCCCCACTACCCTTGAGCCCAAAACATTCACCAAAACTTTCATTTTTACCTAATAGCCTAATTTCTCCGTGGACTACCAAAATCTTGGGAACCACTTCACTAGTCCATGTAAATCTGTTCATAATAATTATTTCTCATCTCATGAATCAAAACAGAAATATATAACCATAGCACATTACTATCCTCTGTCATTTCAAATTGGTCTGTCTTGCTGGCTGATTATGCACGTATGTATCCCGCGTATCGCACCAATGGAGATAGAGGGCTGAACATTTAAAGATTTACCCTTTCTTGTGTCTAGAGAGAACTTCTCCCTAAATAGTTTTTGGTAGGAGTTGAATGTGCAATTTATGTTAATGCTAAATTTGATCTCTCAGTTTATGTCCAGCAGCATTCACTTCTTTTTTCAATCCAGACTCTTTCTTAGAGACCACAGTCCAACAAAAGGCAAGACAAGTAACTTATTTATTGATTACCCTTTTACCCAATATCTTTAGATCGATCACCCCAACACGACATGCTGCCAAAAGACGTTGGTCACTTGACGGTTTCTTTGAGTGACCAGCCATTGTCTTCACCGGTAATGCTGAAATACAACAAAGGACTTTATTCTCACAACAAATAAATATACTTTATAAATACTTTATGAACTGGAAAACACTTGAAGAGCGAATACATTTGACAATGCCGTTGTCAGGGGTAGTAATTGTGCATAGACCCATCTCTGAATTGAATCACTTCTTCCATGGCCCTTCCACAAAAGTTCATTGAAATTAATTGAGAACTTTCAGAGATGACGTATGAACTGACATGAAACGTTGGCGATATCATGAGTTATGGACATAAAACCACTATGTTTCTAACAGAGTTTAAGTTGCCAAAAATATAATTATTTTTTTTAACAAAAGAATACCAAATATTTGAGAGGCTATAAAAAAAGTCATTATCCAATAAACAAAAGGCAATTGTTACATTTTCTGTTTTAAAATTGCCGCCGTTCCAGCTGCAAAATAATCTGGCGAATTTCAAATCAAAGAACCTAATTATAGCTCTAGAAATACTAACCCGAACCCTAAAGGATGCTAACAGGAACGGTGGCCATTTTCAAACGAGGAAGGTAATAATTGCCAAACAAAGATTTACAGGGCATGAAAAAAAGCATACTTGAAATTTGATGCCAATAATTTAAATTGCAAACTTCAGAGAATGCCTTGTATTCACTCCTTTTAGTAAAACAAGACGCCTTACTAAATTAATGTGGGTGTATTTCTATTACTAGAGTAATCGATATTATTTACCAAGCGTAGTTTGGCCTGGCAGTAAACAATATGCGTCCAGGAGCATTACTCGAGAGTTAAGGCCTGAGGGCGAAAGGGATCCATTCCTGAAACGTTTACGTTTTGTCGAGTTTTATGCGTATTCCTCCCAAGGATACCCTTTTTTTAGATTAAAGTTAAAGTAAGAAAAAACGCAGAGGAGAAGAAACACAAAGAAGATTATTACTTATTCGTGTTTGTCGTTTACATTAGCACGACTCCATTTCAAACAATCAACAAGAAGTGTAAGATATACTTTCATGACTGAAAAGTCAATGAAAGCCTTTTTATTTTTAAGAATTTTATTTTGAACTAAAATAGCAGCTGTGGTGTTGATGAAATTAAGTGTTTACATTTGTCAGAGATTACATCAATTTCACCATGTTTTTTCTGGATGTTTATATCTATGGTGATATGGTTGTTGTGGTATGACCACCATATATGATTTGCCATGTTAAGAATAAGTACTAATCTTAACGTATCAGTGTGGTTAGGCCTTGGTTAATCCTCTGATAAAATCTTTTGTAGAGACTGAATATTTGTGGGTCAAACGTTTGTGCATTTTGATTTTATACTGATTGCATATAAATTCAGTCTATATCATAGTAAAATATAAACAAAGGAATCACAAGCAAAACTTGTATTTCAAACAAAATATCACCCTTTAATAATGAATTACGAAGAAAGATCGTAATGAATCAATTGAATTAATTGCTCATGATATCAAAATATCATAACAGTAATGCAACTTATACAAACACAAAGATGAATATAAATGTCTGTTTCGAACAAGGAACATGATTGGTCAAATGGAATAAATATTCGTGATACTGAGATATTAATATTGTAAATGTATATTTACGTACAAAAAAGATATCGGTATTCTAAATGTGATTTAAGCACACAGAATGAATAAGTCTGTTGAGGGAAACGAAAAAGAGACTTAATTCAAAACCTTGGTTGACTACATGACCGGAAAAACGAAAATGTACTTTTGTGCCTTTGCAGACACACCCTGCTGGGCTGAAGTGTTGAGGAGTAAGAGAGTGAAAAAGGGACAAAAACAACTCCTTTTATAATGAGAATTGACCGTAAATGGCGTTGCCTTGACCGGGGGCGACCAGAGTATTCACTAAAGGGGAGAGAACTACTTCTTTCATATATTGAATTTACACACACACACTCACGCACACACACACACACACACACACACACACACATATATATATGTATATGTATATATTTATATATTGATTGATTGATTGATTGATTGCAATGATTACTTTGACTAAATTTAATTCACTACAAATCTTCCAAAATAATCATCAGAAGAACAAAAAATAGTTCATTTACTTCTGTTAACGAACTTGCAAGAGGTATATGAATTCACTTGTATCCGTCTGTCAGGTGGTTCACACAATACCCCCCGAAGTTCTCAATAAATTTCCATGACATTTTGTGAAAGAGTGACCCATGGGCTAAGAAAGAATTAATTCAAGTTTGGGGCATATCAAGGATTCTTTTTCACAGTTACGTCTCCTACATTGTCAGTTCACACAATATCTCAAACAGTTCTCGATAAATTTCAATGAACTTCACTGGAATGATAGGCTATGAGGTACGGAAGAATTGCTCTAATTTTGTGGCGGATCCAGATTTTTTTCTTTGTTTGGGTTTACACTCACGCACGAGCGTTTCACCGCTATTTTCAACATGGCGGAATCATGTGGTTATTTTCTAAAAACCAGAATGGCGATCCATTTCCTTAGTTTCTGATCCTTCATGGGGCACAAAACGGAAACGGAAATATTCTTCACACTTGACATTCATTTCAAGTAGGACATTCGCCAACATATTACTTGAAACACCTTTTAACACAATTATAGGACTTTTAATTATTGATATAATGCCTAATTTCATACAGAAAATTCACGAGCATTATGATATTGACGTGAGGAGATTTTTATACTGCAAACTCATGATATAGTCTTCCTCTATCATATCATAAAGTGATCAAATAAACCGAAAAGAAGCCAAATATGATATGATTTGTTTTATATTTTTTCAAGTTTCGAAATGAAGGCTAAAAAAATTGCCTATTGTTCCTTTCGACGTTGACTTGAAAAATATAATTTTACAACTCATCTTCTCCTGGATGAAATTTCAAGACGGTTTCGTATGTTTGAGGTCCAAAGTTATGGGTCACCAATTTGTTAGTTAACGTTTGGATATTTGTCTTACAGAGACAGCAATGACTAATGTTCAGTAATTTATGTCTTATATGCATTATACAATAAGTAGGGATATATCTTGTTTCCCCGACGGAGGTTGTTATTGGTGCATGTATGTGTGTGTGTGTGGTTTGCAGATTTTTTTTTGTAGAATAGAAATGAATGGAATACGTAAAGAACAGAATATATATTCACCAATAAGAATATTTTGATAATAATAGATAGAAATATTTTTCTGATTAACTACCAAGCGTAAGTTAATCCATAATTATTCATCAAAAATTACTAAAAAGAGTCGCAAAAATAAGTGGAATAATAAAGAGTAGATTTGATATCATCGATATGAAAACATTTGAAATGTTATACACAACATACATAAGACCCCAATTAGGATGTACAGCGCAGGCGTGGTACCCTCATTGCAAAAACAATAAAAAAGAATTGAAAAATATCCAGAGAAGAGCAACAAGGAATGAAAAGCCTCCTGTATGAAGAAAGGCTTGAAAAATTAAAACAAACAACATTAGAAGAAAGGAGAACAACAGAAGACATGATACAAACATTTCAGATGATGAAAAGCATCGACGACATCCCGGCTAAACAAATCTGTATAATGAATAAAAGAATATATTTATACAGAGAACATAGCATAAAAAATTAAAGAAAAACTTCTCACTAAGATTTGTCAACGATTGGAGCAAATTATTGGAACAAAATCCAGAAATAGTAGAAACTAAATCAATAAATAACTTCAAAAATAAATACGGTAATAACACAATAAAAGAAAACAAATTAAAAGATTTTGACCAGAGTAAAAAATGACTCTCAAATGAAAAAGCGAGATACAAGCACAAAAATATGTGCCTAATTTTACTCGCTGTTTATCTTATCTTACACAAAAATACGCATGTCTAATTGTATGCGCAAACACAAATCAACAAATTTTGGGATGATTAGGCAAGCTATTAAAGCTGATACGATTCTTGGATCAAACCGACGTTTCTTACTCGGCAAGTGAACTTGAGTTATCAAATAATTCACACGCAACCCGGGACATCGACAATGGGGCAATTTTTACCTTTTTCGCGTTAAATTCAAATCATGGATGACGTAAACGATTTTTTCAGCGGCAAAATATATTTGCTGCTTCCAACCGTTATATAAACTCAACCCTAAACACTACAGCATAGCCATGTCTTTAACCGTTAACACAATCAAAAGATCAAAGATCCTGGTAGTGCTGCGCCAAGCTGGCTTTGTTGAAGATGAGTTACGATTGGTCAGATTACGATTGGCAGACATCAGACTGAAGACGGTCTTTTCTGTTGGATTTTTGCAATGAGACCGTCTTTCTCCGGAGCTCTTCACGTTCTACGTCACCACAGCCGTGTCATCTGTACGGAGATGATCTGCACGACCCTCTCTCCGACATCATCACTAGACATTCCACTAGTGATGGAATATGCAGATAATGTGGACTTCATAGATGAGGACAAGATGGCACAAAAAGACTGTTCCCAATAACCACGGAGAGGCTGAAAGATGAGAACCTCTT
Organism: Thysanoteuthis rhombus; assembly: GCA_963457665.1. Classification (NCBI taxonomy): domain Eukaryota; kingdom Metazoa; phylum Mollusca; class Cephalopoda; order Oegopsida; family Thysanoteuthidae; genus Thysanoteuthis; species Thysanoteuthis major. The sequence continues at coordinate 62,285,723 of OY735212.1, forward strand.
CATGAATGAGACTAAAAACAGAATTAACCCATTACATCTGCGAATAATCACTGGAGACCAATGGTCAAATAGCCCGATCTCCAAAAAGACTGTAATCCATGGTCCATTCTTGGCCATGTTCTACGTATGCCTGGAGGAAAACCTGAACAAAAAGCCCTAGAATTGGCTGTTGTAGGATCAAACATTGATAAAACTGGTGAAAGTCGTCATTGTCTAAACTTTCACAGAGGGCTGTGAGCAAATCTCAAAGATGGAACTTTGAGATCTGGCAAGAAACTGAGGGGGCCGAGGACGTTCGCCAGGGAAAAGACACAAAGGCTTCAAATGAAGAATGACTGGATTCTGTAGTCGAATGTTACTACTACTAATTCTACTACTACTACTACTACTACTACTACTACTACTACTACTACAGTATACAACCAATCATCATCACTGTGAGCACTCTATCTCACCAAACTAGCAAAGCTTGACTCGGCTTCTCGTTGGCCATAAGGAAATCCTTCCTTGTTTCTCTTACCTCCACCATATGGGGAAGTTTTCGGATATTCCGGGAAAATCTGACTTCATATCAGGTAATTTTCTAATTTGGACTGTTTTCAGGTTATTTTATTATTTTTTTCCATTTGCATTTGGCAAGTCCTACTGTCTTAGACGCATGATTGACGCCCCAGAAGCCCTGGGCGACTGCCCTTATTGCCGGTTCTGTTGATATTGTGATAAATCGAGGAGAAGTGGAGGAAAAATGATGAAAATAAGATAAGTAAGTCGTGACCTTTTTTTCCTCAGAATTATCCTTTGGCGTCAAGTTGTGTTTTTATCTGGGATATAAATTAGAGAAAAAGTAAAACAGGTCTGGTTAGTCGCTCAATAGAAATCGTTACGTTACCAATAACTTTTGGCAGGATGCCGTATCGAGGGTGATCAATTAAAAAATGAAAAAAGGATGGTTCGATGAATAAGTTACTCCTATTGCCTTTTGCTGGATCACTAAAAACCAAAGGACCAATTTAGAATAAGCGTACATTGTAAATTAAATCCCCTTCACTATTAATTTATTTTGTGGGTGAATGTAAAAACAAACAAACAAAAGTTTTTCCTGGATATATTATGAAGTAAATTTTTTAATTTTCAGCCATCTAACTCCATTGGTACGGCTGATACGCATGAAACATACGTAGCCAGCCAGCCAGAACAACTTGAATACTGAAGAAACCTATGTTGACAGTTTTAGTGACAGTTTTACTTGACGGTTTCTTCTAGGGACGAACACCCATATCAATGACCTGTAGCGTTTTAAGGCCAACGCTGTCAACAAAAAGGTCACAGTCAAAGGAGATCGGGACCATTTGCCATGTCAGTTTATTTCCGTGCAGATGTTTTCTTTCAAAGATTTTCCACAGTACGCTAAAGGAAAAATTCATTTGAAAATTAAAAAAAAAGATGACCTTTCTACAAGTGAACCTTCAACTTTTGATTTAATCTTATGTCTATTATTTTCCTTTCATGAGACATCATTGCGATGGATATTCCCTATAAAAAAAACTAGAATTTTCCCGCCTCCACAACAATTATCGTTCCAAAATGAATTCGAATCGAATATTCTCCAACTCCAAAACTAGAGGGGAATCTTTCTTATCTGAATTTTGTTAGACAGGGTGTATTAATCATTGTGCATAATATGGTCGGACTATGGTCCACGTCTATTTCTTCATTTGTTCACAACGTTTCAGCTGTGTACCCTCCGGGCTTCGTCGGATGTTGTTGGTTCTAGAATGAGGAAACACTACTCGGAGCGCATGCTTATCTGTTCATTTTATATTCGGGTTGTGTTATCGGGGTACTCCAGGGTTACCTCCCTTGCATTGATTAATCTGTAATGAAAAAGTCTCACTTGTGAAATGAGAAGTTGATTTCATATAACACAGGTTCATGATCAGGAGATTTGGGCGCACCGTGTTCCTATCTCTGTTCTGTCTTCGCCCTATTCAGAAATAGTTTTTTGTGTTTTTTTAAAATTTTCGGCTTTTTTTTCTAGTGATTTTCGCCATTTATAATCATGTTCCTTTCGCTTTATTTCGGGAATTCCCGGAAAAATGTTTAGCCTTCGGATAATTTCCAGGTGTCAAGTTCGTATTTCCCAAATTTAGATTGTGTTTTAAGGTAAATAGACAAATGAGAGAGGGGAGGAAGAGGGGAAGTGTATGCATATCTATTTGTAGTATGCTGAACGAAGATATGCAATTTCGTTATATTTTTCTATTCTATTAAAATCTTCATATGTACATATATGATTATCATCACCACCAGTCTTTTAACGTCCGTTGTTGGACATAGAACTCACCTTAGATGTGCCAGAACTCATGGGCGTCGCAGAGCCGATACTTTCTGAATGTGTCTAGTTCGTCTCTCCATCTGGTATTCTGTCGGTCTCGGTTGCGCATGTGATCTATGGAGGTCCATATTGAGAGTCGTGATGTCTATCGGATGTCTGCCGTTCCTGCAACATGGCCTGCCCATGGTCATTTGAGTTTTCTAATGGATTTTATGTCTCAGAATCCAGTTTTCTCCCTTGCATATTGTGCTGTCATGTGATCTCTCCATGTGAGGTCGAGCATGATTCTTTTATGTGTACGTTGCATGTTCCTCGGTTTGCTGGTCAGTCTCTTGGTTAGGTTCCATGATTTAGCTCCATAGGTGACTATCCAGAGGATGCATTGGTTGCATATCCTTTTTAAGACAAATGGGATCTTCTTGAAGGTTGAACTTGCTCTGCCGGAGCTTTGCCATTCTATAGTTATTTTTCTTCGCTTGATCTCTTCTTCTTTTGAGGATTTCATGAAGATTCGTTGTCCTAGGTAGATGTAGTGGTCTATTTTCTCCAGTTTTGCGTTTTTGATCTTAGTCGTTGTGTGTTTATTTCCACTGTGATTGTTGCTCATGACCTTTGTTTTGCTGAAGTTCTTGTGAAGGCCGACATTCTTGCTTTCTTCATTCAAAGAACAGACTTGATAAATATTGGGACAAACAGGAGATTCCATTCAACTGCAAATCCACAATAGACATTTGGGAGTCTTGTGACTGAAGGAGTCTAGAGAAGAGGATTTAACATAAAACCTGTTCCAGAAAATATCACCAAGCTAAGATAAGCTATATGGAATGCAATGTATATCCACATATTTTATATATTCAGTCATTTTTGACGACACAGGTAAAGTACAATTAAGATAATAAATTTATTTCTTCTCTCATGCGTAACATTGTAATAATTTCAGATGTAATTAGTTCGGCTTCGTCTATGTGTAAGATATAAGAGTTGAACATATCTTCTGATTTCAAGATGCACATCCTGTTTTAGGCCTATTTACCGAAATACACCCAGAATATCATAGAATATCACGGAATACCCTCGGAAATACACCACAGTGATCAATAGTTATATATATATATATATATATATATATATATATATATATATATATATATATATATATATACATATATATATATACATATATATATACATATATATATATACATATATATATATATGTACATATATATATATACATGTATATATATATATACATATATATATATACATATATATATATATACATGTATATATATATACATGTATATATATATATACATATATATATATATACATGTATATATATACATATATATATATACATATATATATATACATGTATATATATATATATACATACATGTATATATATATATATATATATATATATCTCAATAAGCATAAAATAACACGAAATAAAATGTTTAATGTTGATGAAAATGAAAATTTACAGTTATTTTTTTTTTCATTTCATAAAAACTACAAGTTAATTATCGATATGTAATTACTACTTAGATTGATCATATTGTAATTATAACAAATTTATCAGTGATAATATGTAACTACAAGTTTTAGTTTATAATCAATGTTATTAAAAAATCCTCATTGATATCCTAACTAATACTTTTGTGAGATATTTTATTAAGTTTCGGGAAAATTCGATGGTATTTCATAGTATTTTACGAGATTCCGAAGATACTTCGTGGCATTTCGGTAAATAGCAGTACCCTTTTCAGACAACAATCTAAGCATAATATATTTGTTTGGATTTATGAGAACTGTCACATAAGATGAGCAGCTAACATTTCATAATATCCTGCAGTTGTATTTCCATTCATACACCAATTCAGCAGGTGTCACCCCCTTCATGTCAACAAGACGACATGTTCGTAAATAAACGCACAAAACTTTTGAAATATAGACGTTATCGTAATAATTTATGTCATTAGAGAGGGAAAGAAAGATTGGTGAAAAATATGAGATAAAAATTATGTGACTAGACTATATACAACCGTAGGTACAAATGTCCAAAGTTTTTTTTACACTGCAAAAATATCGTTACGTAATCAACTCGTCCATTTCGTCATTTTACGAGGTGCCATCGGATGACATTGAAACAATTTGGAATTTCCGTAATACATTAGGAAAAAATGAACGTTAGTAAGATGGCGTAATCGATCTGAATAATACCATTAAGTTTTATTTTATTATTTGATTCGGTTATAAGTGGAGTGAAAATGTTGAAAGCTTTGAGATGAAAAGACGTCAAGAAAAGTACTAGATGAAAGCGTCGCCATATTAGTTTAATAAGGAGGAGGAAGACTGACTGCCCTGTTATCATTCTTGAAAAGGCGACTCTTCAGGATGACTTCCGTTGCTACAATCGAGGATCGTGAAAGCACTTATCCTCTTTATTAAGCCTTTTTCTCGATCTTCTATTAGTGGTCACATCCTATCCTAACAGGAAACAGACTTATAATAATGTTAACAACTCCAGAAACATGAGTATTTTCAAACGAAAAGAAATACCTGGAAAGCAACAAACACGAGGAAAATATTCTCTAAATTCGGCTGTGCCGGCAACACCTTCAGTTTTCTCCTAATGGTGACCTAAAACTGTGTTGTGTCAGACTTTTTATCTAGATGTCTTTATCTAATTCTACACTCACAGATGTGTATCTAATGATCCATATATACCTATAGGACTATATTAAGTCCCACTCCAAATTGTCACAGAATACGTGCTTATGAAAGAAAGCGGATCAAAATACATTTGAACACTCTCAAGATGCTTTTACAAGAAAATTTGCATAACCATGCTAATAAACTTTATTTTACCCCATATTTTTAATTATACCAAAATCAGTTAGCACTGGAAAACAATTCACCCGTACATTTTGATTTTCGTGCTTTCAAATATATTAAATCCTTGAGAAACCATATTCAACATGTAACATACAGGTAAGATATACATGAAACAATGTTTTGACCAAGTTGACTTAAAATCCATCACTTCATATCGTAACTAAATCAGCAAAATGACATTTTCCCGCCATTGTTTTATTGGAACAAAATCGAAAAACAAAGTCATCTAAATGACTTTCTACTAATTTGCAGTGGAGACTATTGGTAACGGAAAGTCGATCAATGAAATAAAAAAAAAGTTATGTAATTTTAGAAAACCTTAGAAAGGGGTAGCATAAGAAGCTATAATTCATGAACCCACGATAAGAACATAGTTACGGCATATTTATAGCAGTACAATGCTTTTATCGTGGATTAATTGGTTTCTTGTTGCTTGTAAGAAGAATTACAATAAAATTCGTCAGAACGATGGACTATCAACCTACCCAGCCTTAGAAAAAAATGAACTATTTACTATTCGTAGAATTCCTGTATCACCAGTTTTATAGTACAATTATTATCTAACAATAACTGAAGAAATCTCCGTGTGTGTGTGTGCGTGTGTACTACGATTACTTGGCAACTGGCCATTGTTAACATTTGCCAGTTATATAATTCAGCACATAAGGATTTGAAGTGTCGAATTACAAGTTGTTTTGATCAGCGGTTCTCGTGAAATCTAATGGGAATAAATTGAAAAAAAAAAGAAGTAACCGAAATAATTCAAAGCCGTACTTCCGCACGATGGACAGAAAATTATTTCACATAACGATTATGGCAGGCTGCTCAACACATAATGAAGTCCAGATCCCTCCAAACATACACTTTTGGAACTGGTACTGTTCTAGTTGAGGGTGAATATTTATTCTCAACTTTGGATATGGATTTCTCTTCTTGGAAGGAAGTTTAGTGCAACTAAAAAGTTTAGGAGAATTGACCATGAAAAAATTACCTAACCTGATACCTATTTTCCTCCGAAGTACTTCTCATGCCTACTGTTTGCTCATTGGCACACACACACGAACTTTTGAGTAGCACCTCGTAAATATTGCAATGGAATATTTTGACGAACCAAGTAGCAGAGGTGATTATGCTGATAATAGAACGGAAAATACTATTTACCTTACACAAGAACGCAAACAAGAGCGAAATTATTTTTTTCCGTTGGTGCTAAATCAAAGAGAATATCAGAATTATTTTACTCGAAGAGTTTTTAAAAAAAATCTCGTGTGTCAGAAACCCTAGGCTACTGTGACCTTTAGCGTTACTAAATGTCAGCCGGTACTTTCATCATGACACATAAGGGTCGTAGTCCGTTTCCGCTCGTTTCTCTACTAAAGTAGAAACTTGTAACGCAATACTACGAAGTTGAAAGGAGAATGTCTATCAGTTATACAGCGCCTCGCAAAAGTATTTTTCGGTATTTTTGTTATTTCCTTGCCTTACAACTTCGAAATGAATTTTTGTGGGGTTTGTATAATTTGGTTTACACGACCCGGTCCTACTTACCTGTACCCCACAGGAAGAGAATGAGACACAAGATCGTTTTAAAATGCGGAACCTTACGCACTAAAGTGTGGGAAAAGAACTTCCTTTAAAATTCTCTTTAATCCTCATAAGAGCACTTGACCTGTTTACAAGGCGAATCCCAATTTCACTGACCCAGACAACGCAAAGCAATGCCAAGGGTATCGCATCAGTGTTTGTCTGGTCAGATTTGCAAAACATGCTAACAACTTGGAAGATTCAAAATATTTCTATGTGGAACAAACAAGACCCCCAAAATCCCAAACTTCAGCGTGCATAACTACTAACCCCACACCCTGTGCTAATATTTTGTAGACCCATCTTTTTCAGCAATTACATCTACAATCTCTTGATGTATGTTTCTATAAGCTTTTTACAACTAGCCACTATTTTTTCCACAATTCATCAAGGCAATACTGCTCCAGCTCCTTCAGGATGAATGGGTTCCGCTGACGTAGAGTAATCATTAAATTGTATCGCAGATTCTTAATTGGATTGAGGTGAGCCTTGGCCTGACTAGGTCATTCCAAGACATTTAAATGTTTCCCTTTAAACCACTTGAGTGTAACTTTAGCAGTATGCTAAGAGTTATTGTCTTGCTGAAAGGTGAACCACAGCCCCAGTCTCAAATCTCGGGAAGACTGAAAGGCGACTAGAAGAATTCCCTGTATTCAGTGGCATCCATCAATTCTTACAAGTTTTCCCCAGTCCCTGCCGATGTAAAACAAAACCACAGAATGATGCTGCCCCCACCATGCTCTACTGTGGGGATGATGATCTCGCTTTAATGAGAGATGTACAGCTTGCGCCAGACGTAGCGTTTTCCTTCATGGGCAAAAAATCATTTTTTTTTGTCTCAACTGACCAGTGTACCTACTTCTATATGCTTGAGGGGTCTCCCATATGCATTCTGGCGGACTCCAAACGTGTTTTCAGTGGAGTGTACGGCTTGAAGGGGCCTTATAGACAGATACTCCAACCTTTGTCGGCAGTGAAGCTTTCCAGCTCTTTCAGGATTATCTTCGGTTTCTTTGTTGCCTCTCTGATTAATGTCACCCTTGCCCAGCGCGTGAGTTGTGGGCAGCGGCCCTCTCTTGGCAGTTTCGTCGTGACACCATATTATTTCCAATTGGTAATAACGGATTTTATGGTGCCCCTTGGGATATTCAAAGTTAGGGACATTTTTGTGAGACATATAAGATCTATACTTCTCCACCACCCGACCTGTTTGGAGAGCTCCTTGGTCTTCAGGGTACCACTCATTTGGTGCTACTCTTTGCTTTGTGGCATTACAGACTTTGTAGCCTTTCAGATCCTGTCTCAATTAGATTGAACATAAGAAGGCTTTGTTTAACTAATCATGTGGTTTCTGATGATAATTAGAAACATCAAATCTGGGGGGGTTCACAGCAAAGGGGGATGAAAATATCCACATACCACTTTTAATTTTTTCTATACTTTAATTTTTGGGATAAGTTTTCATTTTAATTTAATTTTTCAAAATTTCATTCGATTAGATATTGCAAATCATTTTTATCAATTCTTTGCTGTTATTTATCTCAATCTTGATTGTTGTTACTTTTCATCGCATTGACAATTTTAGTCTTGGACTATTTTGTTCAAGTCAATTCCATAAAATCTAAATAGAATTCATTTGAATCACAATTTGCAATGCAATAAATTGGAACTAAAAAACGCCAACGTATGGTAGAGTTTGACACGGTTTAAAATATAAAACACCCATTTTTATGATAGCAGTCTCCCTAAAATGTATATGTACTTCTTCACGGGCCTAAGCCGAAACCCCCACCAGATGAAACCCCCAGTGTCCAAAAAAAAAAGACCATGGAATTCAACGAATCCCGTCATTATGTACTTACTTCATAACAAAGATTAAAAGATTCGGTCGATCATGAAATAGGGTTAATGAAAACTAAGATGATATTGTTCTGTCAAGTGTTTTAAAAACATCTAAATAAAGGTTAAAATCTTTTATCTCTAATTCTATTCTTCCTTTAACATATGGCACAAAAAGAACATCATAACCTTCGTTTATTCAAATTTACAAAAAAATAGTGAATTTTTGTCCGATTCTTTCCTTTTACACTAACCTCTTGCCCATAACTATACTCTTAAATCCTAAAATAGTGTTAAGCCAGTCGAGGCGTAATTAAGTAAGTATACATTAAGGGATACGTAAGTAAACATCAAAGCAATGAAGGACAGCTAAGGATATTTTTATAGCAAGTAATACGAAGCTTCCAAGCTCATTACTCTTGCTTTTTTAAGGATTTTCTTATTTTAGAAAAGTTCGGCTGATAAATCTAGCTACGTATGAAAAAAAAGGAAAAGATAGAAAAACACACACATCAAAAAACCATCTTGAGAAAGGAAATGGTTGTTGACGAAGGAAGTGAAGCAAATAGTCGTAAGTATGTGGAGTAAATCAAAGAAGTCAGTGAAAATACACATTGCGTTAATGTTACTCGTTACACAAATTGCATCCGACCACTACAATGGCGGGCGTATGGTTAGTGTCACTCAGGGCGTTAACACATGATCTAATTACCTCCACTTTCAGGATTTGCTCTCATCCCAGCATATCCAGAAATTTGGCGATCTTTATACATTATTCATCATGATTCTCCCATATTATTCATTGTAATGGCCTTAGCTTACAATTTTTAATCATATTCAGTTTTCAATTGACCATGTGAAACAATATGAAGAAAATAAGTATGGGTACCATATCATATATATGTATATATTGCCCACTCATTTACAAAATTTTCATAGTAATTTATTGAGAATCTCTGGAGATGTAAGGTGGATAGTCATGGACATATACAAAAATGTTTGGAAGAAAACATAAACAAAAACAGGAATATCTTCAATCAAAGAAAAATCTCTGGATCCGCACCAAAATTACATTAACCTTTTCTTACGCCATCATCCATAAGATTTCATTGAGAGATTTTGGAGATATAATGTAGATAGATAGATATTATATAAGAAAAAAGAATTCCCAAGAAACAATATGAAATCTTTTCAGGTAGTCATCTTGATGTCACCCCTTTTGATAGTGTCATCCGGAAATTTACTCATGATATATTTCTTTGTCATGAGCAAATTAATATATATATATATATATATATATATATCCGTACCTGGCATAAAAGAATCACCGTAAACCGCCTGTGTGCCAGAACTAATTATCTAAAATTATCTAAAAAAATGATCTTTTATCAAAATTATCTAAAAAATATCAGTACAAGATTTTAGCATAGTTGATAGATCCAAAATGATCATAGAGGTACCTACAAAAGCACATTTTTGATAGAACAAAAAATGTTTCTGATGGTGTTTAGTGGTGTAAATTTTCAAGATTGTAGCCTCCAAAATGTGACCAGGAGCATTCGGAGACGCACTCAGATACACACAGATAGAGATTAAGGGATGATAATCTGTGACCTACTTGGATGGTTGGATGGTTGGGCCATTTTTTGGGCTCCAGTGATTGGATATTGTGAAGAGAGCAAAACAAAGTGAACACTGATCTTGGCCAAAAGAAAGAAAATAGCCAAATTGTTTGTCAGAGATTAAACTCCTCCAACACTAATAACGTCACCAAGAAAACAACTGTTTTGCTGGGTCAGAAGTTTCAAAAAGCCCAGCCACGTCACTTGCTTTGGGTAGGGTGTTCTCCAACGGTGATTTCTCAAACACGACCAAAAAATCGTCACTAAGAAAACAACATTATACATTGGCACCTACAACGCCAGAAGACCCCCAACAGACATGCGCCTCACCAATCTTGAAAATTATATCAAAAACATCAAAAGGAACTTCATTGGTATTAGCGAAATGAGAAAAAACCTGGAGAAGAACAGATCCAAGTATAAAGCAAGCATCTTCTTTACAGCTATGGAAAATAAAAAGTAGAACAAAGCAGACGAGTTTCTTATCAATAAGAAACTCAAAGACAACGTGGGAGGATTGAAAAGTTAACTCAGACCACCTAGCTAGTATCATCGTGCAACTCTGAAAGAGGTACACAATGAGCATCATTCAAGTCTACGCCCCCACTTCACAGTCAACCAAGGAAGAGATAGACAACTTCTGCAATGACTAGGACTCCATACTCCAAGATACCAGAAAATTCTTCGGCATCATTATGGAAGACTTCAACGTACAGATAGACCAAGGAAGTGAATGTTCCATCGGATCATTCAGATACGAAGTTCGGAACGAAAAGGGTGAAGATCTTGGAAGTTTTGTAAAAGCAAATGCACCCAGAATCATGAACTTCATGAAGGAATCCAGCAGAAAATGAAATGGGAAGAGTCTCGACCATGAAACCAAGAGCAAAATAGACACCATCCCCGTAGACAAGAGCGACACTGTCAAAGAAATCCAGGTCCTAAATCAAATCAATGGAAGAAGCGACCACAGAATGGTAAGATGGTAAAATCCAAATGAACATCAACAAAGAACGCAAAAAGAAGTTTCACACCAAACTGCAACCACTAAACGTACCAAAAGAGCTCACTCGAACAGAAAAAACAGATATGAACTTCAAACTGAACCAGAAAAACAGCTTCTCTAATTAAAGTTGCCAATATGTTTTAACCAAATGGCACACAAGCCATCTGTAAATTCACAGAAGAAACTAAAAATTGCATGTAAAAACAAAGAAAACTCAAGTCACTGACAACATGAGAAAAGAGTGAAGCAACCAAAATGAATGAAACCACCAAACAGAAACGAAGAGAAGATAAAAGATAGACGACAGCCGTCATCGAAACGATTCTCGAAAAAGACCGAAGTTTCAAAGCTATAAACAAAACTCTTAATACAGGAAGAAAACAAATAACTTGTGTACTCGAAGAAAATGGAGACTTAACAACATTCAGGGACTGGATCGTAGAACGAGCCGAAGAATTTATAAAAACCTGTATCCCTCAAAACAAGGAACACAAAATAATAAACAGGATAAGCAAGACACGAGCAATCAGTTCGAAGATTTCTAGAATTTACTTCGTGGGAGGTGAAACAAACCATCAAACAAAAAAAGAAAGGCCCCCCTAGACCAGATAACATCACCATCACCTACTTGTGAAATCATCTCTAGGAAATTAGCCATTCTATTCAACTTATGCCTCCAACAAAGTAAGTGCCAAAAGATTGGAACACTGCAATCATAATGATGTTATACAAGAAAAAGAGCGCGGAAGATATCAACAAATATAGGCCAATAAGCCTACTCAACTGCATCGACAATCTTTTATCAAACTTATCACTAATCAACCAAATCACCGAAGTGCTAGATAAAAACGTACTGCGGGAACAAGTTTTCTTCAGAAGAAGCTACTCGGCCAATGACCATCTCCATTTGATAAATCAACTAGAAGAGAAAGAGCAGAATATAAAATGCCACTTGCTGTATTAATATCAAGAAGGCTTTCGACCCAGTGGAAATCCCAAATGTCATTGACGCAATCACTCAACAAGTATATGTATACGTCAGAGCATTGCATATATATTGACACAGCAGTTCCTTTATCGGGATACATGAATAATCTGGGTCCTTTCAGCTCGAAAAACGGATGAGACAACGTGATACCAGCTCAACCAAACTCTCCAAAGCTTGCCTCGAGATGATCTTCCTGAACCTACACGGAAGAACAAAGGGATCAGGATAGACGGCGAATACCTAAGCAATCTCAGATTTGCTGACGACATCGTCTTTCTTTCTGAGAACCTTCATGACCCCCAAATAAAGCGAGATAAACTGAATTATGGAAGCAAGAAAATTGGTCTTCACATAAACAAAGGCCATGTACATGAACCACATTGAGGACGAAGACACGGTGATCCAGCTGTTGGTCCAGCTGGCTATGTATGAATCAGTTCTACAGGCTACGAGCTGAAGAGATAAAAAAAAATGACTAATACATCTACTTAGGACAACGAATGTCCATGAAATCCTCAAAAGAAGAAGAAATCGAGCGAGGAATCACACCAGGATCGCAAGCTTTCGATAGAGCAAGCTCAATCGACAAGAAAAAGAAACTCCCATTAGTCCTGAAAAGGCACCCTCCTGGTTATCACCTATGGAGCTTAAACATGGAACCTAACCAAAAGATTGACCCTCAAACTGAGAACTATCCAACGTGCACAAAAGAGAATCATGCTCAACATCACATGGAGAGATCACAAAACAGCACAGTATATTAAAAAAAAACAGAGTGAGTGATATCATAGAACCCAAAAGAAAGCTTGAATGGCAATGGGCTGGTCATGTTGCAAGAATGACAGACCACCGAAGAACATCACTACTCAGAACGCAGAGATCACATCCGAAACCGTGGCTGGCAAAATGTAAAATGGCGAGACGAACTAGACAAGTTCAGAGAGGATAGGCTTTGCAACGTCCATGATAGAGAGGCCTGGTAAATCTAAGTAAGACCTTCCAATGGCAATCTGCTTGACTTTAGCTTTGCAGGTGGTCTAAATATGGTTGGACAAATTTCCACAGTAGCATCAGCGTTTGCAACGTGTGTTTCAGGCGTTGATTCTCTTAGCGAGTAATGGACGTCGTCTGTTTTTTCTTTCTTTCTCTAAACACAGCCAGTCCCTAATACAGATTTGTAGACAGGATGACTTTAAACTTCCCAGACATTAAGAATGGGGTTCTCCGTAAATGTAACAATACTAAAGCTTGTAAAACAAGTTGCCCCAACATCTTAGTTTCCTGACTCTTATGGATTAGTTCGATCTGCTGCTATTCCGGCAATACTTGTTGAAACTGACCATTCGAGTTTAAATCGGATGGCCAATCATTGCTTGGAACGCATGTACATCTTTCAGTTAGAGGCAATAAAATTAACAATTCCCTTAGAAGTCGGTGAGATTGCCACGTAGCTAGGCCATGGCAGTCTGATAGATCTAACCATAGAACACTTTCGTTCTGAATGAATCTGCTATGAAGCTAAACCTGGCTAGTACGAATATGAAGGGCTTGACAGATCGGGGTAAGGTACTTCACCTTCTCCGTGATCTCGGCCCTTTACGCGGATTCGGCTGCAATTTCAGGAGACTCTCTCCGTTTGTGATTTGGTAAGGTTCCAAGGAAGGCTTGCAAGGTATGCCAGATTGGAATCGCTGCGTTGATAGCTTAAAGCGAATCTACCTAGGGCGAAAGTTTTTTCTCATTTTGTGCAGTAAATATCTTTAATACCTTTAAATCGCCAGCGACACCGGAATAGCGTCATGAAGCCACTCGTCAATCAATCTTGCCCAACCAGGCAGACAAGTTGGTGCTATGCTAATAGGGGCATTAATATTTGAACAAAGAGTCTCCTATGTACTTATATTTATATAATTATTTTTGAATGCAATAGTCTCTTCATAGAGAGCATTCAATGGTCTGGTCACTCGAGTAGAGAGGAAATTCTTTCTCAGCCAAGTGGATGTTTGTACCAGGGTTTTTTTTCTTAAAGATAGTGATGCAGTAAACATGTGTTTGTCTGGACACCGAGTGCAGGGACAGTTTTGGTCAAAGGTGTAGATGCTATTTTGAATTTGGTAGACATCCAACAGATCTACACGGTTACGGCGGAATTCCAATGTCTCTAGATTGAGTTTACCCGACCTCTCGGTACACGATGAATACCAGCTTTGTGAAAATTAAATGTGAAAGGAAACGATAGAGTCCTGACGATTTAGGTGAAGGCGGATACAGGTATCAAGTTTGATTTGCACGAGGTTGGAGTTCTTCTAGGAGTTGTGTAACCCCTCCCCTAGAACCCACCCTTGGTTAAGCAAGAAGACTCTTGATGGAATGAGTGCTGCAACCAGCCCAGCTATTTATTTTTTTTGTGGGGTTGGTCTTACTACAGCCCCACCCATGGTTTATCTCTATCCACAACCGCTTCCTCAGGATAAGGAGAGCCATACGAAGTCCCTTCCACTTTCGTTCATTTTTAATGTATTTTCCCCTCCCTGCTGTCATCACACATTCATATATACATCATTGAACACACACACACACACATACACACACACACACACACACACACACACACACACACACACATATATATATATATATATATATATATATATATATATATATATATATATATATATGAGTTTAGGTACTCAGTATTGCCCGGGGAAAAATGTAATTATGAAGTAAATTCTAAGACAGCTTCTCAAAGTAGGGATAGCAAACCTTCAAGTGGGTCGAAAATACCCTAGTAACTTGACCTTGATTTGACAGTTGGAGGTCATCACAGGTCAGTACCAATCATCCGATTTCCATCAGTGGGTCAAGTTACAAACAAATTTCAGTCAAGTTACACACAAATTTCGTTTCCGTTAGATTTGAAAATGCCTGCCAAAGTTGACCTGGCATTGAATTGATTTTCAGAGGTGTCTAAAGGTCAGCCCCACATATCTTATGTTCAATGTTGGGTGAAGTTACCCCTGTACATAAATTTACTGCATTTAAGGTTAAACATTCTTCATCATTATATATATATATATATATATATATATATATATATATATATATATATATATATATATATATATATATATATATATATATATATATATATATATATATATATTATTGTATATTTCTGTAATTCACTAAAGGTATGGTCACCAAATTTTCTGGAGATACTGCAGGGACCCTAAATCAGTTTTTCAGTAAGTTGTATTTTGGAAATTCCCTGTCAAAATATTATTTTGGTGGGGGGTTTCAATATACAATGTAAATCTATGCTAAATTGGTAACTTATTTTGTGTCCAGCAGCATTCACGCTTAATAAAATGTTTGGGCAGATACAGAATTTTTTTTTTTGATTGAGAGATATTTTCGGATTTCTTTTCATGGATTTATGTATACTCTCATGACTGCCAACACGATATCTCCAACAGTTCTCGATGAATTTCAATGAAATCTTGTGGAAGGGTTGATAATCGGCTACGGAAGAAGTGACGAAAATTTTTGGCGGATCCATGCACAATTATTTCCCCTGGCAATGGCGTTGGCAGAGGTATGTGCTCTCTCTCTCTCTCTCTCTCTCTGTTTTTTTTTTTTTTTTTTTTTTTTTACTTTTCAGTACATCAAAGTTTCCTTAGCGGTTATTTGGAGGAAAAAAACAAACAAAACAAACAAAAAAAAAAACTGAAAAGATTGCAACTAAGCATCCTACGCCAATTGGTGAATATATTTTGTAAATAAATAAGGTATCCATTTTTTTTGGCTTGTATCGAAGATATTCGCGTGCAAGTACTTGCGTGTGTATAAATTTCTAAAGAACATAAAAGCCTTAATTAGTCAGTCTGTCTTCGATAAATGATGCATAAGAAAGAAAAAAAAAAGAGGTCTGGTTAGTCACCCAATAGAAACCGACATGAGATCAACGTCTTTCGGTAACATACTGCGTTGGGGGTGATCAATTAAAAAATTGGAAGAAGGAGTGATCAGGGAATAAGTTATTGCTATCACTTCTAGTTGCCAGGTGATGCAAATTTCCAGAACACAAGTATGACAGAAACTAAAGGACCAATCTAGCATAAACTTACATCGCAAATTTAACTCCCTACTGAAAAAGAGGAGGAATCTTGAAAAAATAGAAACAAAAAGTTTAATCTAGACATCATCATCACCATCATCATTCATTTATTGTCTGTCGTTGGACATAGACCTTTTCCACGATTTGCCACACCTCTCTACCGTGGGCATTGCGGAGCCAATACTTTCTGAATTTGTCTACTTCGTCTCTCCATCGTATATTCTGCCGTCTTTGGTTGCACATGTGATCTCTGGAGATCCATGTTGTGAGTTGTCTGCTATTCTTGCAATATGACCAGTCCATCGCCATTTGAGTTTCCTAATGGATTTTATGATGTCTCAGACTCCCGTTTTCTCCCTGATTTCTCGTGATCTCTCCATGTGAAGTTGAGTACGATTCTTTCATGTGCACGTTGCATGGTTCTCAGTTTGTAGATCAGTCTCTTAGTTAGGTTCCTTATTTCAGCTCCGTATGTGACTATCGGGAGGATGCATTGGTTGTGCACCCTTCTTTCTAGGACTAATGAGATCTTCTTGTTTTTGAAGGTTGAGCTTGCTCTGTCGAACGCTTGCCATTCTAGGGTGATTCTTCGCATGATTTCTACTTAGTATAATTAGAAGTAAATTTTCAGCCCTTTAGCTTTATTGGTGAGGCCTGTACGCATGATAACCAGGCAGCTAGTCGAGAGAGCTTGGCACCAGGAGTAACCTATATTGTCACAGTTCATAAGAAAACAAAATAAAAAAACAAGTCAACTCTATCAGAAATATTTTCAAATAATCGATAAATGGGTTCTCTTTGAGGCAACACGCAAACAGTAAAACATTGATAGCATTGAAGTATTTCCAGACAATGTAATTCACAACTAGAAAACATTCGGTTCATACATCGGCCAATACTTAACACCCAATCAATCAAAAAAGCATTCCTGGATCTGCCACAAAATTTAATCACTTGGACCATAGCCCACCTTTCAGCAAATTTCTGAAATTCATCGAGTACTTTAGGAGATATTGTGTGGATAGAAAAGAACAAAAACACAAATGTATGAGAAAAAAAAAATGGAAAAATATCTCTCAATCGGAAACAAATTCAAAGTTCAATCATGTCTGCCTTTTCTTGATGCCCATCCTTCCACGAAATTTCAATCAAATTCATTGAGAACTTTTGGTGATATCGTGTGGGCAGACAGAAACGATTGAACTTCGTTGGCAGAGATAAGTGATTTATTATGCCCTAATAAATATATCTGGGATCAGATAGGAATAGTGTGCGTGTGTAGGAATAAAACATCTGTAAGGAAAGTAAAAAAAACAAAACAAAAATAAACAAAAAAAATAAAAAGCACTCCGAGAGCCCATACCGCCTCCAACGCCGTACACTAACTATAAAATGAATAGAAATGAAAAAAAATTGAAATAATGGTGAGAATGTACAAATATTGACTAACTTCTCTTGAAATTTGAATTTAGCGTTTTTATCAACTTTCGTTGATCCGACCCAAAATGTAATCACTTATTCCGTAACCCATGACTGACAACTCCACAATATTGATTGCAATTCATTGAGAACTTTTCGAGATATCGTGTGAACAGACAGACAGATGTAAGTGAATACATATACCTCTTCCAAATTCCTTGGCAGAGGTAAAAAAAGAAGATATTTATAGAAGGTCAAAGGTTAAAAGAAATGGAAAAACGATATGAAACTTGGGAAGAAGATAAAAACGTGAAATTGGATGAGAAAAAAAAAGAAGAAATCAGTTTCTACCTTCTTTATAACTCTCATGTATTGAGCGTCAGATGCGCTGTAGTTCATACTAGGGAAAGATAAACGTTACATTTACAGCCTGTTGCCAACGCAGAAAAAAAAAAATTTTCGCGCGAGTTTGGCTGCCAAAAAGCGCTAAATTCTGAGAGAATAGTTCCCTAAATGTTTAGAACTCATGAAAGAGATGCAAAAAATGATAGAAAAAACGGAAAAAAATTACCAAGATACCCGCGCTATTTTAGCAATTTTCGCTTTACCCCAAAACAAGAAACGCGCTGAATTTAGCTCGAAAAGCTAAAATTTGCAACACAGTCTGTAAAGAAGTAATGGACTGAAAAATACACTGATTTACAACAGATTATTTTTACATTTATTTGCTTCATGAAAGAAAGTAGGAAAAACCTTTACTGGTAAAAGGATTGAGTCAAATGTTTCCCCCCTCCTCCATCTCTCAAGTCACATTCCAAACATTTCACTCTATTGGCAAATTTAATATCTGAGTTTAGATATCGGCTGTCTTGAGTGTTCAGCCTCTTTTTTTTTTATCTTGCCCAAGAAAATGTCTTAGAAATCTTAGATCACTCAGCAAGTCATGTCAATGTTGATATTGGCCAGCATGGCTAATTGACACCAGCCAACGAAAATAAAAAGTATCTTTTCGACGTCGTTTTTAAATCTCCCAAACCCAAATGTTAACGGAAAATTGAAATCGACTTGAAAGACTTATTATTTGTTCACACTTACATCATAGACTTGACTCAACCTTGGCGCTAAAAGTAGATATTATCTTTCGTAAATTTTAATTGTAAACGTGCTTAAACTTCTCGTCTGGATTTCGTAAGAAAAGGTATTCCAATCATTGTTTGTGGTTGGCTCTAGTTTTCTGAAAGAAAAATCCAGCAACAAAGGCGGGGAGACTAGACCGAGCCTACTACGTAGAATAACTATTAAACTTATTTTGGCTTACTTGCGTTCAGAACTACTACAGTTTTAAGAACCTTTTAAAATAAAAAAAAAACTTTAGTAAAGACTAATATACTACAAAATGTATCACAAAAAGTACTAACTGAAGATACTTCTAACATATGTAGAGGTTTGCATTCAAGGTGTCACTATTTTAGATATTTTTATACCAGTGTTGTGAGTTAGTTTCTTTTGATAGGTGGTTTTTGAGCTTATAAATAGAAATAGCTTACTTTTCATCTGAAATGGAGTTCCGGTATGAAAAAGATCTTGATGTCATAAATATATTTCTAATACCAGGGTGGTGATCTGTTTGGTATTTGTGACTGTGACCTCTGTTAGTAGTTCTTGGTGTTCTTTTTCGGGCCTCATTGAATCATTACAACTCCAAGATACCATAGCGTAATTTCTATAGTTAGAAATTAGTCTTTATTCTCCAATAGCTACTGGGCGATCAGTTGTAATGTTCATAGTTCAGTCTGAGCAGCAAACACCAAAAGAAGTAAAGGACAGTTATCGTCTGGTGAAAAAAGCCAGAGGCCCCAAACCCTAGTCTTTTCCTTTTCTCTTTTTGTTTCAATGCATTTAATTGGTTTGTGAATAGTTTTCTTCAATTGTGATCGCTTAAATAATGTCTTTAGATGCTGTTATTATAGATTGGAAATTTATGTGGACGGCAATTTTGTTTGGTCGTTGATTTGAGAATTGTGGTTCTTCTTGATTATTTTTTTTTTCGTCACCATCAGATTTTTCAAAGATCTACCGGAGGTTGAATGTTTAGTTAAAACGCGAAATAATGCGATTTATGAAATAAAATTGGAAAATGTTGCAGTTTTCTCCTGAAATATATTCCGTATCCTCAACTTAAGACTGAATAATAATGAATATTATAAAACATGATGTCAATTCCCCAAGAATATTAATGGATTCAAGAATTGTTTCTTTCTATCCCATTATCTTTAAAAACTCAACCCATGATAGAAAGTTTCAAATGTCCTCAAAGTTATTTCACAAGTAAACGTAAAGATTTCAATTTGACATGAGCTAAAATCAAAATATCAGGGATTGTTACTTACTGAATATAGTTTTGAGAAGGGTCATTAAGACTCGAAGAGTTTTTAGGATTACTGAACTCCTTGTCGTTGTTTGCGTCGAGAAAACAACAGAAAAGAAAACATGGATCTTGCGTTATGAGCATCGCTACCATTGAAGAGAAAATTCCGGCTTACCACCACAATCGAATAGTGCACCTGAAGAAGACCATTGGATGGATTGGCCGAGAAATCGTGTTAAGGACACAAACAACAAGTTGGAGTTCATTCGTGCGAAAACCTCTTTGAATATCAAAGAAAGTGTCATTGGAATGTACAGGGGGTAAAGATTATTTCTCCACAGTTATGTTATACGTACTTGGTATAGAATGCAATTGTAATTATGAATTGGAATATCACATGATGAGTTTTGAAAAATTGTTTTTGAAAACATGCATTCAAAAGTATTTTAGACAAATAGACACTTTTATTTCAAATAAAAAAATCGGCAGTTTTAAAAATAAACGGCATATCTTTAAGAAAGATATCCATGCGACCGACTGGAAACAATTTGGTCACATATTTCTTAAATTCGAACATTGGTCCGTTGTTACTCGATGTTAAAGGCCTCAATTTAAAAAAAAAATTCATTTGTTTCAGCAACTCGACGTATCATTCAATTATTATCTCACCACTTCAGTATGGAATTCATCTGTTAAAACGTTATAATGTGCATTTGTTTATTAGTGAGCCATGAGGGAATACTGGAGAATTATTGAAACGAAGAGTGTTCTGAGGATGAGAACCCATATGTTCTCGTTTGACGTATCATGATTAAAGTCTCAGTTTTCTAAGAGGATCTAAACTTGTCGTTTGATCATATGAAATTAGTTGTATCAAATTTGCAGTTGTCTACACTCTCTAAAAGCAAACAATCACAGCAACATTTAAACAGAAGCAATATACTACACTCTGATCTTTGGAAAAAAGAGTGTTTTTTTTTCTTTTCTCTAATAAAGATTCCGAAAGAAGAAAAAAAAGGTTTAAGCAAAACAGCTGTTCGAGTTCGTCTTCGTTATCTATTCACCATTCACATTAATTCTCGAACTTTGTTATCTGTTACCTGCAATCGCGCATGCGTGTGCTCACTAATATTTCAGTAACTCCGATTCCTTTTTATCGCTTGTTTATCTCAATAAAGTGAGTTTTCATTACTTCACGGTGAACCATCGATAATTTAGTTTGACCCCCAAAGAGGAGTTAACACGAAATGCCAACGGTTGATACGGGTATCGGTAAAATGGAGAATCATAGCTCAGAGGAACAGCTGGGTAGCGTTTTAATATGATAGCTGAACCGATCGTATTTGACCGAGTGGGAATGGTGAGTGGTAGACTTGTGGTTGGTGACTCTCCACTCTTCCTGAACTTGCTTTCTTTCCAGGAGGTCTTGATTTCCGATGATCTTTTAGTACTAATACCATTCATTGATTAGAATATTGAATATAATGGCATAACCCTACATTTACAAACGATTCTATTCATCTTTAGTTTTCAGTTTTTCAGTTCTGAATTCGTGAAATGATTTAAAGAAAAGCAGGGGTACCATGAAAATGTTTTCGTTTGGCATCTTAGAAAAAAACAAACAAAAAACGAAAACAAACTATAAACTGAAACTAGAAAGCGCTCAGAGAGTGCATACTTCTGTCAATAGCATTATCGGGGGAGGGGGTATTGGACATGGATCCACTCAAAAATCTAATCACTTCTCCCGTAGCTTATTGTTTACCCTTTCACAATATTTCATTGAAACTCATTGAGAACCTTCGGAGATATCATGTGGACAGACATGAACGTTTAGCGAGGAATTGTTCATGGATATGACCAGAAATTTAATCACTTCTTTCGTAACCCATTTCCCAACCTTCCACAATTTTACATAGTAATTCTTTGGAAACTTTTGGAGATATCGTGTGAACCAACCTGAAATTTTGGCGATGGCATGTGGTGCGAACATATAGATATGACATAGAGGAGTTAATTGTAAATGGATCGGCCTGAAAATGTAATCGCTTATTTTGTAGTCAATTCTCAGCCATTTCACTGAATTTCATTGGAAACTACTCAGAACTATTGGAGATATCGGGTGGTCGTTCATGAGAGTATGCATAAATGAATGAAATGTGAGAATAGAATTCTAACGATGTGTCCACGTGCCACTGAAAGGGAAACCGCGGATAGGGAGACGACTGAAAGGGAAGCCGCGGTTGAGGGAGGTAAACTGGAATGGGAATCGCAGTAAAGGGGGCAACTGGAAGAAATCATAGATAAGGGTAACCGCTAGAAACGAGACTATTAATTTGTATTAATTACATTTGGAAAAAAGGGAAGAATCTAAATCTATAATCCTGTGTTTGCGAACACTGATGGTGTAATTTTATATCTATTCCGAAAATTCTGCTGCACCTCCCCGCTTCGTCTGTCACTGGGAAGGGTGATGTCTTTAATAACATTTAAGAAGTTTCTATCATATCAATTATCACTCTTGGTTGTAAGGTGTTCAGTGATATTCAAATTTTTCAAAGTGACCACAACGGTCAGTACATAAAAAGTATTAGAATTAAAAGACATTAGTCTCTAAAATACTGATGCTGACGTCAACCCCTAAAAAGCACTCTCACTCTTTTACCAGCTCTTACTCCTTCTCACTCTGCTGGTTCTTCGGACACCATGTGGACTAGAAACCCAGACCCTCCTGCATTCTGTGTTGTACCAAAATGATATGTAAACAAAGCGACTCCAAAAAATACACACATTCATGAAAATTTGAACTATGTATTTCGTATTTGCTGCAAATGAATAAAAACACTTACTTCCTCAAGGTTGTGTTCCCATTTTATGGTCATCTCTCGCAGTCAACCATGTGGTCAACACTTTATATATATATGTATATATATATATATATATATATATATATATATATATATATATATATATATATATATATATATATATATATAAGTATATATATATATATATGTATATATATATATATAATATTTAAACCTCGCATCCGTTGCTTTGAAAGTAGGAATCGTATTAGTCTATAAGAGGTGTACAGATAACGAAAAAGTATATTTGTTTATTCTAATGTCTGAATTACTATCTACATCCAAGGATAGACTAGTATAGCTGGATGATTTGGAACACTAACACTTTGTATATTACAATGGGAGAAAATATTTCAGTTCCATCGAGTGGGTCATCTTGATAATAATAATAAAAAAAACTATGAACAAATAGATAAATACTCCAGACAGTAAAGATGACCTGGTTTAAATGTCAATTTGAGATCACTGACAGATTACCTTTTTTTATTTTTTATATCAGTTGGCAATCAGTGAGCGTTAGTGGCAGCTGTCTTCTTGTCTCCTGCTGAATTGGCGAATGGAGTATTCAATACATTATAGAAACTTTTTTGATCGTCGAAAATGTGTGTCAAATCAACAACTCTCTCTCTTTCTACAATTACAAAGCAACCGAATTACCATATTTATCGAAAATGGTTACCGTTTCCATTTTTAAATGGCCTCTGTTCCAGGTTAGGGTCAATATTTTAGGGATAGAGTAAGGGTTTGTACTTGGGTGTTAGGGTTAGTATTTTTAGGCAGACGGTTATCATTTTGAGGGATAGTGTTAGGATTAGTATTCTAAGAGTTAAAGTTTGCATTTTCAGATTAATATTAGGCTAAGTATTTTTAGGGTTATGGTTTGTATTTTTAGGGGTAGGATTAGGGTTGGTATTTTTGAGGTTATGATTTGTATTTCATGGCTTAGGGTTAGTATTTTAGGGTTAGGGTAACACTCTAGGTTTGTATTTTGGGGTTAATAATTTTAGGGTTACTATTCTTAGGGTTAGGGTAACATCCAAGTTTTGTATTTTGGGGTTAATAATTTTAGGGTTACTATTCTTAGGGTTAGGGTAACATCCAAGTTTTGTATTTTGGGGTTAATAATTTTAGGGTTACTATTCTTAGCGTTAAGGTTCATACATCATTGATTCGGTTAGCATTTTTAGGATTAATATTTTCAGGGTTAGGGTTAGCATAGTTGAGGTTAGAATTTTCGGAGAAATCTTGTCGTCTGCTTCTTTGATTTTAATTTCGTAATCCACGTCTGTTATTTTACTGCTAGAACAACGGCCATTTTCAAAAAGGGAATGATTACAAATTCTCACATATCTACACTACAGTTGAACCCTCCATCTGCTAAAGGAGTCAAAAATGATTTTCAAGAGGGCAAAACAAGTGAACGTACTTAATAACTCATCGTTCCATATTGGATTTAAAAGCCCCGCTTTCGCGCGTGTGTGCGCGCACACACATTCATACAGACACATTAACTGTTTTCAATAAGAGTTAATTTGGTAACAGTAGAAGTTGCCCTAAATATGTTTTTTTTAAGCAATTATCTGATAATTCTGATTCTTAGTTTCATGGCGAAAATATTTTTGTTGATAAATTGAAATTTGATGTAAAATTGATAATTGGAAAAAAAATAGTCCTGTCCTAGAAAATTAAAATAAGACACATCGATAAAAACAATTCGTAAACGGTTACATGCATTAAATTTTGTGTAAATATTTCGAGAAAGAATATCCCAATTTATGATAAAAAGGCTCGGTATCAAAATGTAAAATAAAAAGTATACTTGAAACGGTTCAAGAACTTCACAATAACTCATGAAAAATTATGTTTATTTAGTGTGGTTCATTATTTCATTATTCATTTTCAATATATGAACATTAAATCATCAAGAGGAAGATAAATAGTCGTCATAAAAATGAATAATAATGATTCAATTGAGTTTTTAACAAACACGAACGCGCGTACACCCATTCAATGAACATAAATATACACACATGCAACGCACAGGCACACACACATACAATGTACATGCACACATATACAGACATACAAGCATCGTATATACATACGCACATACACATGCATGCAACGCACCTGTACACACATGCACATATACCGTACATATACACCATGCCACACACATATATATATACACATGTACAAACATCCATGCAACGCACTTACACGCACAAAGATCGCACTTGCACACACATACATCGCACTTGCACGCACATACATCGCACATGCACAAACACACATCAAAGATACATAAATACACATGCAACTCACATACACACGATTAATCCCGCTCAAAAAAGACAATAACCAGAAAAGTCGATTATTGAGATGAACAAAAAATGCAATTAGATAATCGCAGTGAGAAGAAATACTTTGCCATTTTTATTTTACTTTGCGAAAAGAACCAGGGAACTGAAAGAAAGAACAAAAACATTTTTTCCGATTTACACTGCAGTAAAAGTTTGTCGTTGAAAAGATGAGGAATGAATACGATCTTGGGATTTTCTGTAAAGAAAAATACTTCAAAAGAAAGAAAAGAAGAAAAAAGTTTCGACGTGGGGGAAAAAAGCGACTATGAATGAATACCAATGCTTGTGAATGCAATCATAGGAATCATAAACATTTATGGATTGTACTGTAAAAACCCGTTGACTAAAGAAAAAAAAAGAAGACAAATCTGCATTGGCATTGAATTCTGAAACAAACAATATATTTTGATAATAAATTTCTTCTTTTACAGATCGGAATTCATGAAGAAGAAAGAAACAATTAATCACTTACCTTCATTTTAATGATCTCTGCATTTGATGTATTTTTCATTTTGACAAAAAGGAGAATTGAAATTCTAAATAAAGAATTGGGAGATTTATTCAATATGTTGAGAGAAAGACAGGTCTCTGGAATACTTTTCAAATCGACTTTTTTTTAGTTAGCGTAAAATAGAGAAAAAAAGGTGGACGTCTCTACCCATCCCAGAAAGAGATGGTGTTATGTTTATCCTTTTTTATTCACAACTGTTGACCTCCCTTAATTTGCTTTAACTAACACTACGGATTTTAATCGTAACCTTACTAATTAGTAATTAATTATAAATGAAGTAATATAAGAAAAACCCAACAGTAACACTAATTGCTTCTCAAATTCTTCAGAATAGTTTTGCAGACTGTTTTCTCGAGTTAAAGTTGTGTGATGACATCGATTTGTATGTAAATGACATTAAAGAAACCACCTAAGTGATCGAAGTTGCTTCTTAAAAAGATCCAACCAAAGTGTATTTTACTATAATTTTATGAATGGAAAAAATCCAATGGTTCATAATTTTCTCTAAGTCAAACAAAAAAAGCAACATATTACTCAATGCATAATGAATTTAAAATAGTATTTAGTTTTTTCTGGCAAAATGAATAGAACTTTAGCCCTTAGTTTTTTTTTCTTTCTGTATGGTCGGGTAAGACAGTGAAACAACCGGCTCAGCTCTTAGGAGAAGAATGTTTATCCTTGTATGTTGTATGCCTATAGTCTCATGGCCTCACCACTGATCCATAGTCACGGATTGAGTGAGGGGAGAGAGAGAGAGACAGAGAGTACAGATAGACCGAGTGAGGGAATGGAGGCAAGAGAGAGAGAGAGAGAGAGAGAGAGAGAGAATCACAGAGAGAGAGAGAAAAACTGAGAAAGAACACACGAACACATGCAATGGGGATGGGTTAGAAAGATTAGACTGAGAAAGAACGGGTGGAGTGAGCGAGAGGATTGAGAGCGACATAGAGAGACAGTGACAGTGACAGTGATAGAGAGGGAAAGATAAAATAGACAAGGAGAAAGACAGAGAAAAGTTGAGTATTTATCACGTGATGTCGTCATGTGACCTGTTTGCCACTATGGCGCTTATGCGAGTATCTTTCTCGTGTCTCTGTTTGTTTTGATGTTGTTTTAGTTAATTGTTTCTCAAAAATTGATTCTCTCTCGATGGAAAATACCCAGGAGGAAGGAAATAATCGCATAAAGGTGAAGGATCAGTCTCTGTTACCTTTTTGAATTGTTTTAATCAGCATCTACTTGGAAAGTTACCGATTGTTTTGTTGTGCTAAGTTAGTGGCAAAGTTTCAACACTTTTCTGGGTGTTTTTGTCGACAAGATTTTCCTGTCGAGAACATTATTATTCACATCATCAATCAATTTTCCTCATTACTATCCCCCCTATAAAACCTTGTTTTTATTCTAATGGCGATTATTTTCATTATGATGAACAACGTATCTCTTAAAACCTAGTAACAGTTTTTTTTAGAGTTTGTCCTTTATCGGAGATGCCGGCGGTGACTGAGAATTAAACTCGGCAAATTGCTACACTATGTCGATAAAACTGGCACGAAAGTCAAGGTAAAGTTATCAAAATAGACGAACATCTCTCTAAAAAAGGTGTAATTTAATCAGCAACCCTAAATGAGACTCTTATATTATTATTAACTCCCGTCCGGTTATGTATCCGGTAAATCATTTCCATCCGGTAATTAGTCTCATTCAAGATACCAACTTACTTAATCAAAAAGGTCAGTTCTTAGAATTTTAACTCTAAGTGTTAATCACGAGTTTTGGCAATCGAGATCACTACAAACAAGTGTTATCTTTTGATATATTCCCGATTTCTCAGAAGAAAAATTCAGGGACAAGGGCTACGACGGACTTATGGTTAAAGAAAAAAAAGAAAGACGTGTTTCGAGGAAAACATTTGAAATTTGATATCTTTTAATTTTATTGCAATGAATTTTTTTTATAATTAAAAGAAAGATTGTAGAAACTTATTTCTGTAGACAATATAAATAATAATAATAATCGGAGTTGTAAATTTGTTTACACTCGTAAACCGGTGATAGACTAGAAATTGCATTTAGAAATTTTAGCCCGATTTTCATACAAAATTCAAAATTCCTCCAAAAATCTACTGATGTGTCGATTTGAAAAAAGAAACAATTATGCATTTGATTTTTAATGAATTGTCTTATGAGATAGATATTTCTGTAAGGAATTTCCGTGGAAATCTTTTTTTTCAAGTTACCCCTTCCCCTCTATTTCACTTTAATAAAATATCCTTTGGTTCCCCAACAGTGTACTGATATACATTTCTATAAAGATATGGAATTAAATCCGGAGAAGAAAATACATGCAAAAAGACTAGAATATTTTACTTGGGGAAAATTTTTCGGATTTTTTTCGTATTGAAATATGGTGTACACTTTTTTTATTAAAAAAATCTATCTGCTGGAAATTTTTTTCATTATGATTTAAAAAAAAAACTTAATCCAATGTTTATGCTTCTTTGATTCTTACGAAACATTGTCATTCAGAAAAAAATGGTGTTTCAATTATCGATAAACATAAATTTTACAAATATTAATCCTAATTTTCAAAAAAGAATTTTGATTACTCAAAAAAGAAAGATGCATTCAATAATGAAGGAAAACTTGAAAAATTTGAATGATCAACATTAGAAGAAAGGAGACCCAACCCGAACATTTAGAATAATGGAAAGGCATCCACAAGAACCAAGTTGAAGATTGTTTACAATGAATAGAATGAAAGAAAAATTGAAGAATATTGCATAAAAAGTTGAAGAAGAAACTTTTCACAAAGATTTGTCAACTATTGGAAAAAATTAATGGATCAAGATTCGGAAATAATAGAAGCTAAAAATGAATATGATAATTAATCACACAATTAACAAAAAAAAAGCAACAACAAATTAAGATAAAAAACCCCAAACAAACTCTCAAATAAAAGTGAGTTACAAGCACAAATGTACTTAAACTTTACTTGCTATGCATGTATACATATATATATATTTATATACATACATATATATATATATATATATATATATGTATATATATGTATATATATATATATAAAATACATTTCATCAGGTATGATAGCACTCATTTAAAAAGTGCGATTAACCTCCTCTGGCATTTATCACTCATTGTTGACAGAATATTGATGAGCTCTTGGCATTTTTCCTATCATTTATTAAACATTTTTAGATTAGAAGCAAAACACACACTAACATTGGATATATGGGAGTTGACTTTTGAACTGTCTTCATCCATAAACGACACAGCTGGTAAATGAATGTATTTTTCACCAAGTTTTCTGTTGAGAGTAAGAAATGTTTTCTTCAAATCCAGTCGATTAATCATTAACTTGACCAATATTCTTTGAGTTGAATCTCTCTGAGGTCAAATCTAATTTTGAAAGAATTTTAAATCTCTTCTTCATTCTCTCTGGTGATAGATCGGTCAATTCTGGCAGAATAGATTGTCAAAAAAGTGACCACAACTTTAATCGGCTCAGAAATCCCCTGAGTACATAAAAGTATTTTTTCTTTTCTTCTTGCAATGAACTCCGCCCTATTTTCTCGCAGCTATAACTAAAATTAAACTGTCAAAGAAAGTGCGCAGTAAATACTAGTGTAGTACCAACCTAGAAGGAGGCATGTTAACTCATTCAGAGTCATTTCTCTATTTTTGCTTTGTTTTTCTAAAAGATGCTTGTCTCTGACTTAGAAGCAATATTGATAAAAGTTTCAAGTAATATTGTTTATAAGGTTATATTTTCATCATTATTATTATAATGACTAATGTTATTGTCTTCAAGTTTCCACACCAGTAGTTAACTAGTGGCTTTCACTAGTGATCAAGTGACTGCAAGTCTCCTCTATACTCCAACACTTTCCTCAGTATTATAATTGATTTTAGTGATGTTGTCATCTGGATTCCACTGATTTCAAGCTTTTCCCAGCCCCGGGACTGTTCCAAGCACTCTGATAATGATGGGAACAGACTGTCACCTTAATTTCCTTCAATCTTTTTTAGTTCTCTTTCTTTTCGTCTGAACACCCGTCTAACATGTTTTCTTTGTTTCAATGTTTAGGATCATGACTAGAACTGGTTGTCCGGATGTGGAATGGGTGATCCGTTTGAAATTCAAACATTGAAACATTATCAAAATTGACCAAAATCACTTGCTTTAAGAAAAAAAAAAATCAAATCTTGATTGCTTTCAACTGTTTATTTTTGAGTTACTTTCATTCTTCATAAGTAAAATTAATTTTTTATAAGAATTCATTTACATTTCATACAGTGAAAATAGAATTTTAAAACTTTTCTAAATTTGGCATTTTTTTCGCAAATCGTCACCAGCTGGATCATTGCCATTTATAAAAAAAAGTATATTGGGTTGAAAGTGACAAATGAACATCTGAATTATGATATGCCAAAATTTACAAGGATCAAATGAAATATTAGAGATGGGATTATACCATTTGTTACGTTTATATATATTTATTTTGCAAAAAAATATTAAATTGGGTATCAGGGACAGAATTAATTAAAATAAGAGATGAGAACAACATTGCATATATTTATTAATATATATTCATTTATAGTCAAAGGAATAGATTGAAATTAAAAATCTTCTTACTTTTCTGACTTCTTCTTTCTTCTAATTGAATCTTTCAGGTTTTGTTCTACAGGAATATTTTGATTTAATTCCGTCCCTAATACTTAATTCAATCCAATAATTTAATATTACAGAATTCTTTATTGTTCTTGTTTCTTTTTCAAAATTCATAACATATAATAATAAATTTAGTTCAGTCATTTAATGTTTATCCTCTAAAAATGTCATTAAAAACACATGCATGAAATTGGAAAAAACGCATCTCTCAAATTTTTTTTTTCACAATTTAAAATTTCTATCTAGTTATTGAAAATGGAAGATTAGAGAGGAATTCAGAAATTTATTTGCTTCCTTTGCAGATTTATCTCCCTTGATTTATGACGGGATATAAATCTACACAAGTTAAAAATAATTCCGAATTGGAGAAAATCTAAATTGATTGGGTCAAAGTTTTTGAGAGAAAAAAAATATGAATCTATGACAGCAAACATTGCCACCCTTTTCCCAGAGAAACTCAGGGTTAGGGTGAGGATTATATTAGTCAATTACGGAATAAATAAAAGCACAAAAATTGTCATTATCATGGTGATAGATTTTCACTAAAATTCTGAGAAATATGTGTGGAAATTTATAGAAGTACCAAATTTCCACAATAGTTTGTTTTAAGCTTATCCACATATTCTCAATGTTTTGAATTTGTGAAAATTATATCAACAATTGAGCATTCGATGATGGACATAAAGTCAGGGTCAAATTTTACATTATGCATACATATTTCACTCACTTTAGAGACGATTCACTTGCTTCCCCTGAAAAAAGTTACTTTTTCCTCAAGAACGAAAAAAGTCTCCAAGGAACTAAGGTCAGATTTAGTTATAGAAGTTCATTCTGCATTGGAAAATATGTTTTTATAATAATTTTACAAATCTTGACCAAATTTCTAGGAAAAATTCTGTCTTCACATATTTTGATGATGTGGGTTTGCTGCTTTCTTTCAGAAAACATTTTAAAAAATTATTTATACTTTCAGGTAAAATTACTTTTCTTTGCTGAGAGCCGAGAATTGATTGGAAAGAAAGAAATACAATTATTTTTAGTGAGTGAAATTACCACCGGTTCCAAACTACGAGAGACTATATTCAATGAATTCCCTTGGTAAGTGAAAATTTGAAGAGTAGAATGTTTTATTATTGCTTAAAGTCTGACCTCTCACCGACCTCAAATGACTAATACTTTGATCTTTATCTATGCAGGGTTTACATAAATAAAGATCTAAGTATTAATAATATGTAAAGTTAAAACATGAAATAAAAGTATTGAATCCATAGAAATAATCTTTTAATTATTCATTCTAAGTTCTAAGCTTATATCGCTAGATGAAGATCAGTTGAATGAAATACACAGAACTTACAGTATAATCTTATCATATAAAAGCCATGGTTATTTTTTTGTCTGTTTGATAGTTTTGCCATGCTAAAGGGAAGAGGCATGATAATTACTGGAACCCTGCAATCCAGTCAAGAGGTAGGCAAGCAAATAGAATATTTGTCAGGTCAACATTATGCTGCTCAAATGTCGGGTGAAATTATGTTACAAGGTAGCAACTGACCAAGCAAGCAGCAGACATAGCTCAATCAGCTACTGCTGATCACACTTTACTTGCTCACCTCACTCCACTCTTGATTCCATCCAGTACATCATACTGCACGAGCATAAACGGAACCCAGAAGAGTATTATACCAATCCAAAATTTTTCCGTACACGATAAAAATAATCCCATCATTTGTTATGGGTATTATGCTAGTAAGTGGATGAATACTTTTAATGTATGAAAATTCATGTTAAACGATCATTGAATTATGTTAAATGCTTGTATCTGCATGGCAAAACCTTCATACTCGTGTGTGGGTGTGTGAGGGATAACAGTAGTTGAAAAGCAGTTCAGCTGTAAGAATTATTTGTAACAAGACAAAGCTGACACCTAATCACATGATCAATGCATATAATCTTGAAAATGCTGATTAAAGGTGTAGTTGAATATTCGATGTAGTAGAATTTTCGAAAAACCAGAAGCTAAAGATGCCAAAGTGAATCCATCTTAATACATGCATTGTAATCTTGAAAGGATCCTAACCAAATCCTGAAAAATAAAGCTGAATTCTGAGTATTCATGAAAATGAGGTTTGCTCCTAGCAGAACTTTGATTGGCTGTTTTGTGATTAGACAGCTATATTTCTCTCTTTTCTGATTGGTTAGAAACTATGACTGCCAAAATTCAAACTTTTCCAAGCTGTTATCTTCTTTTTGGTACAGAATTTACACTCCAACTGAGATATGGAAAATTGGTGTTATGTAATATCTCCCTTCAGGTCTAATCGATGTTTCAAGAGAGTTACGTCCCCTCTTTTTCATTTTAGTGAACATCTGTTATGACGATTTGTAATTTATGATTGAAATGAGTTTCACACTCCCAGTATCTAATTCAGTGCTTTAACAGCTGAGTTTAAGAATGTTTAAAACCTTTTCTGTTGACTCTTTTGTGCATTTTACATCATTTTAAATGTTTCTTTTTTCTCTGAAATCAATCTTCATCAATAAGTAAACAGAAATCTATTGTCATAAAAATTTTCAAAATCATTCGACATTTTTGTAATTTTATCTACTACCCTTTTTTTTTCCAGTCTCCTTCCGCTTCAAGATTCCATTATAATTGCCCTCAATGAAAATTATTTATCTGATGAAGACAACTTTCAGCTTTCAAATGGAGATGAAATCGCAGTGCTTCCACCACTGAGTGGAGGATAATCTTCCTGAACATGTAAGCTATCGACTTTTATGTACACTTGAAAACAATCTCCTTTTATGATATATATATATATATATATATATATATATATATATATATATATGTATATGTATATACTACTTTCCAGCTCCGCAATTTTGGCAACCAATGCTTAAGATTGCCCACCCCCTGACCTGATCATTTCTAGCACAACCAATAAAATACCCATAACTGCTGCTACTACTTCCAACAGAATATCCAATCATACCACCACAGATTTCTCCACAGACAAAATATTCCAAGGACTCACCATTATGACCCACAAGGAATCTTTCTTGAATTCCATTTTTGCTTCCTGAGTAAAACACATGATGCAAAATTTGTTTTCTATGGAAACTTTTCAACTGCTGAAAGGTACACACATGCTACTATAGATGGGAACCCCTCCTGAAACGTGTATAGCATACTAATTAATTTATTTGTGAATTAACTAATTAGCAAATAAAGTCTCCATACACTTTTACTCTTGAGTCTGTCTCATTCCGTATTGTTCACACTCATACACACACACATATATATATATATATATATATATATATATATATATATATATATATATATATATATATACACTTAGTCGATTTCATAATTTCTTCACATTATTTCAAACTTTCTGCAAATTCCAAAACTGACTCCTTACTAGAAAAAAAAAAAAATTCAAACATTAATTATTCAGTTTTCTATTACAGTTTGATTCATCTTCAACATGGAGGACATTGTTGATTTGACTGAAGAGCAATTGAATGCTGAAAATATTTCACGTTCAGTTGTATTGCCAAGCTGTGGTGCTGTGGCCATGTTTATTGGTAAGCTGTATTCTTCCTAAAATTTACCTTTAATGAGTTTAGTAGAGAAAAGGATTTAGGGTTGAATGGTCTGAAGTTCTATTACAAGTGCAAAATTCATTTCTACAGATTAACTTGATAGAAGGTAATTTTAGATTTTTGCTTTTTGCCTCATATAGTTAATCTTTTTTTAGCTTTTTGCCTCATGTAGTTAATCTTATACTTGTAACATTCATAACACCATGAAGACAATAAATATCTATTTCCTTGTACAAAAAAGAAAATTGAACAAGAATGTCGAGATCATTCTAAAATATTACTATACTTTCCGCTTTCTTGTGAGTAGAAACAAGAAAATTTGATATTTTTGTTGTTTATTTTAGGAACAACTCGAGATAATTTCGATGGGAAAGAAGTTGTGAAATTGGAATACGAAGCTTATGAATCGATGGCAAAGAAAAAAATGAAGGAAATTTGTGAGGAGATGAGGTCCAAATGGAAATTGGGACGGATAGCCATTGTTCACAGATTAGGGTAAGAAAGAATCATTCAAACTAGTTTCAGAAGCAGAATTTGATATTCTTATTGTCTGTCATGTGATCCTTCAACAGAAAAGTTCCTGTACAAATGCTAAACTGATATTCTATTCACTTGATGAGTTGGGATTTTTATTTGAGTTATTTTATTAGATGAAGTATTGGAAATCATTATTATCAATTTTTGTTACTATTTACCATCATCTTAATTGTGGCTGCTTTTTATTACAACTAAATTCCTATTCTAATCTGAAACTTATTCTTTATTCTGATCCACGCTGCTGATTTTTTTACTCACTGCTGAGGGGAACCCAGCCTGAGTTAAGTTGCAATAAAAAAACAACAATTAAGATGAAGGTAGATAGTAATAAAAATGAGTTGAAATTTATTCAAAGTATTTTGGGCATTTGAATAAATGACTGCTAACTCAGTTTGTCTGTATCTTAGGTCTTTACTGTTTTGCACAAAGAGTGTAGATAAGCAAAGAATAATATTGTCTACTGATGATTATGGGTGTATTGAAACTCTTCCATTTAGGAGGAGCAAAAGGCTGCAGAGGAGTTTCTTATCTATTATCTGAAGCAAATTATTTCCAAAGCTTTAGGAAAAGGCCTGAACCTCAAAACTGCTATGAAAACAACCACTTTCATTTGTGAAGACAATGCAGGAAGGAGAGCTTGAGTTAAATCCATTCTAAAATTACAATTTATTGCTGTAAAATAGCTAAAAATCTTTGAAAACAAAAGCTCATTAAATCATAATAATGATGGCTCTGGGCTTGGCTTGGAATCTCTCTTATATACAATATGAAAATAATATAGAATTTCTTATTTCAGCAGGGGGAGGAGGAGGAGTATCTATAATAGAAAACACATACATAGAAGAATATGATCTTACTGCCCCCTCCCCCCGCAATATTACAAGCAGAAAAAAACTTTTTTTACTTTAATACTTACTACCTACATGAAAAAGAAAAACTAAATTTATCAAGATTAAGTAAAAGGCAATTAGCTTCAGTATATTGTACAAAGTCACCTGATGAAAATAATTCACAAATAGCTTGATGGATCATCCACTAAATAAGAGAAAGAAGATACTGCATCAGGAAGATTTAGGTTACATTAACACTCTGACCAGAATTGAGAAGAAACACTTGGTCTGCTGGGAAAATAATAAATAATTTCTACTTTTCTGTTTAGATGTGTGCTCTGAAATATTGTTTATATCAATTCTTTGGAAAATGCATTGAGTTTTTTGCTTATAAAAATGAAATAAGACTTGCTCCTTAATTTAGTTTTTTTGTAAATAGAGGATTAATATTGAGACGACTTCGAGTGAAATGACCAAGAGTTTCATTATGGTCTCTAATGCCGCTGTGTAAATATATAGGTACTTTATGATTTTTTTTCTGAAGATAACTCAAAAATTTTCAATTGCTTTACAAATTGTTTCTCAATCCTCCACAAAGAAATTGATAAACTAAAACTTTTAATGTCACTAAATAATATATTGAAGTCATAAGAACATGTGGAAAATTTTGTTAATTAAAAAGCAACCAATTTCCACTGGTGCTGCTTTTAAATTATTGAGTTTATTTTTGCTCTCCTGAGAGAAATTTGAATTTCTCTTTTTCAGTGAAGTGCCTGTGACTGAAGCAAGTGTTGTGATTGCCATTTCATCCACTCATAGAAAAGAAGCTTTGGAAGCTGTTCACGAAGCCATTGATACATTAAAAGCCAAGGTTCCGATTTGGAAAAAGGTATTTCACAACATTTTCTTTATCCCAGAGTACCAATCATCTCAATCTCTGCAGAGAGTATCTGCTTCAAATTATTTATCTGCCGTGTAAAAATCAGTGTGTTCACCTGTATATAGTAATGCTTTTACTGATTTCAACCAGCCATTTTGAAAATTTTGTCAAAATCCAGTTCAAGTAAGAGTTGACATTGTTCCCCCTCCCCCCCAGAACAAAAACAATCTTTGACAAATTTAGGGGAGTAAACTCTTTACATAAAATTATGATTCCTCTACTGGGATTTTGAATCACAACCAAGTGATTGGTTGGTGGCTGTCTTACCAACTGAGCCAAACTGATAAGTCTAATATGCCTATGAATTTATTTATCAAAAATACAATATAAAAGTTGTAATCATCTTCAATTGGAATAGATATTGGCGTGGAGTTTGACCCTACAGCAGTTAATCGTTTTTTTTTTGTTTTTTTTTTTCCGACCAAATGTTACAGCAAATCATAATATCAGTTTTTCAAACATTAAAGCATAATTTGAACAATAAACTCCCCAAAGCAAGATATTACAGCTTAGTTTTGTTATTCAGGTGTTTATCAGATATTTTAAAAATTATTACAATTTGTGACGTGTCAGTTTCTATCAGTTTCTATGTCTGGCATATCAATCGAAAATAAAAAGGAAAGGGATGATTCAAACACACGAACAAAAAATTGTCTGTTCTGTGTGTGTGTGTGTGTAGAGGGTTGTACAATTACTGGCTGCTGATAATATAACTACAATTACCATCATGCTGCTGATGTGTCAATCCCGTTTTTTACCCAAATTGAAGAGAAGAATTGTAATTAACAATACCCTGTGTTGACCTTTCAAATTACTGTGTAAATATACTAGTACTATACACGGCTTTAGCTATACCAGTAGCAAAACAAGGGGCATTTTTTAGTTATTCTAATCTTTAGGAGTCTTTGAAGAAGTCTTTGTTAATGTGTAGATTATAAAAATTGTCTAAAATCAGTCCAGGCAGCTGAAGAAGTCGAATGGTCCTCAAAGGTAGATGCTATCCCAACTGATGAAAATCACAGTTTGTGTATCCCTTATCAGAGGCTCTGAAAACCAAAATGTTGCAAAATCCAAAACTTTTTAAAAACCAACATTGTTGCAACTGAACATGAGAAAAATTCCAGTAAACAATGAAAATAAAAGAAAATGGCTTTTAAAATAATTTAAAAACTTTTCTTTTACACTATAGACAAGAGAACAATTTTTCGGTACAGTATCTACTTAATGGGAGGTAAATAAACATTGAAAAATTCAAGATTACTCCCCTTGCATTACAGGCTCCATCCCTAATATATCTCATTATGTTCATGCAAATATTCCTAAACTCTTCTGGTTCTGGGCATTTCGGATTAGTGGTACTTAACCTTTATATAGACTTTGATTTGAATATTCATTATCAATAGAATTTAAAAGTTTTGTTGCATGAATATCACATGAGATTTTCAGGTGGGTATGTGAAATGAAACTGTTTCATTCCCATCTCATTATTTTAACTGAAATAATTTTAATCTAGCGTCTCAAAAGCTTATTCTCATCAACTAGAGTTATGAAGTCCGTTCTGGTGACTATTCAGATTTTCCACTCTTTTTCTGGGAATTCCTCCTTCTATGGAGCTTTCATTCATGTGCTAACTCCCTGCAGTCATGATCTTTTTTTTGCCAATCAAAATTATGGTTGAAAGTCAAATGACATTTCACTAAAAAGCTCCCCAGAAGTTTAAAGGTTTTTAAGTCATTTTTCTATTTTGTTTCATTGATTAATTCTCCACCCTTAACATAAATTAGTCAGTTCCATTTAAAGAAGACATTTTTGCTTATTTCCCAGGAAATCTATGGAAGTGATGATCGTCCAGCATGGAAGCAAAATAAGGAATGTCCATGGAGTAATGGATCAAGAGAGAAGAAAGAGATTTTACAAGACATTTCTCAAGAAGACTTGAAACAAAATGGAAATCTTTTCTAACTTATTGAGACATTCCAAGTTTGTTGGATCAGTTTTCCCAAAATGTGTCAATCAATGATTTGCTCATGAAGTAAGGGGAGAGAAATCATGTTGTCTTCAGTGGAAAAAGGGAATTTTTCTGTTATATATGTTATGATGCAACAGTGAAATTGCCTGTTTGGTGGAGTTTTGAGTTTTACAAAAAATAAATAAATGTCTAGTTTTGATTTGATCAAACCTTTATTTAATCAGAAAAAGGATGAAAAAAAAAAACTGGTTCTTTTATAATTGAAAGTTTACGTTATCAAAGTGAAATCAAACTTTAAAAAAAAAAGATTTGTAAATTTTGCCAAATAGGCAATTTTGCTGTTTCGATACAACATACATGATACATCCTTATGTAGATTTTTGATCAGAATTACATTGTTCAAAAGTGACATCCATTTTTCCAGGAGCAATAGGAATATTTAAAAAAAACATCAAATTATTTTGATTTCTTCTGGCAAAAGTGACAAAAAGATATCTGCTTGGATTAATTCTTACTGCTTGCAACAAATTATATTCACAAATCTGAAAACACAGAATGATTATCTCCAGAAATTATTTCATTCATAATTTAACAAAACCAGAGATTGTATATCCTCCTCTCCCAAAATATGCAAATCAAGCTCTGTTTTGTAGCTACTGCGGACAAGTATAAAAACAAAACAAAAATGAAAAAAAAAGAAAGTAAGAAAGAGTGAAACTTTTGAGGATTTTTGATTGGTATCCTTTCCAACTTTTACTTTGAACTCAGGATGAAAAATTTGACGGAAAAAATGTGATACTGACTTTTTTTTGATTTTATTAACCAGAAAGGTTTGAGGGAATAAAGAAAAGAAAACGTAGATGCTTTGCTGAGAGTTTGGTAAGACTTGCCGAATTTTCTGTTCGAAGGAGGTGCTCTTCAAGAATCACTGGATCTATCTAACAGGATGTTGTATGAATATAAACCAGTATTTTATACAAGCTGTGATAAATATAAACACTTCATTGTTGATATAAATGCATATCAAATTGATCTTGACAATAAAATTATGTTTTACATTGCATTGATATTGTTCTTTTTTTCCAACTGATAACTGAAATCTCTCAAGAAATATGTTTGTGGATATGAAATATGCACTCAAACACACAGAGAGACATTGGTTAGCATGAATACTCTGTCTTGTCTTTGGCTATGCAGACTTATATGCAATAAGGATTGATGAACTGTGTGTTGTGATGCATTACTTCTTTCACCTTGATTGAAGCTATCTGTAATTTGTGCTGTTGTAGCCATCATGTTAACTTGTAGTTGGTGGGAAAGCCTCTGATCACTTTGTTCAAAGTCATTTTTTTAGCACTGGTGAAAATATCTGCAGGTTTTTATTTTCT
This sequence comes from Thysanoteuthis rhombus, assembly GCA_963457665.1. NCBI lineage: Eukaryota > Metazoa > Mollusca > Cephalopoda > Oegopsida > Thysanoteuthidae > Thysanoteuthis > Thysanoteuthis major. The sequence goes on from OY735212.1 coordinate 62,325,614, forward strand.
ACATGATAGACTTTTCTTGAAATATTCTTGGTAATGGATGAAAATGTTTTCTTCGAATTATTTGAAAGGCAAATGAAAATCAAATATATCAAATATATCAAATATATAGATTTAAATTCAGGCAATTCTCAACATAAACAAAGATAGCATATTAAAAAGTGGGATGAATTATACTTTTTGCACCTCAAAATTGACTGGTTTGTAAAGGTATACGTTTCCCTTGATCTTGCATGGCGTCATTGAAATGTCAGCTGTTTTACCAATGTAAACAAATCACATGTTCTCAAAAGTTATTACCCTCAGGAAAAATGTAAAAGTAATTCTTTGTGCTTTCAATCCCCAAAAAGTTGAATCGAACACAAGATATTTCTTAAGATTTGAAAGTTACCCATCAGAAAAACAAAAGTTAATTTTTGAAAAAAAGTATAATTCATCCAAAAAGAGAAAAAAACATTCACATCCACGAATACCAATATTTTTCAAAATAATCTTTATTCTGATATTAGTCTTACCAAACTTACCTACCAACTTTCTTATTAGTTAAATTCCACCCCAACTGAGCTGAAGCTAGCTTAATGATATTATTAACTGCTGTCAAAAAAGCCTATTTCAAGTACATTCAAGTATGTACAACAAAACAACTAATTCCTCAATATCTTTTTGAGGATTTATTTCTGGTCTATAATCAAATCCCTCAATGATTCAATTATTAGTTAGTCATTTTCGCCTTTAAAAGCAAAATGAGGCTTAAATGTCTGCAGCCTAAACGTCTGTGACTGAAATGTCCATTTAGTCTTTTTTTCTAGTATGTTGGTCTTGAATGCCATTTTAGCCTAGTTACTATTAGCAAGAAGAGGAATCACTTGAGAAAAGTTCAGACTAAACTAAGTTCTAAACTCTTTCAACTGTACTTTGAGTGTTTGTAAAGCGCAAATATTTGAATATTTATTGACTACATTTGACTAAACCTCGCCTTAATTTCTTGGACGCCATCGCTGAAATAGTAAAATAATGTTGGCTTCCTCAAATGTTCGTATGTATTTTACTTGAAGAAGGCCGTAATGGATCGGTCGAAACGTTGTGTTTGTGTCCGTAGAACACAGCTATACAAGGGACGTAACTCTATTTGCTTAGGTCAAGAAGGGATCGATACGATCAGAGAGATGATAACGTTCCGCCTGGATAACTTGAGAGTCGTTGAACTTACGTTTTTGAGCTCTGTATCAAGATATACATGCGGAACAAATAGTTGTTTTTACCTACTTGCCCGAATTAAGGATACGGCTGTGTTAACATGAAAGATGCAAAGAAGAGTTTGGGTTGTTCGAAAAAAAAATATTGATTAGACATAATGGTTAACATATTTTTATTTGAAAATTTGTAAAAAGGTGATGAAATAAATACATTGTATACATTTGATATTGTTTCAGTTTTCATTTAAAAAAAGATTCATCAAAAAATTTGAATTTGAATAAAAAAGTGAAAGTCTTCCTAGCAGCCGATACCAAGCATAGCGGTGTTGCATGAAATTCGTCCCTTTAAAGATCATTGATTTCGAAGGTCGGAAATTGAAGGTTTGCCTGGTCTCCATTCATCTAGAAATTTGAGAGGTTAACGTTTGTAAGAAAGAAAAGTCTACAAGAGTTATTTTTCCTGAACCTTAAAAAACATGGCGATCTCTTCGTTTTGTCGATTACATAACCCAATTCTGAGACATTTCAAATGTGTTCACATTTGGAATGTCATTCAGACCAGATATTCATCAGGTATCTCTAATTGTTTTCTATAAGCGATGCTTCTTACTTTTATTGGACCCAATTTAGATTCGTTTCAAAAGGTCACTTTTTCTCTTACACCGGATCTCGCCAGTTATGAATCGATTCGATTTCCACAGATACCAGCAATTTGATTCATTCTAAAAAAAAAATAACAATATAATTTGTGTGTCAATTTGTTTTCACACACTCGCTCACTGCATGTCAGAAACGGCGTATAACTTTTATGTGCTGTTTTCAAGATGAAGTGAACAGAATTTTACTATTTATGAACGGGTCCAACTTCCCCACGTTGAACCTACTTTCTACCTAGATAGTTGAATGACAATAATAGAAACTCTTATTTGAAGGATATCTCTTTCGAAAATTTTCATAAATCGTTATTTATCAGACTAACGGAATTTTATTAAATTTCTTTTGGTCGACACAGATTTAAATACTGTTTGCCGTAAATGTCAGCTAAATATTTAAGGAATATTCAGTACACTCGAAAATATACGACAACCCTTGAAATCTTTTTTGAAATCATAATATATACTTTTAAAAATGAAAAATTCAAATATTACACAGCTTTCGTGTGATTTTTTGAGTGTACTGATTGATTTGTACCCTCAAAGAAAATTTCTTACAAAGGCTCCTATGAATTATGAAATTGAAAGTATAATTATTATGATATTTAAATAAAATATTTTCCTATTAAGAATCTAAACATTAATCAATTAAGGCCTTCGTATGATTTTTCGAGTGTACTTAACATTGATTGACACTTTAATGAAAATAAACAACATCATGAAAAAAAGTTTGTTTCAACATTTTTACCTTTTTTTCTTACCAAAAAGGAATTACTCGTATTGATCTGATATCAAGGCTATTATAAGACAAAAGAAAAGCCTTATTGGGATAGGATTTTGAATTTAAAAAATCTCAGGAAAAATCATTTAATTTTCTGTGAGAAGTCATAAGAGAAAAGCAACAAATAATCTAGCCACTTTCCGGCTATAAATTCAGCTTTAAATTGAAAAATTCAAAAAATCCAGCAACTTTCAGCCACATTTGGCCATCTTCACAGAACCAAGGGAGATAACTCTTCTTGATATGTAGGTAAGCCCAAATTTACTTCCGTACGTGGAAAAATAACCATTTTGGTATCGACGACGATTTGAGACATCTTATTTTTCTCTGAACATTATTTTGACTAATGTATCAGTAATAACTGAAAACCTAGGCAATGTTGCCCAATCGAATTTGATTTTCTAGCTAAAATTGCTCCAAAAATTGGCTAAAATCGGCTAAATCTTTTCCACTTACGGCCAACTCTAAATGTTTTAAACTCATTTAAAGCCCAATTATCAAATAGGATGACTATATTCTAAGACCCGAGAACAAATAATTAAAAAGAATTGTACATTTATTTTTATTAGAATTACCAGATTTGTAGTTGATTTGCAAAAAATATATTCTCGAAAACAAAAGTTTCATTTAAAATTTCATTGATCGATATTATAAAAATAATATATTTTCTATGTAGTTTGATTTACATTGACTGACCTTCAAAAATAGCTAAAATCAGCTAAATTCCCACCATTTTCAGCCAATACGGTACTTGAAAAATTGAATACAGCTGTGTTGAATTGGCCATTGAATGAAATTAAATCGGTTAATTATTTAAATAAAATGGCTAGATTTTCAGCTATGTGCTATCGCAGATTTCTATTGGCTTAATAAGGGGATATTGGTTAGATTTAGCTTAAAAAATGTTCCTTTGTAGTGAGTGTTAACCAAGACGAGAAAAATAGGGAAATCCATTTAGTTCCAAACAATCTTCCTGGAATTTGTTAGTTTTTAGGAGAAAATATTTTTGGATGTTTTATGAGGGGTAGGGAGGTTTAATGTGACTGTTAATGATAAACTAGACCGTTATTTGGGGCGTGGGGCACGTAGGCTGGGGGTTTAGCACGTGCTCCTCACTGCCAGACTTTGATAAAAGCACACAAAATCGTCATCAAGATAGCAATGAAGCCTCACAAAGAAAGTACCGAATAATTTGAAGCCTCACTTTCGTACAATAGACAGAAAGTACCGGTCCAGTTTACCATCACAGATATATTGTAAATTGAACCCCTTTGGAAAACCTGCACAAATACTTTTTCTGAAAGATGAAAGAAAAAAAATCTTGGTAGATTGTTAGGGTCTAATGAATTGAAAGTACTAGAAATTCCTGTAAAAACATTTTTTTTCTGGACTTAGTTAATAGATATGAATCTCTATCCAGATTTTTACTAAAATTCAAAGGATCTGAATCTTACTTTCTAATTCTTGTCAGCCTTATTGAACAGAACGGACATTATCACATTTCAGATCAGAATGTTTCATGTAGTCCTGGTAGTTCTCTCTGCCTGTCTGTCCCCATAATATCCTCCCAAATTCTCAATTAATTTCAATTAAATTTCATAGAAGGGTGGACAGTAGGCAATGAAAGTAGTCATGACATTTTGAAACAGGTCCATGCACAATTATCTCCCCTTGTTATCCCTGTTATTTCACTGCACTATATTATATACTCGAGAGTTCTTAATGAATATTGATGAAATTTTATAGAAAGCTGGACAATAGGATCTAAAAAAGAATCATGAAATTTGGGACCAGATCGATTTACAATTATTTTCCCTATGTTCTTGCTTACTGTCTTGAACCAAAAAATATCCCCAAAAGTTCTCTGTCTATCCACAGGATATCTCCAAATGTCCCTAATAAATTCTAATGGAATTTTCTGGGAAAGTTAGCAATAGAATAGGGAAAAATTGGTCAAATTTTTAGGCGGATCCAGTGATATTTTTCTGCTCGAGGGATATTTTTCATTTTTTTTCACACATTTATATATACACTCTTCATACAATATCTCCAAAAGTTTTCAATAAATTTAATTGAAATTTTGTGGAAGATTGAGTAATTGGTTACAAAAGAATGGATTAAATTTTGGGGTGGATTCATGCGCAATTACCCCCATTCGTAGAGGTATGCGCTTCAAGTTTGTTAACAGAGTGATAACTGTTTTAAAGCTACAAGAATTAGTGGAAATATCAGTATTGGCCCCTGGACTATCATGACAGAGTGATTGCTTGACATAACACTTTACCCCGTGTGTAATGAAAATATGTCACTAAAATAACTTACTTTATTTAATGAAGTAATTGATTTTATAACACTGGGAATGCGACTTTTGTTCCTGTGTAGAGAGTGTTATTTTCTAATTGCTTTTGTCTAAAAAGTAGAGAAAAAGGCTTTAATTTCCTTGAAATTTTGTTTTTTATAACTAGGAGAGTGATATTTAGTAATGTAACTATATTCACTTGTACAATCGGGGAGTTCTCATATTTTCATTCATGTATTCAAAGAAATAATATCTATTCAGAAGAATAACATCATCTGAATTTAAATTACCATGTATATACTCTAATGTCAAACAAAAATCAAAGATTTAGATGTGAGTAGGTTTTTGAGATTGATGATTGTATTATAATTCACTAAACCCCAAAATATAATCTCCCATCATATCTAATGTTCATTGATAATGGTATTCAAAGTCCAGTACATCCTGTTGGAAGTGCACACCTTGCTCTCCTCCAAATAAACTTCCATGTTCTCTTTAGATTTACCAAGATGACCATCAAGGATTTTGACTCTGAATGCCCTTGCACCCTGCCCCCCATACAACATAATTATTCTCTACCCACTTCAAACACTGTCAAATGCGAGGACTCTACAACAGATTCTTCGATTCTATCAACTTTTCACATCTGCTTCCCCACTCACCCCTGCAATGTAATTAACAAGGGTAAGAATTGAAGAGGGTGCTTATGCTTTAGTGGGAGCAAAATATAATCTTCATTTGTTGCTCCTCCCTCATCAGTCTGAAGCCTGAATATCAAGCTATAGAAGTAATGAACCACAAGAATATCGACAAATAGCAAAAGCTATCAATTATGATAATACCAGGTGTATTAGTTTTTGCCTTCATGTATGAAGGCTGCACCAATGGAGCTAGGGGGCTGAAAATATCAACATGTACTCTTTATTTTATCTAGAAAAAATGCTCTATTGTTTTTTAACCCCCTCAGGTTTTAAGTGGGAGGTTCAATTTACAATGTAAGTTCATGCTAAATTGATCCGTTACTTTTTGTTTGCTTGTTTTTTTGAAAATTCAGACTTTTTGGTGATCACTGCCCAACAAAAGGCAAGAGAAGTAACTTATTCATTGATCAGCTCTCTTTTCCAATATTTTGATTGATCAATCACTCCTAACATGGCATGCTGCCAAAAAACGTTGGTCATACGATGTTTCCTATTGAGTGACTAACCAGACCTGTTTTAAAAAGCTTTTGTGAAATGATCAGACGTATGGCTTCTTTATAAGAACTATACAGGTGTGGTCATCTGCAGATTCTCATTAAGATTTACTTATATATCGTTTGTTAATAAAAGTTATGTTTATTTTTCAGGTAGCAGCAACTTGTGTGGTCGGTATCGCCAAGAATTTTTATCTGGAATTAGAATTCTTGATCTCAGCAGGTGAGTTAAGAAACAATCAAATAGTTTACTTCAGTTGTTGAAATATCCATAAACCCTGTCAGAATTTTCACTTGAATTTCACAATGTTGTAATTTTTTTCTCCAAATGATGGTAAAATGTACAAATCATTTTCAGACAACTAATTTTTCAGTGTATATATACATTAGGGCTGGGCAATAATGTATCAACTTTACATGGTATGTCAATACATTTTCAAATGTGGTATAGAATTGAACAGCACAGTTTTCACTGACATATAGCCATTTTTGGCCATTTTCCCAAGTTTTTGGTCCAAAACTTCTCCAACTATGTGGCAACCATTTGGCAACATCTGTAATGTCACTAATCTTCTATCCCCTCTCCTCTCAATGATATTAGACATGGATAAGTCAGAATTAAGTTCTTGAATTACTGATATCTTCCAGGGGGAGGATGCTGTTATTGACAGCAATGACTACCCTGGTGGCTACATCTAAAGAAGATGAAAGAAACAGGTTGGGGGGTGGGGGAATTATTTATTTCTGTTTACATTTTTGCTCTGACATCTGAACGGACCACAATATATATTGTATATCGCCATTCAGCCTAATAACACTGCATATATATATATATATATATATATATATATATACACACACACACACACACACAGAGGAAACATACACTCCCTGATTTCACCTCTCATAGACCCATCTAATTTCAAACCAAATGTTACCCTCATTTATATAGATCCAAACATTTCCCCCTCCTGCTCCTACTAAACAACCAAACATAGAAATATTCACATTCTCTTCTTCAGCATTGAACATTTAAACAGCAAATTTTTCTCTCTGAACCTTCGCAAAAAATATTTTTTCTCTGAGAAAAAATGGATGGCTCCCATCAAAATGCATCAAACTATGCCCATGGGATAATAAAAAATTTTGAGATGTAACAGCTATCTCTTGAGGTTTTCTCTTCACCTTCCAATTGTCATTTTCATCTACATATACATATCTATCTAATTTAACCTAATTTGATGATTACTTTATTCATGATGATGATTAATGTCGCTAGAAGCAAAGCCAAGTATATTAGTTTTCAATCAACTCATTCAGGTCAGGAGTGCACATAAAACAAATAAATGATGTTGCATTCAAATATGAAAAAGTTGCAGTAAGTAGAATTACTTGCAGAATAAAGATTCAAATACAATGTAATGTAATTTATCTATATTAGAGAATATGCATGAGCTTGATCAATACAATACGTTCTTATTAATAGAGAAGAAGCAATATGTTCTTGAAGTTTGGTATTCTATATATAGTTATGAATAAGGTTATTAATATTCATGGTAGATGTACAGTTGATCAAAGTGCATAAGTTTCATATGTAATTGAGTATGCTCAGATATGTAAGCAGAAAGAAATATGTTAGCTTGTATGTATGTTTGTGTATGTGTACGTAAATTGAAACGGGTGTGTGTAAAGGATTATATTATTTCTATTGATATTCGGACCATCCTCATCTTGGTTGTTTTTCATACAACGTTTCGGCCGTTGCACTCTACAGCCTTCGTCAGGTATCATCTGGTAGATGTGGGGAAGTAACGAACTGAACCCTTTATTTATCCGATGCGGGTATATTGACCACACTCCCCTCTTAGCATTTTAGTTGTTTAGGGAAGTAAATCTCTCAATAGGAGTAAATGCATATTGTTATTTATTTAGAACCTTTTTTCCTGCCGGTTTCTTAATCCGAATAATCCAGACAGTATGCTGATTTTTTATCATTTTAGACTAGGCATCATCGAAGTGAGAGGAAGGGGGAAATCCTAATCGGCTGTCCAATTATAGCCTTCCTTAGAAATAGTTATGAGTCACCCGGTCAATCAACGTTCGGCTCATAATAGCTCCCTTTTCCACTGGTTGTCTTTTCAAATGAAAAAACGTCATGATAACAGCGTCAGCAGCAGGAAAATTACCTGACGAAGGCCGTAAAGTGCAACGGCCAAAATGTTCTATGAAAAACAACCAAGATGAGGATGGTCCGAATATCAATAGAAATAATAATAATACCTCATCTCAAAAATTCAGAGATATACTAAGGATTATATGTTGGAACATCCTTCATTCATGACAATGAAGATTGTACAAAGATCTTATTTTGTGAGGGTTTTCCATAGAAAAGGGTGTGTTGATGGAGTGTGAACTGCAGATCTCATAGTTTTTAGTGTGGTGTGTGTCAAGTATTAATTGGATCTGAAAAGAAGTTTGACTTTTTCCTGACAGTTTGTCTCCAATGAGCATCATTTCAGAGCAAATGTGGCTAGTTTTCTATGAAAGTGCTTGTGGATATCTGTATGCACTTGAGTGCAGATAAAAGAGTCTTAGGAATTCCTAAACTCAGGGAAAATATGAATTGTATTGTTTTTACTTCATGACTCAAAATCAATCTTATTTTGGGGTTTTGCTATGGGGAAATGGTATGCATCTGTTACAACTTAAACGATTCAAGATGAAGTTGCAACCTGATCATCTAAATGAACAATTTTAATCAATTTTTGTGTATCATTTGAAAGATTAGAAAATAAAGACATTACAAACCATCGTCATTGTTATCATCTTCCCCCTCCCCCTCCAGAAGTAATAGTAGAAGCACCGAGCCTGAATGGATTAAAAAACTGCCTTGACAAACTGGAGTGAAAAAGAATTATTTATGACCCTCATGTAGACCTTTATGCAATAACATCTGCTTGTGCTCAAGATATGAAAAAATTGACATATGTTAGAATCTGGTACCAGAGGCCATCTCTAAGGCCTTATCCCAGACGACGACGACGATGACGACGATGACGACTACTACTACTACTACTACTACTGATGATGATGATGATGACGATGATGATGATGATGACGATGATGACGATGATGACGATGATGACGACGATGATGACGATGACGATGATGATGATGATGATGACGACGATGATGATGACGACGATGATGATGACGACGATGATGATGACGACGATGATGATGACGATGATGATGATGACGACGATGATGATGACGATGATGATGATGACGATGATGATGACGATGACGATGATGACGACGATGATGATGATGATATTTACTCTAGAAAAAAAAAATCAAAATAATGTAAGTCTGGTTAATAGTCAAAATAATTTACCATGTTACAATATAGGAGGATGCGTAGGAACCTGATTTATGCCGCTCATCTAGGATAACCAAATTTCATCGTTGCATCTTTGTTTTGATTAAATTAAATTTTGACTCAATCAAAACTGCATTTATTTATTTTGCGTAAAAAGAAAGAGACCAAAAACTCCGTTGAGAGATAAACAGTAGAACTTGTGAGACTTTACACTCAAAACTGATGAAGACTCCCCCACCCTAATCTTCTGGATCAATCAAATTTTGGTCCTCGAAAGTGTTATCGTGCAAAACTTTCATCTTATTTGGAAAATAGAACAAGGGGAAACCAAACTCCCTTTGAATTAATCGATCAATGTTAATTGAATACATTGAACTAACGAACTTATTTCTTATTTACTAAACGAGGGGCAACCATCAGGTATAACAAACTTTTGGCTTTAACGAGAAACCCTGTTATCTTGTAATAACAAGTGTTCATTGTCTAGTTCAAAATCTAAAGTATTTTGTCAAAATTTAAAAAATTCATAAAATGGATTCTTTTGAAATTTAAGAGGTTACTGTAACAGTTTAAAAATCAATTCTTCACCCAAATATTTAAACATTAAGGAGAGCTATTGATCTTTTAACATGATCTCAGCTGGAAAAGCAAGATAATGTTTCCAACATCCTGTGACTTTCCAATCTGTGTGACCTTTAAACAATAATGTTTTGTATTTTTTACCAAAAAATGCCTTTTGGAATATTTCCACACTTTAAGAAACCAATCTTTCCTTTGAAGGGAGAGAATTAGATACCATCAACTAAAACTGTCAGTATAGGTTTCTTCATTTTTAAGGTGGTCTGGCTGGCTGGCTGACTATGTATGTATCACACATTCATGCCACACCAATTGGGCTAGAGGGCTGAAAATTTCAATGTTTACTCCTTACTATATCATGTAAGCTTGGGGATTATTTCACATACATGCTACCTTGCCATCTAAGGATTCTATAATTGCGGAAAATCCTCCCCGAATTTTTGTCAATGAAGCCAAGCCATTTATTCATAAATTTCTAGAAAAACTTTTTTTTAACCCCATTCCCACCTCAATAGATTTTTACTGAAGGGCTCAGTTTGCGATGTAAGTTCATATGAAATTGATCCCTTAACTTGTTTCTGGCAGCAATCATACTTGTTTTTTTTGAAAATTTGGACTTTTTTAGTGATCACTGCCCAACAAAAGGCGAGGGAAGGAACTTATTCATTGATCATCTCTTTTGCAAATTTTCTAATTGATCACCCCCAAGATGGCATGCTGCTGAAAGACGGTCATTTGACAGTTTCTATTGAGTGACTAACCGGACCTGTTCTTCGTGGCAGTTGTGCAGCATTTTTGGTTTGCGAGTGCCTTTTGCCTGTAGTTATGACTTCCTTTATGAATGATGCTTTAGAGAATATTTGCAAACAAGTCAGGATTCGCTTGAGGCCACCCTGTTTTCTTGCATGGTTTGTGTTGATTGGATTCTTTTGATTCCTTCTATTGGAGGTTGACTGGTGTAAGGAAGAATGTTGCAAACTTCCCTCATCTGTAAACATTAATCTACTTGAGATTACAATGTTTTAATTTTTCTTCCTTGAAATTCCTACCATTTGAACCATGTGCCTCATTTTGATTGTTTGACTGCTACGATGAGTATTGATGTACCACGATTTGCATCCGGTTGAATTAGGATTTACAGATTTCACCGGATTTCATGATATCCGATATTACAGGATTTCATGATATCCAGTGATCGGATTTTGTTACTATTATACTAACAAATGATTTCTGTTGAATTAAAAAACTCCAATTTCAAAGCCTGTGGGATTGGATGGGAATTGATCCTTGCTCAATCAGATGCTGATACCAACCACTTCTTTCAATCTGACAGAGGATTCTGCATCCTCTGTGGAATCTTCTCTGATGTCCCAATCCATGGTTTAAACAGCTAGTAACATCACTGCATAGACTGTTTAGGTCTTTTTTGTATATAACTAGCTGAAAATCCGTCCTGTGGAAGGCCTAAATAGGGCCTTTGACCTCAAAAAGAGATCAAAACTGTGTTTTTTTCATTCAATTTAATTCCTTTAGTTACAATACACCATTTTGGATAGATAAATGGAATCAGACTTTTATCATTAGATAAATAGATAAACAGATGAAAATCAGATCATTATTAGTCAGCACGAATGATGACCTTGCTCCGTTATTATTCAGCTGTAAATCAACCCGAACAGAAAATTTCACAGGGTTGATAGTTTCTGAGTTACACTGTAATATACAGACTGACATTAGGTGAATTAGGATTGAAATTTTTTATCATATTATTCCATTAATTTTTACTATACCTTTTTAGGTAGATATTTAAGTATAATTTTTACATTTTATGCTTGAATGTGCTGAAGCTGGACTGCAAGTTGAGCAGAAGTTACAAGGAACAAAAGTGAATGAATGATTCTAGTTTGGAAAAATTGCAGGTGGAGATTTCAGTTTTTAAAAAAGGAGAGAGGTTGGTCAAAACCAACAATCAATTAAGATTTGAAAGCTGCCCCACAAGAATACCTCCCCCACCTGCTCAAAAAAACAATCATTTAATTCTTGATCGTCGGATGAGATAAATATTCACAGGAATGATTACTAAAAGCCAAATGCATCATTATTATTCTCCTCTTTCTTGTCCTCATCATTAGTTCAAATAAATGTCTGATTTGAAAAAAAAAATTTTTTTGGTTTATTTTCAAAGGATTCTGGCTGGTCCATATTGTAGCATGATTCTTGCAGACATGGGTGCAGAAGTCATCAAAGTTGAGAGACCAGGTAATCTGACTTTTTTATTCGCTCCATCTCCACAGAGCATCCTTTCCAACTCCTTCTAGAAAAGAAATGCTCACATCTGATGTCGCTGAAAAAAGAAAAAATGATGTTGCTATAATTCTGATAGGAAGTTAACGTGAACATGTTTTATTTTATGTTCATATGCTATACTTTTATAATTTCCATTATTTATTTTCTGAATGCTCCAATAAACCACTTTTACTTCAAAAATAGGTAACATTTTTAATCAAATAAATGTTGAGGATTAAAATCACATTTGATTTATTACTAATATATTTATTTCCTTGATTTTAGCTTTATATCTGTAGAATTCCAATGTTTCTAGGTGTTTGAAGACGTTCTTTCATTCAATTTTAGGTATGAAATGGAAAATAAAGTTGGCCACACTGCCTATGCTAGATCTTCACATAAGAGCAAAACTAATGTATCTATGGTTTGACTTTCTGGCTTGTCAATGAAGTGATATTGACCAAAGACAGAAATAAGAATATTGAGATCCATACCTTGCTTAAATGGATCTCCATTGCCTGCACATTTACCAGAATGATTTATCTAAAAAATTATCTAAAATTATCTAAAGAAAAATCATCTTTTATCAATAATTATCTGGATTAATTGATCTTTCATCTAAAATTATCTAAGAAATAGATTTTTCTATCTAAAATTATCTAAAATAAATATCAGCACAAGATTTGGGTAATGATGGTCCAAAATGAGCATAGAGTCCCCAAAAAGCACTTTTTTTGAAAAATAAAAAAAGGAAAAAAAGATGATGTCTAGTGGTGTACTCATGCAAGTTTTCAAGGTTATTGGCCCAAAAAATGTGACCTGGGGCACCTGGAGACAAGCAGAAAGAGAAGTATTTGTAGCCCACTTGGTTGGTTGGTCGAGAAGGATAATAAGTGAGTAGTTTTTCAAGATTTAGGATTGTACTCCAATTCACTTTCACTAACCAGACCCCAAAATATCATCTCCCATCATATTCTTATGATATGTCCTTTTGTGGTGGGGTTCAAAGTTCAGCATATCCTTGTTCCTCTGAGTATGCTGTCAGATTCTTCTTGAATTCATCAAAGATATGGATTTTGAGGGACAGCCTGATGTCCATTTTACCATAGTCCTTCACCATATTCTCTTTTTGGCTTTGCAATTGTCGTGGAAGCCGTGAATCACTGTGACAAAGATGTACTCAAAAGTGTACTAGCTACACTGAAACTTTTAAGAAATACTTAAAATCAACTTCATGAAAAGAAATTGTACATAATTATGGAAAACATTGAAAAATACTTCAGTTGAGATTATATTGAGAAAGTAATTTAGCACTGCAAAATTTGATCTTCTCTTTTTGAAAAAAAGGTTATTATTATATGACTTGTATGATTGCCCAGCTGTCAGCAGTGGAAAAGCGTGTCAAGGCAGTAACACTGCAACGTGGTACACCTGCTGGTAAAGAGGCACAAATGATCAGAACACAGAAGGATAAGTGAATGCAGAGATCAGAATCAAAGGGTTGAAATCAAAGGTTGGAATAAAAATGCACACAGAAGACAGCAAAGTGATAAGAAGGGTGAAGAACGAGAGATATAAACTACCTTTTATGGATAAATCAACATTTTATGTAAAGATTCTCATTCATTTATTTATTGGTTGATTGATTCAAGATTTTAAAAAAAAATGTGTAAAATTTGTGCCATCAATACAATGTTTCCATTATGATTTAGGAGGCACATCAGAATGCTGCATTACGAGGCACAAAATCACTTTATCACATCCTGTCCTTCACAACATATACACATTGCACGTTTCAGTGTTTTCAAGGATGTTTACACTTACATTGTCTTTTTGTAAAAACTATAATGTATTTAAGAAATAGACTTATTTGGTCTGACAGAATGAATTATGAATCGTGTCATATTATGTAGAAACTTATTTGAAATGATCTCCTGTTGTTAAATGGTTAATATATCACTCAATTTAGATAATGTAGATAGAATAAACAATTAAAGGAAATGGGACTGTTGCAGGAATGTCTAAATTAAGTGATGTATTAACTGTGTAACGATGGGAGATCATTTCAAATAAGCTTCTAGATAATATAACATAATTCATAATTCATTCTGTTGGAACAAAATGTTCGTTTCTTAAATACATACTGTTGCATTGAAAGAGACGAAGAGGTCTGAGAATTGACGGGATGAGAATTAGGGTTGAAAACAGTTATTTGGTATTTGCATTACCATTATTATTACCAGTGGCTGTTTAGCTCAATGGTAAGAACCTTGCTATATTGAAATGGCTACCTTATCGGTGGCAGGTTTGATTCCTGCAGCAGCCCCATTTTCTTTAATTGTTTATTCTATTTATGTTGTCTAAATTGAATGATACATTAACCTTGTAATGATGGGAGATCATTCCAAATAAGTTTCTATATAATGTAACACAATTTATAATTCTAAAACTAAAATGTAAATTGTCTTATTTCCTAAACCATTGAATACAATTTAATCCAAATTCTTCCACCATCAGGTTTGTTTTTGCTTCTTTTCAACAATACTAAGTTTAAAAGTGACCCAAAAAGAAATGTGCAGCAAATGATTGGACTCTTCATATCCTCAGGGCAACTTTCCATGACTTTTTTTTTATTATTAGAAAAATAAAGATTATTTTAAAGTAAGGTAGCTGTGGTTCTCAGTGATATACGCATATTTTATGAAGTCCTTTTCCTCTGTTTATTCAGGTGCTGGTGATGACACAAGAACTTGGGGACCACCATTTTGTAACACGGAAAGTGCTTATTTTCTAAGTGTTAACAGAAATAAAAAGGTAGCCATTTTAAAAAAAATATGCCTTCTATCATTTTCATATTTCTTTTAATCCAAAAAATAGTTGAAAGCTATTTAGAATATTGTGTTTGTCCATCTTGCCTAAGTATTTAATTTTGCTAGTACCATAACAATATGGCTGTAGTGGATCTTACTGAAAGAAAACTATTATTCAGTGGCAAAAAATGAATTTTACCTCAATTTAAATGCACATTACTTTCCCTGAAATATAGTATTTCATGATACTTTATGTTAATTTTATATCAAAGCTTTCCAGTCGAATTCTTTACTCCTAAACTATCGCTCAATGATGATATATACACTTACAACATTATATGATGTAGAAAGTAAAGATCATACAGTTTTTGGTTTTTCATGTATTATGAAAGACAGACTGCTATCAAATGAGAAAAAAAAGATCATGTTATAAGTGAACCATCTTTTTGCTGAACAGGTCTAAGAAATACAGTATGTATTTTGATTTATAAAAATCTTGACAAATTTTGTCTTTTTCTTTCTTCTTTAAAAATATAGTCTGGGATGATAGACTCGGCTGCTATTTTGAATTTTGCAGTTAATCTAAAGGAGTTTATCTTTTTATTGCAAATTGTGTACTTCGAGCAATGTAACTGAATTCTATGACATTGTGGGTCTGGTTAGTCACTCAAACTGTCACATGACCAATGTCTCTTGGCTACATGCCCTGTTGGGAATGATCAATGAAAAAATCAAAAAAAAAGATATTCAGAAAATGAATTACTTCTAAATCTTATTTGTCAATGATCACTAAAATGTCTGAATTAAAAAAAAAACACTTAGGGCCAATTTAGCATTAATTTTCATTGCAAATTGAACCCTTCTAAAAACAATCACAAAAGTTTTTTCTAGACATGATAATGAGTGAATGCTTAAAATTTTAGCCCTCAAGCTCCATTGGTAAAGTCTATACAAGTGATATATATACATAGCCAGCAAGCCAGCCAGCCAGAACAATTTTGAAACTGAAAAATACCTATATTGACAGTTTTGGGTGACGGTTTCTAATGTATGTAAAAATGACATATGCAAAGGCATGAAAAGCTTTGAATTGAATTACTGAGTTACGGGCATCTGAACAGGGCCTTTCTGCTTCATATATTTCATTCTTTGTTGTTTCAAGGAAGATATGTTGTTGTATTCCAAGAAGGTCACAGACAATTTTTCCATCAATGAGATTCTGGCAAGTGGACAGCTCCTCATCCACTTCTACTGCTACTTCTGGATCTTGCATCTACGGGTCAGACTTTACAGACTCATTAATGGCCACTTCGGTCTGCTACTTCTCATTCCATATCTCCTTCATGAAAAATGTCTTTGGCAACAGGTAGTATTGGGAGTGATCAGTCAAAAGGTTTGAATTTTCAAGAAACAAGTGGGTACAAACATGTAATCAATTTGGCATAAACTTACATTTCAAATTGAACCCCCACTAAAAACCTATTTGGAGAGAATTAAAAGAAAACAAAGAAAACTTTTCTTGTGTACATAATAAGGAGTAGACATTCAAAGTTCCGGCCTTCTTACTCAATTGGTGTGGCCGACATGTTTGATACAGACATAGCCAGCCGAACTGACTTGAAAACTAAAGAAACTAATATTCACTCTGTGATAATGAAAAACGTTTGATTTCTCTTGGAGATGACTGGCTTTCATATAGAATCTTGACCATCTCTTTGATGGCTCATCAGGTTTGACGGTAATTCACAAATCAATGAGGACTAAAATATAAAGAGAGGATAAAGACAAGATTATATTTTGACCCCCTTTTTGATCTTTTGAAACCCTCTTTGCAGTTTGAAATTTCCATGACAAGCAATGAAATCTTTAAGGTTTCCTTCTGATGGTTGAAATCAAAATGAAACACTGATGCAGGGTTTATAAACCGTGCTCAGCCATGACAATAACAAAACAGGATTAGACTAGAATGATGATCAATATTTAAAATTTATGACAATGAAAACACATTGTTGATAGTAATTTTTGCAATTTTAAATCAAATCATTTGCCCATTACAAAATATAAACACTTGACACAAGCTAATCTAACTTCTATTCTATAAATTACAGTTCGATTTGACTAAATTCTATGCTCTTAAGGAATTTTATGTGTGAAATTATTCTCTGTGTTGTTGACTACTAATACTGCTATGGAAGAAATGTTGAGCGACTAATATTATAAGAGAAGAAATGTTAAAATGCTGATATTACTATAGAAGAAATGTTGAACTACTAATTTTATTTAAGAAGAAATGTTGGGCTACTAATGTTACCAAAAAAAAAATGTTGAACTATTGATATTATCAAAGAAGAAATGTTGAGTTACTAATATTACTACAGAAAAAATGTTAAACTATTAATATTATTACAGAAGAAACGTTAGGCAACTAATATTACTAAAGAAAAAATATTGAACTATTAATATTATTAAAGACGAAATGTTGAGCTACTAATATTATCAAAGACGAAGTATTGGGCTACTAATATTTCAGATGAAGAACTGGGAAATGAAGAGAAACAGCACTAACCAAAGACATTATATTCTAGAGCAATGTTTACCAAAGTGGGCTTTGCAAAAAGATTCTGGGGTTCCCTGATATAAAGTGTTTTCTTAATGATTTCTAATGAAAATTTATTTCAGAAAAAAAATGGTAGTCACCATTTTCAAAGTAATAACTTAGGCAATGAATTGTTTTATAATTTTTTATAATTTGTTTATTGTATGTTTTTTATGACTATATTCTTTTTTTAGAACAATTTTTGTTCCATTTAATGGCTTATTAGAATTACGGTGTTGGGTTGTCTGTAAAATATAGGTATGGGTTTTGAAAGTTTGGGAAAATAGTACAAGGGTTCTTCTGGCACAAAATAAGTTTGGGGACCACTGTTCTATAGAAACAGAACTCCTGATGTTTTTAGATATGTTAACAGGAAAAGATACTGAGGTTATCTACTAAGATCATCATTATCATTATTTAATCAGAACTGTCTACATAGGTTTCTTCAGTTTTCAATTTAGTCTGGCTAACTATGTATGTATATATGTATCATGCATACATGCTGCACCAATTGAGCTAGAGGGCTGAAAATTTCAGCATTGACTTATCATTATGCTAGAAAAAACAACTTTTTTGTTTTTTAAAATCTCCCCAAAAGGGTTTTTAATGGTAATTCGATTTGCAATGTCAGTTAATGCTAAATTAATCCCTTTTTTTGTATCCAGCAGCATTCATATCTTTCTTTAGAAAATTTAGACTTTTTTCATGATCACTACCCAACAAAAGGAGAGAGAAACAACTTATTTGTGATCACCCTTTTACTCCATTTTTTCAATTGATCACCCCAAGCATGGCATGCTGCCAGAAGGTCATGTGACGCTTTCTATCAAGTGAATATTCCTTTTTTTAATCTTGTACAGTTAAGGTCTTAAAGTTACGAACCAAAGTTGTTCTGGGCATTTTTATTGAACTTATTTACTTCTAATAAGATATAGACATAAAAAGTTTGCAGCACAAATTTCTTTCTCAATTCAAAATGTTGATAGCAATTTAGCTGAGTTCTACACTTGTAGATCTGTGATATTTTTATCCACTTGTGATCTGGTCTCATTTTTATTCAGAGTATTGCCATTGATTTGAAAACAGAAGATGGAAAGAATTTAATAAAAAAGGTAAAACTCTTTTTAAATGTCAATGTTTTTCTTGTAATTTATACATCACAGCAGGGATTCACAACCTGGACAATGTCAACTCTTGGGTAAGCAGTGAGCAGCTGAGCTGAAAATGGTGGTTGGTTTAAAATTTTGGTGGGCGGTTTGAAATTTTGGTGGGCGGTATGGGATTTTGAGTATTAAAGTCTAATTGACTATGAAAATTAGTCAACAGCAGAATTTTCCTGTAATCAATGAATGAAGTAGCACTGTGATATTGAATATCATGTAAACCTAATGTATCTAACTAGTGGCTTCTCACTAAATAGAGATAACTTTGATGATACCTAAATACGGTCAATGTGTGCCAAACATTAGATGTTTCAACTTTACATTATTTTCATTGAAGAAACAACCAAAACTTTTCTTTCTTTTTTTTTATGAGTTGAACATTTTTTTTATATCCTTTTGGATATGTACTCTACTGGTTTGAAAATGGGAGTGACGCCAGAAAGGTTGAGAACCTCTGCATTACAGTGTGGCTGTTTTAGAAATTTTCTCATTTAATTTTTTTTTCCTTTTTTGAATTTGGTATTCCAGTGTTGCAAATTCATACATTTTTAAAACTATTTTTTGATTTTGGGAATGACTTCCAAAAAAGAAAAATTAAAAAAAAAAATCTAAATTAGTAATGCTTGTTTCTTACATAATTTTTTGATTTTTTTAATTGTGGACTTTATTTTACTGCTCAGCTCGCTCGTGTAAGTGACGTCTTTCTTGAGAATTACCTACCTGGAAAACTATCTGAGTTTGGCCTTGGATACCCTGAGCTGTCAAAGATTGCTCCTCAACTTATCTACTGTTCAATTACTGGTAAGTAGAATTGGTTGAAGTCTTACACAGTCAGGAATATTTGCTTTTTTTGCTTTTTTACTTCTGCTCATTAGTAATCATTAGCTTGGGGGAAGGAAAAAACAAATTAGGTTTTAGATTGAAGCAAAACGTCTCTTAGTTGATAATCCAGTATTTGTAAAATCTGTGATGATCTCATGGTTGACTATTGGGTTAAACAAAAAGTTCATTCAATTTATTGAGTAAAAATACAATTTTTTCAAATTTTTGGCCTTAACCTTATTGAACAACATCATATATACTGTTTTGTTCCACTATTAAATCACTGTAGCCCCACAAATGACCTACCAGCAAAGTGGGCTATGAATTCTCCTCTCTTTGCTTGCCTGGATGTTTTTCTATGGGAGTGTGTCTCCAGTGGTCACATTTTTGGGACTAAAACCTTGAGAATTTGCATGAGTTCACAAGAGGATTTTTTTTCTTTAAAAAAAAAGTGTTTTTTAGGGTCTCTGTGGTCATTTCAGACCAACGGTGTGCAAATCTTGTACCAGTATTTTTTTAGATAATTTTAGACAAAAGATCTATTTTTTTTAGATAATTTCAGATAATCAGTTCTGGTACTTGAATAAACTACAGTGATTCATATATGCAAGGTACGGATATCTTCTGCTATTTTTCAGGCAATTTCATAATTCCATGCTAATCATTATCGTCAGTCTTCTAAAGTCCATTGTCGGACATAGACCTCCCCCAGGATTCGCCACACTTCTCTATCTTGGGCATCGTGGAGCCAGTACTTTTCTAATTTGTCTAGCTTGTCTCTCCATCTAATTCTCTGCTGGCCTTGTGCATGTGATCTCTGGGGATCCATGTCGTGAGTCGTGATGTCCATTGGTTGTCCGCCATTTGTGCAACATGGCCAGCCCACAGCCATTTGAGATTTTTAATGGATTCTATGGTGTCCCTGACTCCTGTCTTCTCCCAGATATATTGTGCTGTTTTGTGGTATCTCCATGAGAGGTTGAGCAAATGCTGTCTTCCAGAGAATTGAATTTCTTTCTCCATTAAACTAGAATAAATGATAATCAGGAGGTACAATATCTGATGAATATGATCGATGAATGAAAACTTCCCGACCAAGCTGTAACTATGTTTGCCTTGTCACCAAAGAAACACGCAGTATAACGTTATCTTGATGCAATATCAAATCTTTTCTGTTCAACAATTCTGTACTCACTTTGCTCATTGCTTTTTCTTTGTTTAATAGTGAGCAGTGCTTGTTTGAATGATTCATTTAGTAGATATAACATTATCTCCAAAGGCTATGGACAGAGTGGACCGTACGCCAAGAGGCCAGGTTATGATGTTATTGTTGCTGGTGTTGGAGGTTTGATACATACGACAGGACCTCAGGTAAGAAAAATTTCACTTGCAGGGCTATATTCACAGAAAAGAAGAAATTTGATGGTATTACGTATAAGAATTTTCGTTTGATTTATCTTTGTACTCAGTTGAAGAGAGATGCTGTTTTGTGTTGTTTATGTTTGATTTGCGGCCATATTGCAAACAGATGAGGAGTTTAAATGTCTTTTTCTGTTGCATATGATCATTTTTTTATCTTTGGTAACAAGAGTGTAGTTAAGAAAACGACAGATGATACACCAACATTAATGCCTGGAAAATATAGTTAGTGTTGAAAAGAAATGATTTTGTAGAAGACATGTAATGGCAAAAAGAGCAAGATGACTCCCACTTGGTTTTCTTTCTTGAAGGTCTGGCAGAAGAGGCCATTTTGGAGATGGACCTATGAATTTGTACAGATATGAATATATAGCCAACTGATACAAAAGTTTAGATGAACAAGAAATTCTCTGGAACAACCAAATAGAAACGAATGGAAATAATTTCATACATTCATTGGATACTGAACAACTGTAGCCATCAAGGATGGCAAAGGGGTTCTATCCTTTCTTATATGTGTGTGTGTGTGTT
>OY735212.1:62352322-62454822 GCA_963457665.1 Thysanoteuthis rhombus
CTGAAACTAATGCTTTTGTGATCTGACCACTTGAAAACCTAGAATGCACATATATTTATATAAATTAGAAACATTCTCTTCTCAGGTAGCCTCATTAGTCAACTTGGGATCCAATTACTTGAATGCTGGAAAGGAAGCTACTCGACAAGGCACAGCACATGAAAGCATTGTCCCCTATCAGGTAAGAAAGATTTAGAGGTGTCAAAAATCTTCTTATTGACTACTGTATTCTTTCATCTCTAATGGAAAATATTTATAGTATTTGGAAGCATTTTTGTGTTTGTGCACATGTTGCAAAGTATCCTGTATCTTAAGAGACGATTCTCGATGGAGTATGGAAGCTGGTGACCAAGTTCTGGTTTTTGTAGCATATGTCTATTTAGTGACCCTTGAAAGTCGCAAGTCTGGTCTAGACTTTATTCCTGCAAGTTTAGAGGACCATCCCCTTGACGGGATGCAAGTTGACCAAAGGAATACCTCCGCTCTAATCACACAGCTTAGTGTACTCAAATAGCTATTGTGTGCACAGAGAAATTTGTCTTAAAGAGTTTTTCATACTCTTTGCTCATACTGAGAATCAAACCCAGGACCTTCTATGTGTAGGGGAGACAAGGTAACTTTGAAATATTCAGACAGGAAGAAATTCGAAAGGAAGTGGTGAAAGATCTCATTACCTGGTTTAGTTAAAATGTGTTTACTAAATTTTCAAATGAGAGCTAACTAATTTCTGTCTGAATTTTTTAGATGAGAGAATATCATGATGTAAATTTTTTGCAGGCTTTTGTCCTCATCTTGGTTCATTATTTTAAACTCAACGTTTCAGCTGCTGTACCCGATGGCCATCTTCAGATGATGAATGGTTGTTTCTTTTCTATCATCAGGACAGAAAAAAATGCCATCTTGTTGGTTGTACTGAAATGTTCATATGAACCAATATCAGACAATGGAATGCAAACATTTTGATTTGACTGAAGAGATGGGCATTTTTTCCGTCTTGATGATAAAAAAATACACCCATCCATCGCAATCAGTTGGTTGGGATTACAAGTCTTGGTAGAGAAATATCAATTTTATAAATGCATTTATTTATTAGAATGAAATGAACCCTTGCTTACAATTACGTAAAATTGTTCAATTTTGCTTGGTTGGTAAAAGACACAATTATCAATCAGTTGTTTGTGATTTCAAAACACATTAGGGAAATGTCAATTTTTACTCCCTTAAATATGGTGTGGATTGTTGTTGTTATTCTCATTTTTGTTAGGGTAGAAAACCTAAATCAACACCAGGTTTTGGACTGAAGATTGACATAATCTGCCTCTATCGAAAGCAACAGTCCTACGCAAATTGAAATATCATAGATCATTCCATTGAATCATTATTTTCTTCATAAAAATCATGGAACTTTTAATTATTAATTATTAACTATTTATTAATTCCTTGATTTCTTCATATCTTAAGTTGAAGAAATTCTTTTACTCAGTATCTAACATGTATGTCTTCATGTATTGAGCTTCTTTCTTTGGTTTATAGTAAAATAACATGGTGGATTGATGTCTTTTTCATGCCTTTCTGAATGATATTTGAATGGATTGTAGTTTTCATTGTAGTGTCTACGGGATGGTCTGGAATCAAAGCAATTATAATAATTACCAACAAGTTTTTATTCATTTGTTTATTTATTTGTTTTCTGTCATGCTGAAGGAAAATGATATATGTAAAATTCAATTGATTTAAAGTCTGCCATGGTCCTTAGTAGTCTGATGACTAACCAATAGGCCAAGGATATAACATGGCGTCGAAATTTCAAACATTAATTATGTCAGGCAGATATGTATATATTGGAGAAAGGGGTCCATTCATCAAAGCAGATTATGGCTTAGATGGGCAGAATTCAAAAAAACAAAAATAGATAAAACTGTTGTCATTTTAGATGATACGGATATACTTATAAGTAGAATAATAAATAAACAGGTTGAATATATCTAAAATCATGAAAATCCTTTTCTTTATTCAGGCACTGTATTGTGAAGCAAAGTAGCCATTCATTTTTGGATTTGATTTCTGAAGAATTTCACTTCTATTGGATTTTAATAAAAAAAGCTTGTCTATCATCATCAGCATCATTGTTATGACCGATTTCTTAATGCATTGATACTTCAGACATGTTAAATGACTTGTCATGAATGACCATCTCTAGAGTGCCACAGGAGAACAACAAAATCCGGCTGAATTACCCAACAAACAACCAATTGTGCAGTCCAAAAATGCCTTTCCCCATAAATTTTCACAATGTCATACTCAAGTTGATCAGAAAAATTTAACGACCTAAAATGAGTCGTAAATTAGCAGAAATCCAAATAAACATGTCCCTTTATCTTGAAATAAAATCGACATAAATGCAACATTTTATTCCAACAAAATCCGGTGGGGGGGTTAATTTTCATTGTTGACTCTCGTAAAGTGTGGGCTTTCATTCAAACTTGAAAGCCTTGGCTTCGATTAAATTCATGTCTTTTGATTGTACTGCGATTAAACTGTTTTCAATTGGCAACACTGACTGTTCATTCACCTCTACTTTAAGACCATCTGCAGAATGTGACCAGGTTTTGGTTGGCTGCAAGGGTAGTCGTAAATAACAGGTACTACTGTGCTACTTATGCTCAAAGAAAACCTGACAATAAACGTTCACAGTCAGTAGACCTCCCCATATTTTTGGACTTCACATTCACAGTCAGTAGACCTTCCCATATTTTTGGACTTCACATTCACAGTCAGTAGACCTCCCCATATTTTTGGACTTCACATTCACAGTCAGTAGACCTCCCCATATTTTTGGACTTCACATTCACAGTCAGTAGACCTTCCCATATTTTTGGACTTCACATTCACAGTCAGTAGACCTCCCCATATTTTTGGACTTCACATTCACAGTCAGTAGACCTCCCCATATTTTTGGACTTCACATTCACAGTCAGTAGACCTTCCCATATTTTTGGACTTCACATTCACAGTCAGTGGACCTCCCCATATTTTTGGACTTCACATTCACAGTCAGTAGACCTTCCCATATTTTTGGACTTCACATTCACAGTCAGTAGACCTTCCCATATTTTTGGACTTCACATTCACAGTCAGTAGACCTCCCCATATTTTTGGACTTCACATTCACAGTCAGTAGACCTCCCCATATTTTTGGACTTCACATTCACAGTCAGTAGACCTTCCCATATTTTTGGACTTCACATTCACAGTCAGTAGACCTCCCCATATTTTTGGACTTCACATTCACAGTCAGTAGACCTCCCCATATTTTTGGACTTCACATTCACAGTCAGTAGACCTCCCCATATTTTTGGACTTCACATTCACAGTCAGTAGACCTTCCCATATTTTTGGACTTCACATTCACAGTCAGTAGACCTCCCCATATTTTTGGACTTCACATTCACAGTCAGTAGACCTTCCCATATTTTTGGACTTCACATTCACAGTCAGTAGACCTTCCCATATTTTTGGACTTCACATTCACAGTCAGTAGACCTCCCCATATTTTTGGACTTCACATTCACAGTCAGTAGACCTCCCCATATTTTTGGACTTCACATTCACAGTCAGTAGACCTTCCCATATTTTTGGACTTCACATTCACAGTCAGTAGACCTTCCCATATTTTTGGACTTCACATTCACAGTCAGTAGACCTTCCCATATTTTTGGACTTCACATTCACAGTCAGTAGACCTCCCCATATTTTTGGACTTCACATTCACAGTCAGTAGACCTTCCCATATTTTTGGACTTCACATTCACAGTCAGTAGACCTTCCCATATTTTTGGACTTCACATTCACAGTCAGTAGACCTCCCCATATTTTTGGACTTCACATTCACAGTCAGTAGACCTCCCCATATTTTTGGACTTCACATTCACAGTCAGTAGACCTTCCCATATTTTTGGACTTCACATTCACAGTCAGTAGACCTTCCCATATTTTTGGACTTCACATTCAAATTTAAAAAAATGCTTTGCTTTCAGTTTTCCAAAAATCTGCTGAAAATGAAGAAGAAAAAATTCATAATTTTTGAAGTGCGTAATTTTCTGATTCTTGGATGATCTCCAGATAAAGCTCACCATAGTTGTTACATCTATCAGCAAAATATTTATTTTGACTATATGTTTTTTTTCATTATGATTATTTGCTACTATCTACCTTCATCTTAATTGTTGTTTTTTATAGTAACTAAAATCAGATTGGTATCAGCACTGAGTAAATGAATTTATAGTGTGGGTTGGAATAAAGAATAAGTTCCTGGTGAGAATCAAACTCATGGCCCTCCATGTCGGAGGGTGGCTTCTTTAGCACATGGCTGTTCTTACGACTGAAGTACTGGAACTCAGTGGCAAATGTCAGTCCAAATTTAACCCTTAAATTCACTCCCTTTCCCAGTCTCTTCTGCCTCATGTTTATAAATAAATGTCATAAACTAATCATTAATAATTTGGGAAACCAGCCTGAGTTTAGTTGTGATAAAAAGTAACAGCAATTAAGATGAGGGTAAATAGTAGCATAAAATTAATGATAATAATTTATAATATTTCATTTACTAAAATAAATAAAATAAGATTGAATTAACTAAACTTGAGTATCTATTAATAAACACATGATGCAGAGTAAATTGAGAAAGGAAGTGAGTTTAAGGGTTTGATTTCAACTGGAATTTGCCACTGAATTCAAGTTCTGAGAAAGGTTGCGTGGTAAATGGGCCACCCTCTGGCATAGAACGTCATGAGTTTGATCCTCACCTGCAATTTATTCTTCTTTCAGTTCCATGCTGTTAATTTATTTACTCACTTCTGAAGGGAACCAAGCCTGAGTTTTTGGATTAAATTAGTTAAGTATGAATTATAATGCTAAGCATAGGACAGTAGCAAAAAAAACCCCAAAATATTTGATTATGTAAATTCTGTTTGTACTTTTCTTGTGGAAGACAATTATAAACAAAAATTTAAAAAATGTGGTTCAAGTGTTTTCTTATTTGAAAATTTCTGTAAACTATTTCTCTTTTCTAAATGACTCCTTTGTGCTTTCTATAGGGTTTTGCCACATCTGATGGTCATATCTTGATTGGAGCAGGCAATGATACACAGTTCAAGGCTTTATGTAAGGTAAGTAAAATGATAAACTATGAAGTTTTTTTTCGAAAGATGATCTAGTAATATCTGTACCTCACATAAATGAATCACCTAAGCCTGCACATCCACGTAAACTAATTATCTAAAAAGTTATCCAAAAATATCTCCCTAAAATAGATCTTTTATCTAAAAATATCTAAAAAGAATACCAGCCCAAGATTTGGGGAGAGTTGGTCCAAAATGACCATAGAAGTCCCAAAAAGCATTTTTTGAAAAAACAAAAAAATACATTTTTAGATGGTGCCTGATTGTGTACTGATGTAAATATTCATGTTTGTAGTCCCCAAAATGTGACCAGGAGTGTCTGGAGACTGGTTGGTCAGGAAAGCCATTTGTAGGTATATAGTGATTCAATTTACTGCATTTTATACAAGTAAGAATATATAGAATTCAAATGGTTATTACCAATCATCTTTTAATGCTGCTCTCCATACAGATGTGAATTTACAATTCTTTGGTCTGCAGGTTGGAAAATAGTGGCAAATATGTAAGCATATGGATGTTCCTTGCTTAGAACAATTCCAATTTGCTCTAAAGTAAAGTCAAAACTTCTCACAGTGCCTATCCTTAGTACATGTAATTTGCTCTCTTTGACACAAGCAAACTTTTGCTGGGAATTATGTTTTCTCCAATATGTACCAAAATGAAAATTTGGCCGGAAAAATTCAAAATGGTGGATTTTGAGATTTGGCTTGATAGGCCAAAATTTTGATATCTCATAGTATGGACATGTTATATATCATTAGAAAGCTCTTTAGATGTTGATTAATATTCCGACAAGAATCAGGGTATTGAAATCAATAGAATCTACATTATTAATAGCCAAAGGTTGATTGAAATAGCTTCAGGAAATCAAATAATCTGTGATTATATACATTTAACTGAAAATAAAGAAAATGACTTTGGTATGAAAATAACATTTTTTTGACACAAGAATTACTTCCTACATAAAAAATTCATTCTGACTTTCCATCGCCATTCTGTAACAGGTAACATTTGGATTAGCTGAAGACTAATTTTTCGCAATATGGTAATATACAATTATTGGCAGCATATTTAATTAGCAAAGCCTGATTCATAGTTTAGATAATTATAAAAAAAATGCAAGTAAACATTCATGATCCATACTACAAGAGGTTAGTGACAAATTCTGTAAAAGGGGAAATATTTGAGATTAAAATGTTAAGATATTTTAAAACTAGATTCAGATGTTTTAGGTTTTGTATTAATGGCAGAATCCATTTTGATAATCAATTTCAATAATTTTTAATTGATAGTTTTCTGACTCTATTCTGGTTCTAAACACGAAAATATTTTGGGATTAAACTTGAAAATGGATTTGACATTTTAACTTAGTGTTGTTTTGGTTTCAGTCGGAAAAGGTAATAATTCCACAGCAAAAATGATTGCTAGTGAGTCAATTTAAGAAGGTTTCTCATATGAAATGCAAAATCATATTGCTTTAAAAAACTACACCACCAAATATCAAATATCTCTATTTATGAAAATTGTAAAAGGAAATATTCTCGTGTATACCCAGCAAAAGTTTTGTAAAAGTTTACTGATGCCAATTAGTGCATATTACAAAACTTACACTGCTGAACCTTTATCAACCATCAATTCAGCTCACAGCCTCACTTCCAATGTTTAAAATCTGATCATTTTATTGTTTTTACTTGATTTTATATTTACAGCTTCTCAATGAAACTGAGATGAGTAAAGATGAACGTTACAAAACTAACAAACTGCGAGTGGCTAATCGGAAACTTTTGATCAGCAAATTATCGAACATGTAAGTTTCTATTGGTCATCATATTGACATGAAAAATGTTCCTCATAATTCTAATTATTCAGATCAGATATTAGAAACCATTAACCTAGACTGCCACCAAAACTGTCCACATAGGTTTCTTCAGTGTTCAAGTTGATCCGGCTGAGTAGCAATGTATTGCATCTATGGACCACCTCAAATGGAGCTAGATGGCTAAAAATTTAAACAAGTACTCCTTATTATGTCTTGAAAAAATGATTTTTCTGTTCTTTCAAAATTCCTGCCCCTAAATACATTTTTAGAGGATGGTTCTGTTTGTGATGTAAGTTTATGCTAATTTGATCCTAGAGTTTGTGTTCACTGTTTTTTTTTGCATGTGATCTCTCGGGATTCATGTGAGTCATGATGTCCATAGGTGATAGCTGACAAAAACTTGTGTGTTTTTAGAGGAGAATTTTGTTTGGAAATGATTACTAAAAAAAGAATCTGAATTTTCAAAGAACAAGTGTGAATGCTACCATATATAAAATAGGGGATCAATTCAGGATAAACCTTCATTGGAAATTGAACCCACACTTAGAAACTATTCAAGGGGCAATTTAAAAAAAAAAACGAAAAAAAAAAATTTCCATGTGTGTATAAGATTTCAAGTTTCTTCTATGAATGGTCAAGGCTGGGCAAAGTCAGGTTACATAAATATATATATATATATATATATATATATATATATATATATATATATACATCGATATGTATAAATGTCAGAGCACATGAATAACCTAAAGCCAATAACAGTGTTTAAACTGATTTGTTGTGGGTAGCTGTGATTACGAAGAGGATGAATACGTATATTGAAGTATTCAAGGGTAGTATGGGCTAAAATGTTTATTATAATTTCACTATTGGGGTCTGTGTTGTGTTTAGAAATTTGTTGTAAATAACTCACTTGATGAACTACCAATTAAGAGTGAATTGGTATTGTGTCCCCATTGTCTGATGTACTCAGAGTTTTGTTGAATGTCACTGAAGTCTAGATTCAACAATATAGCAGTCTCTGTAAGTGAATGACAGCTCTCAAATAAGATGGCTACCCTTCATAAAATGGTTTCTGTAGACGATAATTGCCTATCTTTTCTCTAAATGGCAGACAGGTTTATTGTCAATGTTGTCAACAGTTCTCTTGAATCTTTTGCCAGATATAATTTACCAAAATGGTGTCCTTCATTTAGCTTGGCAAACAGATATTGTCTATAACTTAGAGAAGTCATTACTAAATTGATGAAAGCTTTGAAATACAAGACTGGTTGCTGCAGCATTAGACTACTCTCTGACTTCTATTCTGACTGAAGATGATTTCTGCATCTTTTTTATTGTACACATTATAAATAAAGAATTATAAAAGTATATATATTTTTTTTTGTAAAAATATATTCATTTATTAGAATGAAATGAGTCCATGTATATCTGTATTGTTCAAATGATGGTTTCTATTGGGTGACTACCCAGTTGAAATTAGTTATTGTATAGAATTATTTTTATCATTTTTTCTTCAGATTCAGTCAGCAGACAACAGCTGAATGGTTAAAAAAACTAGAAGGATGTGGATTTCCTTATGGACCAATCAACAACATGAGCCAAGTGTTTGCCGACCAACAGGTTTGTCAAAAGATTTCCAAACATTACATAATGTTAGGTCCATGATAAAGGCTTTAAGGGTCAATGGTTCAAGTAACATAACAGGTTTGTCAATAAATACAACAATTTTGATATGATTCAAAAGGAGAACTTTTATCATTAATCTTTAATTGAGAATGTTAGTTTTATGCAATGGCTTTGAGTTTTGATTCATTTTCATACAATCTTTCATTTAAACAAATGCTATTAAAAACAATATCAGATAGTAAAAACAACAAAAACATATACAAAAACTTTTTTAGTAATTTTTCTTGTTTACAGATTAGCTGCTTGAGGCTTTTATGTAGTTTTGGTCTTGTCATCAAACAGTTTGTCCATAAAGATGAAAAATCAACAAAAAAATTAAATAGACAATATATATGTATATATATATATATATATATATATATATATATATATTGGCAAAAAAACAATTATAAACTGAGAAATGATAACAAGAGCCTACTCATACAATAATATCAATAAAAAATATATTCTTTGCCTGGAAGAAAAATTAAACATCATTTACTACACTTAACCAGAAAAACTCCTCAATGAAAAAAGTGAAATAATTTCCCAATGATGGCATGAAAACAAATACACATTGATTTATGAAAATAAAGACAACAATCTTAAAGACCATAAATACATACAATGCACTCAATACTTGAAATTACAGATCATTTTATACTCATATGAGAACAAAACAAATACAATAGAAGATATATCAATGATTTATTTATGAAATAAGGAGCTGGAGATTGAACATTGTGATAATCAGTATAAGACAAATTAAAATGGGACAAGAAGTTGAGAAAAAAACCCAGAAGTCATTTGACATGATGTAGCCACAAGGAAAAAAAAAGGTCAAAAACATTTAAGTGATCACTTGAAAAGTTGAAAGATCAACAAAACATTGTTAGAATGTAGTGAACTGAATTATAAGAATATATATATATGTATATATATATATATATATATATATATATATATATATGAATATTTGTTTCTATGTTAATGCAAAACACTTCTATACTAAGCAAAACATTTGGATTATGGTATAAGCAAGTATTATGAAAAATGACATAAAACAATTACCATTGAATTATTTTAATTTAATTCTTGTGCAGGTTCAAGAATGTGCGCTTATTCAAGAGATGGAGCATCCCCTAATTGGAAAAATTCGCCTTCCTGGTAAGATGATGGATTGGAATTTTTCTGGAATCCTTAATTTATCTTTCATTGATCAATCAGTTTCATTTTCTCACTCATAGTTTCCATTGTGATTGTGTTAACAGCACAAAGAACTAGTATTTCTTTCATTCAATAAAATTCACTCGAGAGACGGCAGTGGGCTATGGAAGAACTGATTTGATTTCAATGAAAGATGTTGATGTGGTTTTGCTCTCCGTGAATGCTTTCTAGTTCCATAAGTTTTTCATAGTTGTATCGTTATCTGAGGAGTTCAAGTCTTGCTCAGAGCTAATTCTTCTTTTGCTGCCATTGATTGACCATTCTTGGTCTTAAGATTCTCAGAATATATATTTGGAGGATACTTTAGTTTCTCTTATCATTTAGGTGTCCCCAAGAACTTGTAAAATATCTCTGCACTGTGCACAAATGCATAGAACTAGAAAAAGCCGTAAGAGCAATTCAAAATGGAGGCAAGTACCAAGAATGTGTCCTGTTATGGCTGCTTAAGTTTGAAGATGCTTCACACGAATTGTGGGCTTTAAACTGAGATAAAAGTGTGATTTTTACTCTAAGCTAAATCTTTGCCCAATATCTAAATTAATCAATCTTTAAATTGCATTCAGTGTTATACATTGAGATACAGTGGTACCTCTTATAGCAAAGGACTCTGATAATGAAATTTCACTTAACGAAGCTCCCATTTACCCCCTTCCCCAATTTCTCAATGAAATATTTTCAGTTTGTGAAATAAAAAAACTACAAAATTTCATAACATTATCCAAAATCATCTAGACTTAATTTATAATTATCTACATTTATATCGTGTACCTAGGCCCTTATTTCCAGACAAACAGACTGACAAATAGATGGATGGACATTTGGTGAATTGTAATAAGATTACCTATTTATTATATCATTCGTACATTTATTTGTATCTGCACATTATTTAGAAAGTAATTATTACATTGTAAATTTTAATGAATGTCCTTTTGTGGAATGAATTGTCCTCGTTAAGAGAGGTACCACTGTGAGAAGAATTGTACAGTTTTATTCAAGAATTGTTTGAGAAATGAAAGTTATGTAACAATTCAAAGAATTGTTTCAGAAATGTGATTTATGAAATGATTTGAAGAATTGTTTCTGAATTAAAAGTTATGTTATGTTCTCCAGAATTGTTACAGAAATATGAGTTATATTAACCAAAAGTTAGTAATGAATTCTTTTTACCAATCATGTTATTTTAAAAATCTTTGCAGCTCCTGCTGTTGACTATTCGAGTGAATTCGCCACTCAAGAACATGTTGCTCCACCTGTACTAGGTCAGCATACTCAGGAGATCCTCAGCAATGTCCTGGGGCTTGAGCCGGCTGAGATTGATGACCTCAGCAAGAGACGTGTGATTGGTTGTGCCTCTTAGCAATGGGAATACTTGGAAATAAGAAAAAGAAGTGTATTGTCAGAGAAAATGTCTGTCAATGAGTTCTAATTTGGAATAGAATGGATAGCTAATTTTGGAATTGGAAGACCACAGAAATAGCATCTGTTTTAATTGTACTTGTTCAAGTTGAAGTGGTGATGAGTCTTTATAAAAAGAATTATAAAATACTATTTTACACTTGCTGTCAAAAAATGAGGCCAAGATTCAAGTAATTCTGATATTGCATTGTACTTGTAAAATATCAAAAAGATTTTGTGTCTCTACATCAAACTAAAATTAAAATCAAATCAAATAAAGATACAATTTATACAGGAAAGAATAATATCACTTTAATTCCAATGGAGACTTAACATTGATACGTGTTTTTTTGACTTCATATAATTAATTTCTTTTTATTTTCTTTGTATAGAGGTAAATTTAACTAGTAATATAAAATTCGCTTTCTATTAAGTTACCTCACCAGATGTCACCTTTGACATAAGTGTGACAGATGACAATCATCAGTCTCTTAACATCTATCGTTGGACATGGACCTTCCTCAGGATTCGCTACACTTCTCTATCGTGAGTGTCGTGGAGCCAGTATTTTCTGAATTTGTCTAGTTTGTCTCTCCATCTAGTACTCTGCTGGCTTCGGTTGGGCGTGTGATCTCTGGGTTCCATGTTGTGAGACATGATGTCCATCGGTTGTCAAAAGACGTAAGTGCATTACCAAATATATGTTTGGATAAGGATTTTTTTAATTAGATAACAGAATCTTCAATCAATTAGAGTATCATTTTCCAAAGCTCTTCATGAGCAGACCAATCATTGGAGAAGACATTATTCAATAAAGGATAAAAGCATTTGATATAATATGGTTTGTTATAGTGCAATATGTGACATAAGGCAAGTGATTAGCATATCCCAACATTTTCAACCTATATCTTTGACTAATCATTCTGAAAACTCAAATAAAAACAGGATTTACCCATGAACCCATAAATCTGATATTTTGGGCTGGGTGCTATTTGCTATAGTGCAGCAAAAGGTATATTGTTAATTATTATATGTATGGGGAGTTCTATTTAAGTGCTGATTTCTACATTGCGACAAGCTCAAGAAAAGATGGAATAAGTAAGTGAAATCATCGAGAATAAATAATGTTATTCAGAGACGGATTCTGTATTCTATATTTTTGTAATAAACTCATCTGGCTGTAAAAAACTATGGACAGAAAACATGGAACTTTTAAATGGTTTACCAAAGAAAAGTGAGAGATGAAAGAGGTGAAGTGAAAAATCCAAAGTTATTACTGAACCTGGGAAGGGGAACAAGCCAGGCCCCTGCAGGGTCAAACCCCACTGCTACTCCCATTCTGACTGAAAATGATTCCTGCAACTTTTATTTTATATATATGACAAATAAAAAGATCTATAAAAATTTATTTTTTTGTCTATAAATCTATTTATTTATTAGAATAAAATAAGCTCGTTTGCATCAGTAAGATAAATTTCATTGATATGTAAGACTTGTCAATTTGGCTCAGTTGGTGAGATAGCCGGTTACTACTCACTTCACGTCATTATTTCAAATCTTGGTTGGGAAATATTGATTTTATAGACGTATCTATTTATTAGAATGAAATAAACTCTTGCGTATTTCTAGAATAAATTTTGGTAGATACGTAAAACCTCTCAATGTTGCTCTGTCAGTGAGAGATGTGATTACTAATCAGTTGGTCTTGATTTCAAATCACATTGGGGGAATGTTGAATCTTTACTCCCCTTAATTTGGTGAGCTTATTCTTCTAAGAATTTACTACTCAGACATGTCTGTCTTTGAATCTAATCTAATGTTTTTTTTTTATAGCCAGTCTAGCCGTGGTCGAGGCATGGGGGGAGGGGGCTAATTTTGTTTTTGTTTTTAGGTCTATCTTCGTTTTAGGGGTTTAGCAGAATATTATATTTGAATTTTGTGTGCACTTAGAGATTTTGAAGCTCTACTCTAGTTTACACTTTTGACAGGAGTTGGGAGGGGAGATTAAAATCAGGGGGAGGTAGATTAGATATAGTATAATCAAGCAATTCAAAGCTGGATGAATTAACAATTGAGGGAAGTACACGAATAAGTACATGATAAATAAATAAATAAATAAATAAAATACAGCAAATTCAGTTGTACTCATCCGGTTCTTGCTGCAGCATTAGGATTTGGGGGATTTCTTTTTGCAGTTGAGAAAAATTTGAATTTTTTGTGATTCTTGTTAAGGTAGAAAAACGAAGTCAGCTCCAGGTTTGGACTTGAGTTTGGTAATAATTAGTTTAAGAATGTACAATAATTTTCAGGGGTTTATAAATGTTGGAAGAGAAACAGGAACATAGAGATGAACAAGATACATTTATATATTATTTGTCTTATTGTTTTATATACATGTATATATACATGTAAACAAAAACGATAATGAAATAGTTGTTTTATTTTTAGAAAAAAAATTTTTTTTTTACTCTTAGCATCACTTGGTCTTAAAAATATGTTTTTTAGCTTAATCAATAGCAGAATTCTTCAAGAATTATTTTCTATAACCATCTAGAGTGAAATATCTAAAGCCAACAACTGTTTTTTAGGGAATAACACAATTTTCACACTAAGTAATCTCCATTATATACTAGATATATTTATTGCAAAAAGAAAAAAAAAAATCTGAAATTGAGTTCATAGTCAGTGAGATGGAGAAAATGTAACAATCTTTTTTTCTTGGCTTCTGTACTTTTTAATATGTAAACACAGTCAGAAGTAGGTCATTGTTGCTGCTGTTGCTATGGAAAAACGCCTGAAACTTTCATGAAAATCAATTCTATTGTATCAAATCTTTATGCCATTCTTAATGAGCATTATCAAAGAAGATTCTGGTATAAAAATTATTTGTTTCTGATGTTTAGAACAAGAATTTAGCTAGTTTTTAATCCATGAGAGGAAGAAAATGCAACTTAATATTCTTGTTTTTAGGCTTCTGAACTTTGGAATTATAGTTGTTAGTTTTAGTCGTCAGAAAAAATCCCTTTTTTGCTCTCAGATTCATTTAAACCTGCCCCAGTGATGTATCTAAAGCATAGAAATGTTTTCTTTGGGTAAAATCTAATTTTCAGGGAGACAGATTACTTTAACCATTCAAAGTGAATTTCTATTACTATAGAATTGTTATTAACTTTGTGAAGAGGCATTAATAATCCAAGCTTTCTAGGGACAGTTTAGTGCATTCTTTGCATTGTTTCTCATTAGTTATACATCAGAAAGTGTCTGTGGAAGGGATCAGCCAAAATATTGTGATAACGTAACAAAGAAATAATTCAATCGTCCTTACAAAACTAGGGATGAACTCTTGGGATGAGAAGATGTATTAAGAAGAAAAAAGTTGTCTAACTATATTTTGAGAGATTCATGTTTGTGTTTTTGTGCACTGAGGGAGCTTGATAACTGACCAAGTAGATATTCATCAGATATGTTGATCTATGCACTGGACATTGTAGTGTCAATTTTAAAGTTATTTGGGTCAGCGGTTCTTGATATGTGTGTGTGGGGATTTATTCTATTTTGTGACCATTAAAAGTGTTGTTTTTATGATGTGATAATCATTCCGAAGTGGTTTCAGTATAAAATTGGAAGAAAGGGAAAGAGAGTGAAAGAGAATCAGTTTTTTTGTTTCTGCCAAATTCTTTCTAGAAAAAAGATTGAATTAAATTATAGTTAGATGATGTAATGGC
Organism: Thysanoteuthis rhombus; assembly: GCA_963457665.1. NCBI lineage: Eukaryota > Metazoa > Mollusca > Cephalopoda > Oegopsida > Thysanoteuthidae > Thysanoteuthis > Thysanoteuthis major. The sequence continues at coordinate 62,367,337 of OY735212.1, forward strand.
ATGTGTTTTGATTGTTATTATGATTGATCATGATATTTCAGTTTTGATTGTTGTTATTAACAACTTCATAAATAGATAAAAAACAGCATCTCATTATTTCAAGTTTAAACCTCCGGAAGATTTCCATAAAACCGGATGCACCTTCTGAACAGTGCTCTTGTTCTTCCAACCAACCAATTACCTTCAAATTTTATTGTTTCTGAAGCATCATTGTTAATAATGCTGAACCACAGTAGCCATCACAAGTGGTGGAGGGTTCTATCCTTTTTTTTCATGTATGTGTGTGTTTGTGCATTTGTGTGTTCCAGTGCTTCTGGCCACACCGTTTTGTGTACAGACTCAAAAACTGACATCAGTACTCCACTGGATGTCTCCTCTTGGATTGAAAAAAAAAAAGAAAAGATTTTTTAAAAACTTTTTTAGGGCCTTATTTAAGCGGGTGTAATTTATCAATAACATCTAGATTCTCCAGATTAGATGTTTCTAGACGTTTTTTAAAAATTTTATTCGAGGTATTTTTCAGTGGAAAACCCTAGTGATGTCATAAATAGAATTTTTTCTGACCATATTTATCATTTGATGGAATTTGTTTACATGACTTCAAATTTTGATGCCATGGATGTTCAATTATCAACTTTGATGGTGTGTATTATTATTCTTTGGTGTGCAAATCATAGAATCCATAAAAAATCTCAAATGGTGGTGGGCTGGCCATGCTGCAAGAATGGCAGACAATCGATGGACATCGCGACTCACAACATGGATTCCCCGAGACCATATGTGCAACCGAAGCCGGCAAAATGTTAGATGGAGAGACGAGCTAGACAAGTTCAGGAAGTACTGGCTCCGTGACGCCCATGATAGAGAAGTGTGGCAAATCCTGGGGAAGGTCTATGTCCAACGATGGACGCTAAAAGACTGATGATGATGATGATGATGATGATGATGATGATGATTATTATTATTATTATTATTCTTTGAAGCCAAAGAACTAAGTTCAGCCAAGAGCTTTATGAAAACTCCATTAAATACATCGATTCAAAGCTGGACCACACTGAATCTCTAATTGACTCTAACTTAGTTTTTGGAACTGATTAAATTTCAGATTTTTCCTAAACTTGGATATTTTCTCAGGCACCAAAGATGGTGTCTATTTTGAGGAAATCTAATTCATGATCATTCAGCGTTTTAGAAGCTGACCAATTTAAATCATTAGAAAAGTAGGTCTGGTTAGTCAGTCATTGGAAACCATCCTAGGACCAACCTCTTTTTGCCGCGTGCCATGTTGGGGGTCATCAATTAAAAATTTGGAGAAAGAAGTGATCAATGAATAAGTTACTCCTCTCGCCTTTTGTTTGGCAGTGATCTCTAAAAAAAGACTGAATTCTCCAAAAACTTGTGTGAACATTGTCGAGTATGAAGCGAGTTATCAATTTAGTGTGAACTGATTTTGTATCCCTCACTGCAACTCTATTTATGGGGAATTTTCAAAAAAAATAATGAATGAATGATGAGGAGTAGATGTTTAAATTTTCAGCCTTTTAGCTCCATTGGTATGGCCTGTATGCATGATACATACATACATACATAGCCATCCAGCAGGACTAACTTGAAAACTGAAGAAACCTATGTTGACAGTTTTAGTTGATGTTTCCTAATTATAGTACTGAGAAATTTATTCCATGTTTTTCTTCACAAAATTTATAAATTCTCTGAATTGACTTCAAATTTTCTGTTCATTCAAATAAGAAACGTTTTTTTGTTAAAGTTTCACTAATTATTTTCACAAGTGGCTCTTCAAGACTTCAAGTGTTAAGCCACTTTCATTTTGTTTATTAGTAATCGGAAAAATAACAAACTACTTCATTGAGTATAATATGGCTGGACTATTTTCATCTTCATTTGTTCGCGATGTTTCGACTGTTCCCTCCAGACTTTGTTGGCTGTTCCTGGTTCTAGAATTTTGAATCACTTGCCAGAGTGAATGTTTGATTTAATTGGACACATCACATCCATTTTTTAAAAATATATTTATACCAACAAAACCTTATGTTTGCTTATTCGTCCCTCTTCTCTGCTAAAACTACAAGGCCTATCAATCTAATATTCTGCGTGTAGACTGAGGAGGGATCATCTTGAAATAAGTTTTATGAGTTTTATTTCAGGGGTAATTCAAGGTCATTTTTTGGTCATTTCTTGGAAAGGCTTATTTGAGCATTAAAACATAGTTTTGAACATGAAAGTTTTACTGGATTGACCAAATACTGATAAATGAAACCATGGTTGGTGAAACTCTACTGTACTTGTAAAATCCATCATGCCTCTTTTGTATAAACATCAAGTTACAGTGTCTTCTACGTTTATCTTGTAAAATCTGTAGATAAATTATTGAAGATGAATTGTATATTGAACTGCATATAAATTGTAGATGAACTGTATCCGTAGATGAATAGTTAATGAAATGAAATCTGTACATAGATGATTGTAGATGAATTGTATCTGGAGATAATTTATTGACTTGAAGAAGAATTGGAAGTTAAATTCATCTAAAACTGTCTGGAGTACATCTGAAGACTATGATGTCTCCCTTGTCCTTTTTTTTTAAGATGTAATTTTTCATCTTTTTGATGTTGTCTGCTTTCATTATCATCATCATCATCATCAGTCTTTTAAAGTCTGTTGTTGGACATAGACATTCCCCAGGATTTGCCACAATTCTCTATCATGGGCGTCGCGGAGCCATTTCCTGAATCTGTCCAGTTCGTCTCTCAATCTTGTGTTCTGTCGGCCTCGGTTTCTTATGTGATCTCTGGGGATCCATGTTGTAAGATGTGATGTCCATTGGTTGTCTTTCATCCTTGCAACATGGCCTGCCCATTGCCATTTGAGTTTTTAAATAGTTTCTATGATGTCATGGATACCTGTTTTCTTCCTTATATACTGTACCGTCTTGTGGTCTCTCCATGTAAGGGTTGGGCATGATTCTCTTATACGCACGTTGCATACTTCTCATCTTGCAGGCCTGTCTCTTGGTTAGGTTCCATGTTTCAGCTCCATAAGTGACTATTGGGAGAATGCAGTGGTTGTATACTCTTTTTTTTAGGATTATTGGGATCATCTGGTTCTTGAAAGTTGAGCTTGCTCTGTCGAAGGCTTGCCATCCCAGAGTGATTCTTTGCTTGATTTCCTCCTCTTTTAAGGGTCTCGTGGAGATTCGTTGTCCTAGGTAAATGTAGTGGTCTACCTTGCCAAGTTTTTCATCTTCTATCTTGACAGTTACGTTCTTATTCTCAACATGATTGTTGCACATGATTTTCTTTTTACTGAAGTTCATGTGTAGGCTGACTTCTTTGCTTTGACATAAAGATTACTGACTGTCTGTAAAATTGATATCAAGGAATCTGTGTTTGGTTTCTTATTTTCAAGCACTTCCAAATAATGAGAGATCATACTTTGTTTTTGACAACAAAGATTCATTGAATTGAATTTCAAGCACATAAGGAGAACTCACTATCCTGATTCAAAATTTATTTTTTTGTACAATATCACTTACAACATCATGTATTCTTTTGAAGTTTTGCATTAAATAATGATTACGTAGTTCATCAGTCAAGTTGATTTATCAAGATGGGATAAGTGTTTTCAAATATCTATTAATAGTCACGGATTTCATCAGTCAGACTTGTAGAAAAGTTTTGAATCAGAATAATGAATAATATATTTGCACACACACACACACACACACACACACACACACACATATATATATATATATATAAATATATATATATATAAATATATATATATATATATATATGTATGCATGTATATATGTATGCATGTATATATATATGTATGTATATATATATGTATGTATATGTATATATATATGTATGTATATATATATGTATGTATATATATATATATATGTATATATATATGTATATATATATGTATATATATATATGTATGTATATATATATATATATGTATATATATATATATGTATGTATATATATATATATATGTATATATATATATGTATGTATATATATATATATGTATATATATATATGTATGTATATATATATATATGTATGTATATATATATGTATGTATATGTATATATATGTATGTATATATATATGTATATAAATATATATATGTATATACATATATATGTATATATATGTATGTATATATATATGTATATAAATATATATATATATATATATATATATATATATATATATATATATATATATATAGATATATAGATAGATAGATAAATGGATAGATGGAATGATATTTCCTACAATGATTTAATGATTTGACAATTTTGGAAAAAAACAAAATTATTTTCATATATCTCTTATATCTGGTTACTCATTTCATTGTGGCAAAGTCACCAGATCATATCTGAAAAATCATTTTAAACTGATCTGATGACGCTGTCACAACAAAATGTGTGACAGGGAATGAAATTATATAAAAATAGTGTAGTTTTTCCCCCAAATGTGTACATATATACATAGAGCATATATACATATAGCACTCTGGTAGATGAGGAATTATGCTTAAGCAAATATATTGATTAAATCGGTCCTACTGACTGTCCAGTTCTGCATAGGGCCTCTAGGTCAGGAACAAAGGTTTCGTCCCTACCTCGCAGTACTAAAAGGGAATTTGAGTCCATAGCCACACTTGAAAGTTGTGATACAAGAAACAGCTGTCTGTAGATGACTCAATTATTGATATGTATACAACCATAAACTTCACACTTTAGCTAAAAGAGAATTTTAGTTTAGAAATTCATTAATTTTAATACCTATAGTCCTTGAAATCATCCTATGATGTCTTGTCTTGTCTGTTACTTTCTGATTAATTACTTTCCTGTTAATGCATTACAGTCAGATATTTTGCATAATACACAGAATATTATTGTTGTTTGTATTAGGATTCTTATGTTGTATGTTGAGTTGGATCATCAGCTGTTTAATCATGGACCTGTTTTGGGGATTAAAAACAGTACAGGCATTTTACCATGGACTCTCCTTGCTGTGTTAATCGGACATGACCTCCTCGCCTGTATTTTACTCAAATATTTTTTCAATCAATGAATTAGATGTCCTGGATGGAATTGTATGAGTCTGTTAGTTAAAGTGGACCATCTTGCGATATTTTTTTCATATTCCTATTCATTTATATTAGATGTGTGTTGATGTATATGTGTGGATAGTTGTGTATTGTTGACCCCTATCAAGGTTGACTATGGGTATTACAGCTTCTTGCTGCTATTATTTGGGTAGGTAAAATAGTTATCAGAAAGTGTTCATGGCATGCTAGTGATAAAGAGCTGGGGAAAAGTAGATTCATGCCTTTTCCCAGAGTATTAGTAAAACACGGATATAAGCAGTCTCAGCCAAAATTAGATATCTGTTTGCCAATACTGTCTAACACTTGTCTGAAATACAATCGGACGATATGTTAATGTGTGCTGCTTCTTTGATTTTTCTTATTTTCCAACTGTGTTGTGGAGTACAATGCAATGTAGCTTCTGCTACTCAACAGGAACAAGGTATGAAAATCCAGACCTAACAAGGACAGGAAAGGAAAACACTCGAATCCCACGTTATAAGTGTTGATAATATTGGACGTCCATTGTTGGACATAGACCTTCCCCAGGATTCGTCATGATTCTCCGTCACAGGCGTCACGGAACCAGTATTTTCTGAATTTGTCGAGTTCATCTCTCCATCTTGCATTATTTTTATTCGGACAGGACACCTGAAGAGGGCTGTAGAATGGATCAGCCGAAACGTCATGTTTACATCACAAACAACAAGAAGGTGTTAAACCGGACGAAAAAAACTTCGAACTGGTTTATTTGTTAAAAAAATACTTTCGATTACAGTGAAACTTCAAGTAGACCGTGTAGTTCAGTTTATGGATGGAATATTGATACCTGTGAGTGGAATCTCTTCTAGATTTTGATACTATTGTTTCGATGGTATCGTACCAAATGATCGTGATTCCATTCATCGTACCATCGGCAACTACCATGCGCGTATTCATCACATGACACTCGAGCCTGACCATAGCTCCTTTTTGGCTTATCTGTTCGTGGAGGCCGCTTTCCGAGAGAGTAGAAACTCTGGTAATAATACCTGCAAAAACATTGTTAAGATGAAATTTAAAAACAAATAAAATAAATCACTTTTATCTTAAAAGTAGCACTGGTCTTTCTGACTGAGAAAATAATTTCGAAAATTACCGGTGACTATGAAACTAATAAGTAATGTTTGCGTAGCTGAAACATCCGTGGTCGAAAAGTCTGCGACCTGAATGTCCGCTTACCGTCGGACATATGCCTCCCCAAGTTCTGACAGGGTTTTCGCTGTCGATTGTCACGGTCCTGAATATTTCAAATCATCATGCCATTTTATTTTTTGCTGGCTACAATCTCGCTTATGATCCTGGGATGTCCAGCGGTTATCCAATATTCTTGCAATATATCTTGCCTATTGCCATTTTAGTTGGCTAACAGCTTCCAAGATATTGCTAACACCTGTTTACTCTCTAATATGTTGTGACGTTTTCTGATCTCTCCCTGTGATGTTTAGCATGATATTTCCTGCGCACATAGGATAGTTTGTAGTTTGAGAACCAGTTTATTGGATCAAGAGTTAGAGACATCATAGAATCCATAAAAAATCTCAAATGGCGGTGGGCTGGCCATGTTGCAAGAATGGCAGACAACCGATGGACATCACGACTCACAACATGGATTCCCCGAGACCACATGCGCAACTGAGGCCGGCAAAATGTTAGATGGAGAGACGAGCTAGACAAGTTCAGGAAGTACTGGCTCCGTGACGCCCATGATAGAGAAGTGTGGCAAATCCTGGGGAAGGTCTATGTCCAACGATGGACGCTAAAAGACTGATGATGATGATGATTATTGGCTTTCCATGTTTCAGCTTTGTTGGTAATTATCGCGAGGATGTACTGGTAGAGCTGAAATATGGAACGTAACCAGAAGAGTGACCCTAAAACTGAGTACCACGCAACGTGCATGGGTGAGGATCATGTTTGAGATGACATGGAAAGATTAGCACAATATATTAGACAAAAAAAAAAAGAAAAAAAGAGTTAGGTATATCATAAAATTAATTAGAAAACTCAAATGATAATGGGCAGGTCTCTTACAAGAATGTCAGACAACAGCTGGACATAATGACTCACAACATGGATCCCCAGAGATCATATGCGAAATTGTGCTCGGTAGAAAATGAGAAGGTGAGACGATTCAGACAGGTTCAGGACCTTTCTTTTCGTGAACTAATTTAAGCTTTATATTGTGTTAAACATCTCAGACATGCAAGAAAAATTTCAGACCTGTGCTGCCTATAAAAGATGAAAGAGCTGTTGGTGCAAAATTGAATATCATCACGTACATTTACATTGAGATAGCTCAAAATCACATCTCTATATATAAATACAGTTTCATGGTATGTTTATCTGTTCACATCAAAGATTTTCATTTTTTTGTGTGTTCTGCTCTATCTCCTTGGCAACGTACACGTATATTGGGTAGGTGAGGGATGACCGTGCTGATGGAGAGGGACGGTGTACAACAGTGGCTGGCTAGAGACAGGAGCAGAGTAGAAGGTGAAACGTTGAAAAAAATAGTTTGACAGGTAAACTAATTTTGTTATCGCTTAATCAAGTAAAAAATCTAAATAAAGAATTAAAAAAAAAACAAACTTGTGTTGGATGTAAAATCTGTGAGTATTGTAAAATATTGCATGCATGAGGTTAGGACAAAGGCATGTATTCCAGGGAGCGGAAAGTATATATTTCGGTGTGCGTATGTACTAAATGGTATATTCGGAATACATCTTTGTGGTAACCCTGTAACACGATATGCATTCCAACCGCCTTTTGTAGTGTAAGCAAGTACGACCTACGGTACGGTGCACTTGACCATTGACTGAGAGGCATGAACAAGGGTGACATGATTTCCCTAAGGGAATAGTAACACGGTCCTTCTTCACATGGGAACATTTAGTTGGGGTTACATAAAACAATTGTACAGCACCATTATGTTTTATTGACTATAATGTTTCGATTTTTAAACCCTTCGCCCTTGAGAGAAGGTCTGATCAAGAGGCAAGGAATGCTCCCCTCCCTGCAGACGCCCATGACTGCAAACCCTACGTTACTGGGCGTGTTTAATCACCTACCATCTCTGAAGAATATATTTATGTCCATCAGAAACCCTGTCAGCAACATGAACAGACAATGATTCACAATGACCATCCTCATCCATGTTGTTCCACACTAAAGCCCTTCCTTTCCGTGGCTTCACCGAAATTCCCAATTCTGAAAAGACGAAATGAACTCTTAAAGCTATGAACACAAAACACTGCAAAAACATTCGTCATCGCACTTTAACTTAATTTATTCATCTTTGATTTTTAAATGATAATAATAATACAATCCAACAATTAGTTGGTTATCACTTTTTTTACCTTCTTCAACGAAGCTCGAGAGGTGTATGTATTGGTCGCGTCTTTCGTATATCTGTCTGTCCATACGATACCTCCGAAAGAACTGAATGGATTTTGATGAAATTTTGAGGAGGGCCGGACATCAGGACAAAGGATGTGTGGTCGAATTTCGGGGTGGATTCATTCACAATTACTCACCCTGACAATGGCGTTGGCAGGGATATGCACTCTTGGAGTACTCTCTAGTTTGATGTGTCACTTAATTATTACGAAATCATATAATTTCGAAGTGGAGAGAATACAATCTTGTAGGATTAATAACAACCGGATTTATGGTTGAAAAATCGACAGAACGCAAATGTTTGTAATACAACAAAGGTGTTGGCAGTGGTTGAATTTGTCGAGTTTTCACATACACACACGACACGCGAAAAATATTAATAACCAACTAATTGTATGGTTTCATTGTTATTTGAAAGTTAAAGATGGATAAATAAAGAAGATATCTTCATGTAGAAATTCATACCTTCAAAGAAATTTCACCAAAGACTATTGAATCACAGTGTTGACATTATTGACTGATGCCTTTTGACCGAAAGCGATTGTAACTTGCTGTACTCTGTACTACAGACTGACCCTTTTAATTTCTGGTAGTATTCATTGCACACCGAGTTTCGGCTTGAAACTTAGGGTTGGCAACGATGTTATGACTTGGGTGCTGGAATTCTCTTTTTCATTCCATATATACAAAAAAAAAGGGGATCAATACAGGAGGCTATACAAGGAACAATCTATAGTGTGTGAAAGATATAATATTTACACGAACAGTGCTTTGTAAAGGGCGATGCCTACGAAGCCAATTTTATGTGTCACATGGATGCTAGGATTTCCTGGTATTCAACCATAGATATTAGTCGACACCCTTTTTTATGACCCCAGGGTTCCCACAACAACAGGTATTGTTTCAGTCGAAAGTTGCTACATGTTTATGATCTCAACTTTCAGGTCTTTGTACTTTAACAATTTTTAAAACTCTTTTACAGATATGTTTTTGTCTGATGGAGTGGTCATATCTCTTGATGGGCATCACTTTTTCCTTTCTGTTCTTTATAATTATACCTGGACGGTTGGCTTTGATGGTTCGATCCGTGTGTACTGGGAAATCCCACAATATTACCACATCTTGAGATTCAGTTACAGGTTCTGAATGGTATTCATACCAGTGTAGAGTGTGTGGCGCACCATAGTGCGCACAGACCATCAAGTGGATATACTGGCTCATTCTATCGTGTCTAAGTCTGTATTCATTGAGGGCTAGAGCAGAACATCTTGGTATAATGTGGTCTATAGTCTTAGCTGCACTGTCATAGAACCTGCAGTTGGGGTTAGCACCGTTTTTGATAACGTGTGCTAAGTAGTTCCTGGTAATAAGGCTCTGGTCTTAGGTAGCAATGATGAAGCCCTCTGTTTCGGCTTTAATCTCTGAACTTCATAGCCACTGATGGGTTTTGGTATTACCTAGATCAGCATCTTGAGTGCGATTTATATTGGCCGTGGAGATGTTTCGGTTCCCAGTGTTCTTTTAACATTGATATTCCTTGTTTCTTGGCTGTAGTTTTTACATTTTTTGCAACCTTTGTTACAGCTTGCGAAGGGGTTGTTGGATTAAATGTACTTTATAAAAAAAAATGAATGATTAAATGAATAAAAGTGATTTTTTTAGTCCAAGTTAGGATATGATGTGGTCTCAAACTCATTCAGGCAAATATCATCCCCCAACAACTTCTACACACATGCCATGTCTTCTAAAATCCACAGAAGGGATATTAGCGAGGTTAGTTGGCACTTATTCAAGCTAAGCTGGTCCAGTCACAAAACAAAGTCACCAATGAAATTGAATATCTCAAAGATGGTGAGAACGCTTGGTTGCAAAAGGTTTAACGGTGTATTTATTCCCTTGAAGTACAAAGACTTTAACATTTAGTCGTCTTCACAAAACAGTCTTTCTCCAGTTCATAAAATTTGGCTGTTGAGGAAGCAGCATCTCTACAAGGCTCAGATTCAGTGTTGCAGGCGTCATGGCCTTCTACCATTAACAGTGATAATGGTGACTCCCCCTGGTGTCGATTTCAGCAGTTCCCGTTTAATCTCCAAAACTTTAGACATTTATAGTGTTAAAGGGTTTACAGCAACCGATCGAAATCTGAAAAATCTACTTCCGTATCAAACACTGAAATATGAATTATACTTTCATTGACAACAGTAGGGAAAAAATTGACTATTTATCAAAATGTGTAGAATCCCAAAGTGTATCTGCAGTCATTATTTGCATTCGAATGACACGCTGTGTACTTATATGAACTCCAGAGCGAGGCATCCGGTGACACCTGTGGAGTCATTGTGCGTCCCTAATTGACAGGTAACCATAAACATTATCCATGATTGTTGTTTAATGTTCACGGGACAAATGTGGTGATTTCGAAATCTAAAAGTTAAATTTCCGGTGTGAATTATATATAGTTAGGATGTGAAAGTGAATTTTATATGCTTGTAAAATCTGTGACACTCTTAGTGTCATTGTTAGTAGCAATCATGACATCAACAGACAACTCAAATCCGTCTTCATTTCAACAAAAAATATATTTCACAATAATCAATCTAAATCCGGGTTCAATTGTACTTTTTCACCAAAATTATTTGTTTTGATATAAGTTTGAATGTTTTTGTTTCTTTAAAAATATTCAAGAATCATCATCATCATCAGTCTTTTGACGTGTGTCCTTGGACATAGACATTCCTCAGGATTTGCCACCCTTCTCTATCGTGGGCGTTGCATAACCAGTAATTTTTGAATCCGTCTCCATCTTGAAATTCTGTCGGCCTCGGTTTCGCATGTGTTCTCTGGGGATCCATGTTGTGAGTCGTGATGTCCATCGGTTGTCTGCTCTCTTGCAATATGACCAGCCCATTGCCATTTGAGTTTTGTAATGGATTCTATGGTGTCTCAGACTCCTGTTTTCTCCCAGATATACTGAGCTGTCTTGTGATCTCTCCATGTGATGTTAAGAAAGATTCTCTCCTGTATACATTGCATGGTTCTCAGTTTGAGGGTCAGTCTCTTGGTTAGGTTCCATGTTTCGGCTCCATAAGTGACTACTGAGAGGATGCATTAGTTGTATACCCTTCTTCTGATGGGATTTATTGTTCTTGAAGGTCGAGCTAAAGGCTTGTCATCCTAGAATGATTCTTTTTTGGGTTGGAGGGATCTCATGGAGATTCATTTTCCTAGGTGAATGTAATGATTTACTTTCTCAAGTTTTTCATCAGCGATTTCGATCGTTCTGTTTTTATCTCCAATGTGATTGTTGCACATGACCTATGTTTTACTGAATATCATGTGTGAGTCGATTTTCTTGCTTTTTTTTCCTTTAATTCATCTAGCATTATTTAGAGGTCGTATAGGTTCCCTGCGAAAAGGGCAATGTCGTCTGCAAATATGAGGTTGTTCAGATATTCGCCGTCTATTCTGATTCCTATATTCGCCAATTGTAGTCTTCTGAAGATCATCTCAAGGCAGACTATGAAGAGTTTGGGTGAGCTGGTATCACCTTGTCTTACCCCTTCTTGGAACTTGAAGGACTCAGAGTCTTTATGTTGCCTGGTTTGTAGTACTCTGACTTATACAAGGTCTATACTTTGTAGAGTGATGACCTTCATGACCATGGGAATTTCCACACAATCGGAGGCCTTCTTGAAGAAAGTTAATGTTCCAGTGGCATTTTGCATTCTGCTGCTTTCTCCCTTAGCTGATTTATTGAATAGAGATGGTCCATGGTCGAGTAGCTTCTTCTAAAGCCAGCTTGCTCCCGTGGTTGGTTTGCATCAAGTGCTTTTGTGATTCGGTTGGTGATGGTTTTAGTGAAAAGTTTGTTGATGCATTTGAGTAGGCTTAGTGGTCTATAGTTGTTGGGGTCTTTCGGATTTCTTTTTCTTTGTCAAAGCATTATGATTGCAGTATTCCAGTCGTCAGGGACATCACTTTACTTTAGGCATTAGTAGAATAGAATAGCTAGTTTCCTAGTGATGATCTCGACTTTTTTTTGAGTAGGTCCATTGTGATGTTATCTGGTCCAGCGACCTTTCTCTTCTTTGGTCGTTTGATGGCTTGCTTCACCTCCCATGTTGTAACTTCTAGGAAGTCCTCATACAGATTGCTTGCGACATGTGTATCCTCCTTGATGTTTTGTCGTCCCGGTGCGGAGGAGCAGAGTTCTTGTTAGAATTCTTGGGTATCTTCGGCAATCCTTTATCTATTGTTACTTCTCCATTTTCCTAGAGAATGCTAGTTATTTAGGGCTTGAATATCTTTAACGATGTCGCTTTTGTCCTTTAGAATGTAATCTATTTTGTTCTTAGTTTCGTGGTTGGAGCTCCCCCAAGTCCATTTGGGTTTCTTCTTGAAGATGGTATTCATGATTTTAAGACCTTTCGCAGTTGCGAACTTTACAAGATCTTCATCTCTCTCGTTTCGAACATTATATACAAAGGGTCAATAGTTTCCACCCTGCCAACAATGTTATTGCTTGGCAGTATAATTTAATACAAGACAGAAATTTGCAATACGTTGATGACAATGTAGTACAATGAAGGCTAAGCTGATGTTAAATTCTATTCAAAAGTACTTTCAGAAACTGAGTGTATATTATGTTGATATTCTTCTGATGAAAATCAATGATATCAGTGAAGTTATGTGTGAATAACTATTAGCTGTTTCTCCGTAAGTATGGAACTTTTAAATTGCATAAATACGGATACCTTACCATGTGCGTCAATACGAGAGTGTAGAATTTGAGTACGAAGTTCACAAGGAGAATGTTTCTTATGTTCCTTCCAATAATCCATACTATAAGGAACAATACTGTCTAGGCCGGTCTTTGATGTCACTGCAACGCAGGAGGTTAGAAACATATCCTTTCGCTTTTTAAGTGAACGCTTGATCTGAATTATCGGTAATCGATCTTAAGATGTAAACAAATTTAAACTGGCATCACTCCTAGTAAAAATAATGTAGCTTGTTTACCTCTTCCGAATTCCACACGATATCTCCAAAAGTACTCAAAGAATTTCGCTGAGAGTTCCCAGAAGGGTGGACCATTGGTTACGTAAGGCGTGGCAATATTTTGGGTAGGATCAAAGATTTATTTTATTGAAACTCACAGAGAACTTTAGGAGATATCGCATGGACATATTTTTATCGATTTTTGTGATCATGTCTACATCAAATTATATACAATATGATTCTGACAGAGGAATTGCTTCCACCAAAAATTAGACAACATTCCAAAACACCTCCAGTCACAACATCCACCTAAAGAAGGCCGTGGAGTGCACCGTTATGTTCTAAAACGTGAATCAAGATGAGAACAACTATCTGAAAACGCTTATACATGATTATCCCTAATTCAAAAAATCCAGACAAAATAATTTGAATTTAGAACCGATAGAAAAAAATTAGAGTCCAAATTATTTTGTTGACTGTTTTTGATGTCATAATTATGTTGATGCCCGAAGTTAGAGTCACGGAAGCGTCTTTTTCAAAGGGTTATTTGGACCTCTATGAAAACTGCTGACTGTTAAGTCGGCCACATTGGAATTGAGAAAGGGGCAGTTAACTTCTCTTTTTCTGGGGAAACGGTAAGTAGGGGAGTTAAGCCCTCTTTCATTTTCAAGGTAGTCATCACTTTCAAAATCATTATTGTACTGAATTTTATATCATTAAGCCATACTGATCCATTCATTCAGTAATTCTGAAAAATTTTTTTAAAGAGGTTTACTTTTGTAACCTTTCAAGTGGAGGGCAAGAGGATATATTACGGTGTGTGTGTGGGAGGAGTAAAAGATATATTTCCGGGGGGAGAGGGACAAAAAATATATAAGGGACATATCTTTGAGGAACCCCTGTTACCAGCGAATGATAATACAATCTTTTCATATGAAAACATCAAATGAAGGTTATATGAAACAATGGTCTTTTATTGATTATAAGGTTTCAACTCTCAACGCTCTTGCTCGCAATGAACGCCCAATGTTCCACACCAGAACGCCTAATCAAGGGAAGGTCAAATTCCGCCCTAGCTACCCACCACCTAGCTGACGCCCATGATCATGTGGTTAAGATAGATTTGAAATTCCGCACTCCGATGTCCATTATCTAATTAGTTTGCACCGGAAGGTTATTGAGATGTCATCCGACGAATGCCATTAAGTGCAGATTTAGCAGGAAATAATAATTGAGGAAGACATTCGTCAGAACTTTAACAAATAATTCATTTAATAAACAACGTAAAATTGCTAGCACTGATCCAAAGCTAAAGGATATGCTTTATTGTGCGAAAATATAACAAATAATTTAATGAACAACATAACGTGGCTTGCGTAGATTCAAGAGTAAAAGGGCTGCTTTAATGTGAAAATTAGTACCAAAGTCACAAATAAGTCAAGAGGTCGATATGTAGCAAATGCTTTTTCCGATGTGGTTTTCCGATTAGCTTATGACATTGGTGCGTGAGTGGTATTCATTAGAGTATTTTATGTAGGTTTGTACGGAAGACATAGCAACAGTAGTAAAACTGACCTTGGGTAAAATAGACATTTGTCTAAACAACACTTCAATAGCTTCATATTGTTTAGAGCAGTGGTACTCTAACTATGAAATAAATCCATTACATTTCAGAAGTAGCTTTATATTATTGATATATTGTTATATTATGTTATACTGCTAGCCTGATTTGTACCACATATACTGTGTATATATATATATATATATGCTCTTCCATAGGAATATAGCACTCTGGTGGATGGGGATTTATGTGTAAATGAATATATTGCTTAAATTCAGCCTTACTGACCTTCCAGTTCCGTAACTCAGAGGTAGGATATCGGTCTCCAAATCTGAAGCGAACGTTTCAATCCTGCCTCGCGGTACTGGATGGGTTAATGGAAATTTTATAGCCACATGGAAGAGATGTAATACATCGAAACAGCTATCTGTGATGACTATATATATATATATATATATATATATATATATATATATATATATATATATATAGACAGAGAGACATAGAGAAGTAGAATAGGATAGTGTTGTTATATGTTCTTATGATTCTTCTAATAATTAGAACCACCAATTTTACGAATGATCAACTTTACAAGAAATACAAAGATAAACAAAAAACCAGATATGAGCGATTTTCTCAAACATGAACCAACATGAACACGAAGAAGTTTATTGGTTTCTAATTCGCTGCTGTTGTCACGAAGTTATAAACAATAATACAGAATATTGAAGTTCAATAAAGTTGTATTTACCTGGAAATCTAGTTTGCCCTCCTTTCTTCACCGTGTCCAAGTACACTAAAACAGTAACCATTCGATCTCTCCTGTCGGAACTGTTCTCGATACAATCCGTGTGCTTCTTGTAACCTGGACAATAGAAACAAACAGGTCTGGTTAGTCGCTCCATAGAAAACGTTATGTGACCAGGGTCTCTTGGTAGCATACCATTTTGGGGTGATCAATTGAATTTTCCAAAAATAGGAGTGATCAATGAATGAATTACTACTGTCGACTTTTGTTTGGCAGTATTCGTAGAAAAAAGTCAGAATTTTCAAAAACGAAAACAAAAAGACACGCGAACGCAGTCGGACACAAACTATGGTACCAAATTAGCATAAATTTTGATTGCAAATTGGATCCTCCACTTAAAAAAATCATCGTAGGTTAAAAAAACAATGTTTTTTTTTTCAAATCGCAAGGCGTAAACCTTCACATTTTCAGCCTGCTAGCTCATTTGTGCAGCCTGTACGCGTGATACATATATAAATAGACAACCAACCAGCCAGCCAGTCAGCCAGCCGGACTGACTTGAAAACTGAAGAAACCTATGTTGACAGTTTTAGTTGATGTTTCCTAATTATAGTACTGAGAAATTTATTCCATGTTTTTCTTTACAAAATTTATCATAAATTCTCTGAATTGACTTCAAATTTTCTGTTCATTCAAATAAGAAACGTTTTTTTGTTAAAGTTTCACTAATTATTTTCACAAGTGGCTCTTCAAGACTTCAAGTGTTAAGCCACTTTCATTTTGTTTATTAGATATTATCATTGAAAAACAAACTTTATTGACAGTTTTTGGTTGGTAGTTCCCATAAGAATCCCACCCCAAAGGCGTAACAAGACATTTATCTGTTCCGATAGAAGACCACAAAACAAAACAAAGCAGAACAAAGAATTTTCTTATATTTCATTTGCAAAAAAGAAATGAAAAAAAGCAAACTTGAAAAAAAAAAAAAAAAAATTAGACCACTAGGGCTGAATGACCACCTGAAAAATCATGTTTTTTGGCTTTGGGCGATGCGATTTTTAACCTGAAATTGCCGAGTTCCAGGTTCGACACTCTTTCACAAAAGAAAGAAAGAAAAATGGGGAAGAAAAATAACCCGACAAAAAGAGTGAAAATGAATAAGCGAATAAACAGATCATGAAGTTTTTTGCAAAAAGGTCGATCTCTTCAAATCTATGACTACTTGGGGATTCACCGTCTATTGAGATCCTTTACTTCCCCAGCCTAGGTCTTGAATGATCAGCTCGAGGCAGACTGTGAAGACTTTGGGTAAGTTGGTATTAATAATAAAAATGCAGCTTTACTGAATGTAAATGTGGTGAATTCAAGATATCCATATATCCCAGGCCGATATTCACTGGATGTTATCTGAAGTCTTATTCCAATCATTGAGCAAAACGTTTGAACTTGAACGCATAGATTCCATGTGTCCTGGTGGCTTCCATTTGGCAATTTTCTTTTCAGTTCTTCGACAAAAATATCATTTTTTGCATATTTTATCCATCTAGCTCTACCGTTTCAATTTTGATGTTTCATAGTCCATCAGGAATGGAAATGTCTTCGGCTCTTATTGTTTTTTATTTGTAGATTTTCTTGATCAATCATGTTTTCTTTATCAAGCTGATGAATCAGTTGTATGTTTGTTTCTTTCTTCTTTACTATTTTCTTTTTGCGATTGTAGGCAACTCTTCTTTTTATTAAAGACACCTAGTTTGTATCAAGCAGTGACTGAATTAATCTGTTTGGGACAACGAATTTCTAAGAAACCATCAAAACAAAAAGAGATCAAACGAAGAATCACACTAGGATGGCAAGTTTTCGACGGAACACGCCGGACCTGTTAGAACAAGAAAATCCCATGAGTAAGAAAAAGGAAGGTCTACAACAAATAGTCATCTATGAGCTGAAACATGGAACTAAACCAAAAGACTGGCTCTCTCAAAATTAGAATCACGCAACGTACCCAAGAAAGAATCATGCTTAACATCACACGAAAAAACTGCGAGACAGCACATATTTGAGAACAAAACAGGAGTTAGAAATATCATAAAATCTATCAGAAAACTCAAATGGCAATGGACAGGCTTGAATGCAAGAATGTCAGATAACCACGAAATTGATCCGAGGGAGTGTTTATTTCTGAAAAAATCTATATTACAAAATCTAAATCACGGACCCTTGAATAACTACATATATTTTGCAAAGGATAACATTTATATAGTCATACACGAAATCAGGGTCTTAGATGTATCCATATCTCAATAAGACGCTTTTTGGTCATTTGGTCTATTGGTCGGTTTAAACAACAAAAAGAGGAAGGGTGAAGAGTTGTGACGTCATTAGAAGATTTGATCACATTAAAGAACATCTACTGACTCAAAGAAAGACTACGTCTTCATCCTCCTACTCCTCCTCTTGCTAGAACTACCACAGATTGTGGACGCATAGTTGAACCTACAGTCACTTAAAAAAAAATTCCTTTTGTAGTCGGGAGTCGGAGTTAAAAGTCCAAACGATTATTTGAATCTTGGTGACGTATTGTGGACAGGACATGCCAATCAGATCAGACATCAAACGCCGTGGGGACTTGAGATCATCGCATTTTCACGTCTACGAAGGCCAAGGCTCTTGGGACGGTATAATTACAGACTTTCTTTTCGCAAAATCGACAGGCATCATCAAAGAAGCTATTTGATCACATGTCAAAGTTTAATCAAAAAGGTGCGTCTGTGCTCGTTGTATGTGCGCACGTTCCTAATAATCAGAAGAAAATTCGGAATGTTGATCACTCTTCCCAAAATTTGAGGCTTTATCAGACACGCATTATTTCAAGCCTGTACACTTTCATTTGCATGGAGATATGATATTGTGTCTATCTGTAAGCTTCTCTCTCTCTCACACACTCAGATAGAAAGTGCATGCAATACATACATACATATATATATATATATATATATATATATATATATATATATATATATATATATATATATATGGAGAGAGAGAGAGTTTGTGTATATACGTATGTCTGCACGTATTGTGTTTGCGTGTAACAATGTGTGTATAATTGCTGGTGTGTGTATATGAGTATGCGACAAGGTATGCATGTGTGTTTGTGTATGCGCTGAATACTTGATATGTCTCTATATCTGTATGAATGTGTGTCATTATAAATCAACATCGTCTTCATCGTCAAACATCGTTCCAAGTCTGGAGTTTGTTTTTCTATCGCAACAGGAAAAACAAATTAGCCCTTCCCAGTTGTGATTTGAAATTATAACCAACTGATAAGTAGTCGTGTCTCTTACTAACTGAGTGAAATCGACACGTCTCACATATCTACCAAAATCTACGCTAGAAATACACAACGCCTCATTTCATTCCGATTAACAAATGCATTTATAAAAGTAAAGTTTTCCAATTGTTGTATGAAATTACGACCAAGTGATTTGCAACAGGCCCTCTGATAGACTGAGCCAAACTGACAAGTCTTATTTACCTGCAAAATTATTCTCACAGATACACAAGTGCTTATTTCATTCTAATAAGTAAACACATTTATTCTAAAAATACTTTTTTTAATATTCTATTCATTCATTATATCTACAATAGAAAAGTTGCTGTAATCATCTTTAGTCAAATATAAAAGTGGAATTTGGCCTTGCAGTAGCCTGACTTGTAATCATCAACAACAATGACCGCCTCAAATCAAAGTGATGTACGTCCACTCATTTCAACCTGAAATACATTCTCAATCATAATCATTTTAACAAGCTCAATCGAAAATGTTATCATTTGTTATACAAATGCAGGACCAACAAGCCTGATTGCAGCATGGACAAACTCCACTCCTACTTTTACTTCAACTGAAGATGATTACTGCAACTTTTTTATTGAATACATATATTATAAATACAAAATTATGAGAATATTTTCTTTGGTATAAATATATTTGTTTGTTAAGATAGATTTTGTAGATATGAAAGACTTGTCAGTTTGGCACAGTCGGTGAAAGATCCTGCTACCAATCATTTGGTCATGATTTCACCGATGGGAAATGTTAATTTCATAAATGTCTTTATTTATCAGAACGAAATAAGCCTTCCCGTTTTTATAACATGAACTTATAACAGATCTGAAAGATTTGCGAATTTAGCTCAGTCGGTTGGATACACGACTACTAATCAGTTGGTTGATTCGTCGTAGAGGAATATCAATTTTTACTCCTTTAGATTTGAGGAGGATTGTTGTTTTTGTTTTGTTACGCCCCACCCCAAAACAAAAGCGAATTCAACTCCAGGTTTGGACATTGGTTTGTCATTTCTTTTTTTTTCCCATACATTAGGTTATACAACGAGAGCAACGATGTCATATCACTGCAATATTATTTGAACATATCTGACACAGAATTATATCAATAGTAACAAACGCAAATATTAGAAGCAACAATTGTTATGTGACATAAATTGAACAGATATATTTGAAAATGCTGTAATACTTAATTGGTGAGCTTATTAACTTGTGTGCGTTATCATTATCATCATCAGCTTTTTGACATCCGTCGCTGGGCAGAGACTATTTCCAAGACTCGCCAAACCTCTCTATCATGGGCATCGTAGAGACAGTATTTTCTGAATTTATCTAGCTCGTCACGCCATCTTATTTCCTGTCGACCACAGTTTCGCATATGATATGTTGGGATCCATGTTGTGAGTCATGATATCCATCAGTTGTCTGGCATTCTTGCAACATGTCCAGCCCATTGTCATTTAAGATTATTAAGGTTTCTATATTATCTTTGATTCCTGTCTTTTCTCTTATTTACTATGCTGTCCAATGATCTCTCCATGTAAGGTTGAGCATGATTTCCTCATATGAACATTGCACAGGTCTCAGTTTGAGGGTCAATCTTTCGGTTAGGTTCCATGTTTCAGCTGCATCGGTG
Source organism: Thysanoteuthis rhombus (assembly GCA_963457665.1). Lineage (NCBI taxonomy): Eukaryota > Metazoa > Mollusca > Cephalopoda > Oegopsida > Thysanoteuthidae > Thysanoteuthis > Thysanoteuthis major. The sequence continues at coordinate 62,388,202 of OY735212.1, forward strand.
ACTATCGGTAGGATACATTGGTTGTATACCCTCCTTTTTTTAAAGACCAATGGGATTTTCTTGTTCTTGAAAGACGAGCTTGCTCTACTGAAAGCTTGTCAACCTAGTGTGATTCTTTGCTTTATTTCCTTTTCTTTTGATGATTTCATGTAGACTCGCTGTCCTAAGAAGATGTAGTGGTCTACTCTCTCCAGCTCTTCATTCTCGATTTCGATCGTTGTGTCTTTGTACCCAACATTAATTTATCAATAGGTCATCCTTCGATTCAAAGACCACGAGGAATTGTTCAGATATCGGTGTCCTGAGAAAGAAACTACGATGAATAAAAAATCTGAAGAAGAAGTTACTTACTCCGGTGAGTTTGCTTATTGTGACGAGAGAACGGTTGCAGAAATCAAAACAATTCATCACAATCGCTATCAAAGTAGACAAGACAAAGGAAAAAAACAAAAACAAATACAGAAGATGTCTAGATTGAGTTGGGAACTCAGAAAGGGAACAGAAGTAGACATGACTGAGTGGAAAGGCTGGTCTATTTGGAACTGTATAAACAACAGTGACACGCACAGACTCCCAGAAAGGCAGGGTCCCAGTTGAAAAAAAATTAAGAAAATGAAATCTGCAATGCCATATAGGATATATATATATATATATATATATATATATATATATATATATATATATATATATATATATATATATATATATAAGGGATTATAAATTGTATTATATTACATTGAAATTATATTTGAAATGATCCCCCTCCATTACACGGTAAATGTCTCATTTGGCCAAGACAATGTGAATAGCGTAAACAATCAAAGAAAATGGGTTTACTGCAGGAATCGAACCTGGAATTGATAGGGTAGCTGCTTCATCGTACCGTCGCTTTCACTATTGAGCGAAACAGTCGCTAGAAATGCAAATGCCCAAATAACTGTTTTCACTCCAAATTCTCATTTTGTTTAGTCACATTCTATATCTGCTCTATTTGTTTCTTTCACCACGACAATTATGTTATTAAGAAAGGGGTGTATAATCCGACAGAATGATGATAATTTGCGTTATATTATATGAAAACTCTATTTGAAATAGTGATCATTCTGTCTGATAATATATCCTTTTCTGAATGATATATATGCATATATGTATGTGTGTGTATGTGTCCACACACGTACACACACAAAGGAAGATGAAAAAACTGTATGTGGCAAATATTCTTAAATTCCATTTAATTAATTGCATAATTTTTATTGTGTCTTTTATCAAAATACATTTTCGAATTGGGACTATAATGGGCATTTTTGATATGAAGAAGTAAAAGCCGAACAATCACACACTGTGCATAGTAAACAACGGAGATTAGAAACCAGTCGTATGGACACAAACAAAGATGTCTTTTAGAGATTATGTGGCGTTACGGTGACGGGTATCGTTGATTTTATGATTAGAATGCTTTTTAGAATTTCATTGAAAAACTGACTGGCTAGAGAAATGAAAAGAATCAGCTAATCACAGCATTTGAAAACAGAAGAAATGATTTCCATAAGCCAGCATGAATGAGTGAGAGTTTTCATTATGTTTTAATTTAGTTAACTGATATAATGTGTTCATCGAAATGTCAAACGAGGAACTTGACCAAACAATTTAGATGAAAATAGATTCAGATTAGAGTGTATTTTTGTTTTATCAAAATGTCAAAGTCGTTGCAAGATAGGAATTACAAATTGTTTCGGTTAAAAATACTTGGTGAGGAATTTAATTTAACCGACATGAAAATTCAATAGCATATACATTGGCTTATCGGTGGAACAGCGCTGACTCCAGCAGAATGACGTAAGAATATGTGGAACCAGTTGGGTATGAAAAAGTAGATGTATTTAGGTAAAAAGGGGGAGATCGTCAGAGGCACCGAAGAGATTACTTGGGCTCTGAACCCCTCCCTTCACAGAGGGCGAGACCAGCCGGATATTTTTTGATAATCAAGCGTAGAAACATTACAAGCGATCGTGAATCCGTAAGTTTGAATGACAGATTATAACCACAGGAAAATTTGATAGAGAAGGTTACAAAACAAATCTTACACGTCCTAAAGAGCAGTTTTCCCTCGGCGTTCCAACTGAATGAAGTCGAATAAAAACAAAATTAAGGTCTGAAAACTTCAACGTTGTTTTCTTCAATGAAACTACTTGCTGACCTTCTTTCCAGAAGAGCTACGGTAGATGAAAGAAGAATGAAACCAGTTGTCTCTCTCCTATCACCTACAAATCTTATCATCACCCAATGTTACAATCAGAGAAAAACATAAATTTTCCTTGGACTGTGAGATTCAGACTGATCACCTAATCAAGATCTGAAGAGGGAACCAGAGTAAGAAATGACTTACTGTTTATTGATGAAAAACTCCCAGGAATAGCACGAAACTAGGAAAAAGGATGTAGCAATGGCGCCGATTGATTAGAAAAATATCTATGATCTGATCCTAGCCATATAGACTGTTTAGATACACCAAAGAATTAGAAAAGAATGGGTTAATTTATAGCAAATGCAATGAAGTAATGATCATTAGAACTACGTGTTGAAGGATTATGTCCAGATCAGCATAACAAGAGGCATTTTTCAAGAAGACTCTTTCTTCGTTACTTTTCATAATAGTTATTGATACCACTCAGTGACATCTCGCAGAATTATAAAGATGGATATAAATTCAGTAATCAACCAGAGAGACTTGACCTTTTAATGTATATGAAGATGCTGGAATAACTTGACTCCCAAAACAATGAATTGAAAGCTTCGCTACTGTCAGAACTTTAGACCAAGACCTTTCAATGGAGTTCAGAATCGAGAAATGTTAGATATTGGACGTTGGATAGATTTTACTATCTATTCCTTAAAATACCAGAAATATGGCACAGAGCCAAAAGGAATATGTTCTGCCGCAATGGGAGAGTGTTGGTCTTTATCGCTATTCCACTCTCATTCAGCTAATGACATTCACAAACCCAGTCATGCGACATAAGTCCATTCACTACAACTCGCCTGTACTGGAAACAGCTCTCCCACCAATCACCACAACACCACAGCTTCTCGAATAAACACTTATTTAAAAATTGCATTACGGTCTATATACAGTGTTGAAGCAGGGATTACTAAACTGTCGTTGAAAAAGGGAAAACCACAGGAAATACTAGTGGAATCCTTCCTCTTAATTTATAAGTCATACGCAACAAAGACAGTTTTATTTGTCAAAAAATGTACGCTGCTCGGAACTCTTTGAGAATACTTTTGCATATGGCCAGAGAATATTGCTTCCAGTCATCTTGCGCAGACAGTGACTTTCTTGAGTGTTAACCAGTGAAGAATTGAGACTTTCCCAAACGGTGATTCGCTGCCTGACCCATTTCAGACGAATACTTCTGGCAACGAACTGTGTCGTTGCTTGCTGCAAACGGTGGACAACCAACAGAAACCTCCCAAATTAATTGCGATGACAATATCCTGCTACAACACCCGATTTCTGTTTACGTTGTATGAATTCTTCTTGATTAAACCTAATGACTCTGTTTACAATTCGAAATTCCATTTTCTGATTTCAACAACCAATTATTCTGGCCAGCCGTCTCCACACATATGTTCATGCGTATTTACAATAGCCCGCTTCACTCTATCTAACAACCTTGTCTGACTCGTTGAAGTATCAGATTCACCTTTCTTTCGGCAGAATGTTGACATTTTTTAGCCGATGTGTCAAGAATTTTTGGCTTCGAATCTAAAATGAACGGCGCAGGGGAGGTAACTCGTTACTATTTTTAGCAACCACCCATCTCGCCTATTCACTCGTGACACTTGGGGACCGCATTTAATTCTATTACTTTTCTTTCTGTCTTATTTGACTTTTAATCTATCGAGCTTTCTGTTTGTTTACCTTTCTATCTATATGTCTGTCTACTCATATATCTATTAATTTAGCAACCTTATATTCTGTTCACTTATCAACACGTCTAAGGGGGGGGGGGATTTCGTTACGTCATTGTCTTAATTGACCAGCGCAGCTCATACGTCATTTTTCACTTCTTCGTCCTAACCAACAGCAAGATATCTTCAATATTTCATCATCATCATCATCATCATCATCATCATCATCAGTCTTTTAGCGTCCGTCGTTGGACATAGACCTTCCCCGGGATTCGCCACAATTCTCTAACATGGGCGTTGCGGGGTCAGTATTTCCTGAATCTGTCTAGTTCATCTCTCCATCTTATGTTCTGTCAGCCTCGGTTTCTCATGTGATCTCTGTGGATCCATGTTGTGAGACGTAATGTCTATCAATTGTCTTTCATTCTTGCAACATGGCCTCTTTTAACGTTCGACATTGGACATAGACCTTCCCCAGGATTCGCCAAACTTCTCTATCGTGGGCGTCGCCGTGCCATTGTTTTCTAAATTTGTCTAGTTCATCTCTCCATCTTGTATTCTGTCGGCCTCGGTTGGGAATGTGATCTCTGGGGATCCATGTTGTGAGTCGTGATGTCCATCGGTTGTCGCTCATTCTTGCAACATGGCCTGCCTATTGCCATTTAAGTTTTCTAATGGATTTTATGATGTCTCTGACTCCCGTTTTCTTCCGCTGTCTTGTGATCTCTCTATGTGAGGTTGAGCATGATTCTCTCATGTACACGTTGCATGGTTCTCCTTTTGTGGGCCAGTCTCTTGGTTAAGTTCCATGTTTCAGCTCCATAGGTAACTATCGGGCGGATGCATTGGTTGTATACTCATCTTTTTCGGACTAATAGGATTTTCTTTTTCTTGAAGCTTGGGCTTGTTGTGCCGAAGACTTGCCATCCTTGGGTGATTTTTCGCTTGATCTCTTCCTCTTTCGTGGGTTTCATTGTCCCTTGTCCACGGTAGATGTAGTGGTCTACTCTCCCCAGCTCTGCATCTTCGATTTTGACAGTTATGTCCTTATTCTCTAATCGTTGCACATGATTTTCGTTTTACTGAATTTTATGAGTAAGCCAACTCTTTTGCTTTCTTCATTTAGTTAATTTAGCGTTTGTTGGAGGTCATGTAGGTTCTCTGCGAAAAAGATGATGTCGTCTGCAAATCTTAGGTTGCTTAGATATTTGTCGTTTATTTTGATTCCCCTATTCTCCCAGTCCAGGTTTTTGAGGATCATCTCGAGTTATGCTGTGAAGAGTTTGGGTGAGTTGGCATCACCTTGTCTTACTCCTTTTCGGAGCTGGGAGGATTAAGAGTCCTTACGTAGCCTGAGAAAGGAGTTGCTGTGATTGTATATGTTGTAGTACTTTGACGTACGCCTTGTAGAGTGATGGCCTTCATGACCATGGGGATTTCTGAAGAGTCGAATGCCTTCTTGAAGTCTATAAATGCTACAACGAGTGGCATTTTGCAATCTGCTGCTTTCTCTTTCTGCTGATTTATTCAATGGAGATGGTTCATGGTCGAGTAGTTTTTTCTAAATCCAGTCTGCTCCCGTGGTGGGTGCAAATGAATTTTACAGTATATTCTGCTGTCGTTTGAACTAGATTTTTGCCCCAAATCTTTCATTCTTTGTCCATCAGAGTCAAGGGTTTACAATTGCTATCGTCGTCCTTAAGCTGCTGTTTCCCCACACTTTCGATGAAACGACGGAAAATATTCCCCTGGGCCAATCAGTTAATTTAGATCAATGCTCGCAGAGAGAGACAAACATGTGCGTAAGCCTCAAGTAAGATTCCTCAGTGAGACCATTGATTCTTAACGACATTTTCGTTCCGACTTGCTTCGCTTACCTTCGGGCAAGGAAAGTCGGACAAAAGTTTCACGGATCTTTCTGTCCTCTTCTGAACTAACTCTATTATATTCCTCCAATGGACATTTTGTCGTCATATTACGGTTGTTTGTTGTCACCAGTATTTAAGCTTACGATGTTGACCAAAAGTAGGTTGGAGACCTAGTGACCGAGGAGCTGTCCCCATTGAATTAAAATAATCAGATTAAAGGTACAAATGATGTGTACGGTCATCAACCGACGGAGTCAAACTATTTTAACATGATTGCTTACAAAATTCAACCTATACGTATTGTAGAGAAAGCTTTGTTGCTTCAGACACTAAACATTGAAAAACTTTTTCAATAGATTTTATTGTGTCACTCAAGTTACCCATTTTCCAATATCTGTCAATGCAATTTATGAAACCTTCAAAAGTGTTTTTTCTTTGTTCCCCCCCCTATACTTTGTTATTATTGTACAATGTATAAATTGTCTCTTATGGGGATCATCAGTTGTTTATCATATAACCGTTTCGGGGATTTTAAAAACTGAACAGTTATATTAACATGGTACCCCAGCAGTGTTGATCAAACACCCCCTCACTTCATTATATAGTTTTTGCCATACATGTAATCTTTTATCTTATACAAGGTTTTATGTGTACTATTCATTGATACTATTTTATGCTTCATATTCATTTTTTGAAACTGGGCTTACTCACGTAAATTACCTTAAAAACGTTTTAACAGTGAGGGATCAGTAAGTATAACAACAGACATGACTCGCTTTTCGTGTTCTTTCTATTGATGGATATAAGATTCCCCCACACTAAAAACGGCATTCAAATGGCTAATAACTATCAGGTATCATATTTATTGACTATTGATTAGCTAAAACGCAAAGGGAACTACGACCTGTAGAAAAACAAAAGACGACATTCTTCTTACAACCTCTCAGTGATAGTATCCTTCTCTCTATTTATGATGACTATCACTTAATATAACTTTTTACCACTTAAAAGTATAATTCAGCTAATAAGAATGGAAACTAAGTAATATTGTACCACAAATCAAAGATGGTGAAGGGTTCTATCCTTTTCTATCCTGCGTGTCTTTATGTGATTGAATCTTTATGTGCTTGTGTATTCTAGCGCTCTTGGCCACACCATTTTGTCTACAGATTTGTAAATTGGCATCAGTACTCCACTAGACCTCATCCAGAAATTTTCTTTTTTTGAGATTTAAAAGTTTTGTCCGACTCTGATCTTTATTTTGACGGGTTTATTAATAACATTTGAATTTTCTATAATCTGGATGCTTTAAATGTTTTTCAGACACTATTTTAGATGTTTTACGATGGAAAACGCCAGTGATGTCATACGTAGAATTTATTCTGATCATATTAATTTTTCGATGAAATCTTTTTTACATGACTTCAAAATTTGATGCTACGGTTATTCAATTATTGACTGCAATGGTGTATTTTAATTCATTTTACTTATTAATGATTTCCGATGTAAGAATAAGGAAGTGTTTGTCGTGTGTGTCGTTACAAAGTTGACCGAATCGCCTTTAAATGTATAAGAGAGGGGGGGGAGCTAAACTGATAATTACTGATTCCATAAAATAAATTTGTAAAGCACTCAGAGAGCGCATACCTCTGCCAACAACATTCTCAGGGGGCATGATTGTGCATGGATCCGCCCAAAGATTGAATCATTTCTTGTGGTTGGGATATATAACTATGACGAAGTGGGGGTAAATGTGCATGATCCTGCTCCAGAATTCAGTAGATTTTCTCGTAGCCTATTGATAATCTCTCCACCGAATTTCATTGAAATTCACCGAGAACGTTTAGAGATATCGTGTAGACAGTCATGAACGTATTTATAAATGAAATTGAATAAAAAACGGAAAACATCTCTCAATGAAAAAAAAGGTGTGGTTCTGCCCCCTCTTTTTTTTTTAACCCCATTGTCTATTCTCCCATGAAATTGAAATCTATTCAGAACTTCCGGAGATACCGTGAGGTCAGATAGACAGACGAACTGAAGGACAAACCGAAAGATGTACCCAAATACATATGCCTCTCTGCAACTTCGTTGACAGAGGTAAATTAAGGTAGATATGTGTATTAAAGATATTTCTAAAGAAACCCTACACAGACGGATTTAATCGTTGCTGAATTACACGTAGAAAGTTTTTATGAAATCGAATTATTGATTTTTGTTACTTCCAGAAATATTAATCGTTAAAATTTCAGCCAATGATTTCTCTTTTGTCATCCGGTAACAACAGTGTAAAGCACTTAAAAAAAAACGGTTTTGTTCATTGAATACAAATGATTTTTACATCAAAAGTTTCTCGATTTTTTGCTTTCTCTGCAGGCACAAAGATTATGAAAACCAAATAGACAGAAAAAACATCGTTTTTTATTTCGTACGTGCAAATTTCTCATTTACGTGTCCAAAAGTAAAATACGTCATTACATTGGGTGGTTTTGTTCGACGTCATCTGTAGAAGTAGACTAAGTTGTATGACGTACGTATGATGTCTAAGGAAAAGAAGTAGTGTTGCTGTGGCAGAGTAACTGTAGCAGTTATAGGACGTGGACAGGATTTAACACCGTTTAACCGCGGAAAGATCATTGGGGCCAGAGAGATCTAGGTTTTTGCTCGACCAACAGAAACAAGTATATACCAAGAATGTATGAATTTCGGATAGACGTCAGTAGCATCCAAAAGCTGTCGGTGCCCCAAGGCGATGCAAGAACGGGACCGCCGACAACTGACGAGGATGCTAATCACATAAGGAAGGGAAACATTGCATTAATTCACATCCCAATTTACCGCTGGTTCTGTATCAGTCAACGTACTGTGCAGCGTCCACCGCATCTAATGGGGTTCCACATTGAGACCATTGGTCCGCAATAGATCGCCACTCGACCATTGAAGACTGATGTTGTGTCACCTGGTCATAATAGTCACCTTTCCAGCTCTTTTGTGTGCATGAGGCTTTGCATCCAAGCCTGTTAGCGGGGTGTTGTGCAAGCTGACAGTGGGTCCGTAATGGTGTGGGGTGTGTTCTCTGGGTTCGCAAGAACCACTTGTGAAACTGGATCCTTTACGCCCGCCATATTTCCTGATGACGATGATTTGTTCCAACAAAATAACACCCTTCCCTATTGAGTGCAGGGGAAACAAAATTACTTCCAGAAACACTTGTCTGATTTCTAGATACTCAATTGGCCCTTGTACTCGCCAGATTCAAACCCCATTGTGCACACATGGGACATGTTGCAGACTACATTGATGTCTATAGAATTAAACTAAAGAAAAATGTAATTTTCAACCCCAGGCAGACCGTAACCCCCCTCCCCCAAAGTTAAAAGTGGGGACGAGATAACATACACACACATGAGCGACCATGAAACAGGAATTACTTTGGATTCCAGTTGGTCAGAATCAACCAGTCTCCATATCGAACAAAATAAGTTTGTCTTTGTAAACCACAATTATTCGATAAGTTTGTTTTCTTATAACTGTCTGACAGAAACAAAAATATTTCAGATTTATTTCAGATTATTGTCAAAGTCAAATAACAAATCGTTCTTTATTCACGTGTATGTTTTATTTTTTTTCACTAAAATTTGGAAGTACTTCTTGTAGTATTTAATTCTGTATTGCAGGTATCATTCATACAGAGGTTGTCAAAAACTCCACGCTCATTGATATTTATAGAATTAAACTAAAGAAAATTGTAATTCATAACCCAGTCCCAATTCCGATTCCTAACCAACAAAGACAATAGACCATTACATTTCGTAGTGTATAAAGCGTATAAGTGTACAATGTATGTATTATACCAGCTATGACTTACGGATGCAAAACATAGAAATCAATAAAACGAACCAACTTGGAATCGCACGGAGAGTCATGGAAAGAGCAATGTTGGGGATAACTCCAAGAGATAGAAAAAAGATCAACATCGATTAGGGAGAGGACTAGTGTGAAAGATATCATACAAATAATTAAGTAACGAATATGGAGTCGGGCTAAACATTTAGGAGCGGTAAACGCAGCAGGAAAAGACCAGACACAGGATTGAGGAATGAGATAGAAAGTTTCGCCGGTAAGACATGACAGAGGCTAACGCAATCGGATCCCCGTCATGAAGGGAGACGGCACAGCTGTTTTCTTGTGGCAGCATGTAAAGATGCACACACACACACACACACACACACACACACACACACACACACACACACAATAAAGAAATGTTTATAAAATATTGCCACCTATCTTATATAATAACAAGTTAGGATTTAAAGACTAAGGAATTTCATGCAAATATATAATCGTCAAATTGATGTTTCGAATAAGATGAAATATCATTATTAATGATTTTTTGCTACTAAATACTTTCACCACAAATGTTGTTTTTTATTGCATCTAAACTCAGGTTGGATTCTCTTCAACAGTAAATAAATAAACAGCACAGATTGGAATGAAGATCAAGGTCCAGGTGAGAATCTAACTCACGACTCTCCTTGCCAAAGGGTGACTCGCTCAACGCACAGCCGCTCACACAACTAAGTGACTTGAGCTTGCTGGCAAATGCGAATCCAAATCAAACCCTCAAAATATATTTACAGACTAAATACAACCTGACGATATACATATTGATAGATTTTCTCAAGATGATCCTGGAACAGCACTTGATCCTTTATTCAAAGACTGTACCACAGGCACTTCTTGTGATCAATCTGAACATTTAATTATCTATTCAGGAATAATATTAACCACCTCGAGCTCCTTTTAATTCTTTGTACCCATTCAGCATAACACTTCACCATAGTCTGGTGCGAGTCTAAATGTACAACGATGTTTCTCGTCAAATTGCAAATTAAATCTAGTTTTGCATTCAACAATTTGTTATTAGAAAGCATCAACTAAAACCGTCAACGAAACTGTCAAGATAGGTTTCTTCATTTTCCAAATTGGTCTGACTAGCAGGCTATGTATTTATGCATGTATCACGCATACAGGTCATACCAGTGGAGCTATAGGGCTGAACATTTCGATGTTTGCTTCTCATTATGTCTAGAAAAAAGTTTGTTGTTTTTTGAAAACATCTCTCCTCGATAGTTTTTTTTATTGTGGGTTTGTGTGTGTTTGTGTGTGTGTGTGTGTGGGGGGGGGTAATTTTCAATGTAAATATATAAACTGATTCTCTTACTTGTGTCCTGTAGCAGTCACGATTTTTTCTTAAATCCAGACTTTTGTAATGATTATCGTCCGACAAAAAGGCAAGAGAAGTAACTCATTCATTAATCACTCTTTTTCTTAATTTTTAATTGATCACCCCAACTCGGCCTGCTACCATAAGACATTGGTCGCATGCTGATTTCTATTTAGCGACTAACCAGACCTGTCCCTTGTTTGGTGTTTAATCTATATTGCGAAATCATGCAAATCTTTTCACAAATATAGAAAGTAACTGTAGGCCTTTCTTGTCTGAATTTTGTCAGACGGGCTATTAATCATGGTCGGGCTATTTTCCCCGTTTATATGTTCATTTGTTTACAATGTTTCGATCGCGTAGCCTCCGGCCCTCGTCAAGTGTTCCTGGTTCTAGAATGTAGAATCTAGAATGTGGAATATGCTGCCTGAAGGAAACATCACACGTACCTTTTCAGTCGAACTAATTAGCCGTCAGAGCATCAGTAGAAATAATATCTTGGAACCTCATGTCAAAGAGGACAATCGGGAAAAGCAAACAGGTCATCCAATGAAAGGGAAGCAACTCGAATTTGACACCGAAACACCATACCGATATATAGGAATACATATACACAAAATGTGATGTCATGTGCCCAGTCTAAAATAATTCTACGTTCTAGAGCCAGAAACACCCGACGATAGCCGGATGGTACATCGCTGAAACTTTGTGAATTCACAAGATTGGGAAAATAAGGAAATCATGATAGACGGCAAATACCCAAGTATCCTCAGATCTGCTGACGACATCGTCCTTATTGCTGAGAACCTTCATGATCTCCAAATAATGTTAGACGAAGTGAATGGAGGAAGCAAGAAAGTAAACCTTCTCATGAACTCCAGTAAAACAAATGTCATACACAACGAACATGTAGAGGACAAAGAGACAACGATCAGAATAGAAAGTGCAAAGCTGAAGAATGTAGACCAATACATCTACGTGGGACAACTAATCTCAACGACGTCCTAAAAAGAAAAAGAAATGACGTGAAGAACCACCATTGATTAGGAAGCTTTCGGTAGAGCCGAACACATAGACTGAGAAAATAGACCGACCACATCATACATATTGAATTGTTGGTAGGCATTTTTGAGACACAATTATTCATATACGTACCAATTCCTTTTGGATAGGAAGTGATTTGGAATTTTCCACCATTTTCGGGATTAAGCCCCATAGCTCGCTGAACTCTCTGCTCGTAAATTTTGGAGAAGTAATTCTCGCCAGGATAGAAGGCCGTACTATAGCTCCAGTTTACTTTTAACCATTTCTTCAACTGAGAAGAAAAAGTTCTATTCACGCACCTTGTATCTGTAAATAAGAAATAAAATTTGTACTAAAAAATAAATCTGATAACAATAAAGATTATATTCCGGAATGCATCTAAATAAGTCGTTTAAGAAAATAGAAAGCTTGCTTGTTTCATTTAGCGCGCTGATAGTTTTATTTTCAAAATGATTCAGGTCATCTTTCACACTTTAACAAAATGTTAACTATCTATCTATCTGCCTATATATCTCCCTATCTACCTATCCATTTTTCAATGTATCTATATGTCTATATATCTATCTACCTATCTAATTGCCTTTCTGCCTATCTATTCATCTATTTATCTGCCTGCCTTTCTATCTATCTATCTATCTCTCTGTCTATTCATCTATCTATTTCAAAAGTAAAGTGATCTCTGACTTTTCTATTTATCTATCTTATGATTTTATTCGAAAAATATACAGAGCTGCATTGCATACAATGATTTGTTATACATGTTCGTTATACAAATCTGCATTGCATACCATGAATTGAACGTACAATTCCGCTCAATGGGGCCGCATCGAGACAAAGAATTTTGGACCAAATAACCAGCAGCTCCAATAAACCGAAGAACATATTTCTTTTATACACAAAATTGTGGTTAAATTTCTTAAATTCAAGGAGAAAAACGTGCACAAAATTTACGGCTATTTTTCTCCCCTTTTCACGTTTAACTTGACTTGTGCACTGAGAAATATTCGATAGATGTTTTGAGAACCATACAATGTACTTTTAGCAACTCTATCAGACTTTATTTGAAAGAAAAATAATAATTTGGTAGCACTGCTGCTTGGTCCAAATAAACGACACCCTGGTCATAATAAACGAAGCAAATTAGTGATGATTATAGACGTTTGAATCGGTCCTTACAGGATTGGTCATATTGTGGCTGGTCCGGCAAACCGTTGGTCTTACTAAGCGGAATACACTTGATTGGTTGCTCGACGCCAACCTTGGCACAAATTATCGTAAATGGAGTACCCAGCAAGGAAAAAGAATTAAGACCTTCCCTGAAAGATATCTGCAAGATTTCACTGGGAAATTTTGATGCTCTCTCTCTCTCCTATAACAGCATTTTTACGAAACCTTTTCCACTCGGTCTTTGTCAATTTATTTATTGCATCGAGAATGGTTATTAAGATCGGTCATCAATACGAAGCCAGAATTAATTATTAGATGGATTCTCAATTATCCTTAATGCTTTTCTGATCCTTAACTGGCTGGCTGCAATCAACACTACAATTACCCCCGAACGGGCACATACTCAAATGAGTGAACAAAACATGTACATACATACATGTAAAGCTCCTCAACTCCTCACACACACACACACACACACACACACACACACACACACACACACACACACACACACACATATATATATATATATAAATATATATATAAATAAATATATATAAATATATATATATAAATATATATATATGTATATATATGTATATATATATATATACATAAATATATATATATATAAATATATATATATATATATATATATATGTATATATATATAAATATATATATATATATATATATATATATATATATATATACATAAATATATATATATATAAATATATATATATATATATATATATATATATAAATATATATAAATATATATATAAATATATATATATATAAATATATATATAAATATATATATATAAATATATATATAAATATATATATATAAATATATATATAAATATATATATATATATATATAAAAATATATATATATATAAACATATATATAAATATATATATAAATAAATATATATATATATATATATATATAAATATATATATATATGAATATATATATAAATATATATATATATATATATATATATATATGAATATATATATAAATATATATATGTATATATATATATATATGAATATATATATAAATATATATATATATATATATATATATGAATATATATATAAATATATATATATATATATATATATATATATATATACTGAGGAGAATTAATGTATATATCTGCAGTTATCATTTATCATCAGCCTTTTAACGTCTGTCTCTAGACATAGATGTTCTCCAAGATTTGTCTGAATCATCTATCATGGGCGAAACAATAACTTCTGAATTCGTCTCGTTCGTCACATCATCCTGTTTTTTTTTCGGTCACAATTTAGCAAATAATATCTGGGGATCTAATTTGTGAGTCATGGTGTCCAGCAGTTGTGTGACATCCTTCCTATATGACCATCCCATCGCAGCTTGAATTGACTCCCGTTTTTCTCTAATCTACTGTGCTGTCATGTGATCCCTCCATGCAACGCTTATCATAATCTGCTTCAGTTCACTTTGGATGGTTATTAGTTTAAGAGCCAATTTTGCGGTTCTTTCTTTCCATTAAATTAATGACAGACTTCTTCGATTCAATTTATGTTATTCTCACCCAATTGTTTCGAGGGAAGGAATAGTCGACAGCCTCATCCTACAAGAGCTTCGTTCTTTTTTTTTTCCATCTCTGGAGACATAACGGAATTGGAATTTTGCATAAACCAAACAATTTAATTGATAAACAAAATATATTTATGTGCGTAGGCTATGAATGATGAACGATCTGCAGGTCATCCCGTTTTAAAACTACAACTTCCAGAAAAATTAATAACGTCTTTTGGAATGCCGTTTTGGGGGTGATCAATTAAATTAATTAAATAAAGAAGGGGTGGTCAATATCTCTGTTGAGTAACAGAAGCCACATAGTGTGGAACTTGTCTGATATATACACTGAGTCGACATGTTGACATGGGCGCTGTTTATTTGGTTTTCCTCGGTTTCCAATAGATAGGTATTGAAATTCTGACCAAGTAAGGAAAACGCCCGGATCCCACGTTATAAGTGTTGCTATCATCGGAGAAAATTCTGTTTACCGAAATCACATCAGGATAGTACACCCGGAGAAGGCCGTAAAATAGATCGGTCGAAACTTAACAACACAAACAACTAGAAGGATCATCATCATTATCATCATCAGTCTCTTATCGTCCGTCATTGGACATATAGCTTCCCCAGGATTTGCCAAACCTATCTCTCATGGGCGTCGCGGAGCCAGTGCTTTCTGAACTTGTCTAGTTCGTCTCTCCATTTTGTATTCCGCCAGCCTCGGTTACGAATGTGATCTTTGGGGATCCATGTTGTAAATTGTGATGTCCATCGGTTGTTTGCCATTTTTGCAATATGACCAGCCCATTGCCATTTGAGTTTTCTAATAGATTCTATGATGTATTCGACTCCTGTTTCCCCCTTGATATACAGTGAACGTTGCATGCTTCTGAGTTTGAGGGTCTGTCTCTTGGTTAAGTATCATTCAGTTCTATGAGTGACTATCGGGAGGATGCATTGGTTGTATACTCTTCTTTTTAGGACTAATTGGCTTTTCTTATACTTGAAGGTTGAGCTTGATCAGCCAAAGGCTTGTCGTCCTGGGGTGATTTTTAGCATGATTTCTTCTTTTGAGGATTTCGTGGAGATTTTTCGTCCTGAGTGGATGTTGTGGTATCGTCCAAAAAAATTCTTTGAATGATTAATATTAATAACAACTATCATTCACCAATTTATGGCTCCATTTTCATGCACGCTTCCCTTCCTCTAGACACTCAGTAATTCGTTATGACTCCTCGTCTGATAGCTGATTCTCACGAAGTTCACTTATTTTCGTCTCTTTGTTCTATTTTAACATATATACCCGATTTCTTTTGTTGACAATAAATCTCGATTAATTTTTTGATGTTATATTACATAAGCACGCAGCTACATATACACGCTTAGGTGTTCATGATCATGATGTATTCACCCATCTCGACGGTTACCTACGTGAACAAAAGCAGAAATCCTCAACTCTCAAGCAGTTGTGAGTAGTATGAGCAATGCCAGCCAGATTTAGACATTGGAGCGCACTTCCGGTTCGATTGGCTCCTCATACACAGAAATACAGATAATCGAAAAATCACAAAATTTACAAATCGAAGTCCGTTTATTGCATGTAATTGAGACTGGCAAGTTATGCATACATAGAAAAGTTGAATGAGCTATATATATATATATATATATATATATATATATATATATATATATATATATATGAAAAAATACATAAATGCGTGTAAATACATAGAAAGTTTAAAGGAGTTATATACTTGAAGTAGATACTCATACATACAAGTAAATACATAGAAAGTTTGAATAAGTTATTTATCTGAAGTATGTACAAAAAATTAGAAAGGCTAAATGAGTTATATATCTGAAGTCAATACATAAATACATGTAAGTACATTGAAAGTTCGAAGGATTTTTATATCGGAAGTAAATACATAAATATATGTAAATACATTGACAGTTTAAAGGAGTAAATCCATCCATACATGTAAATACATGGAAAGGTTAAATGATTTATGTATATGAAATAAATACATATATGCGTGTAAATACATAGAAAGTTTAAAGGAGTCATGTATTTTAAGTAAATCTATATATTCATGTAAATACATAGAAAGTTTAAAGGAGTCATGTATTTTAAGTAAATCTATATATTCATGTAAATACATAGAAAGTTTAAAGGAGTCATGTATTTTAAGTAAATCTATATATTCATGTAAATACATAGAAAGTTTAAAGGAGTCATGTATTTTAAGTAAATCTATATATTCATGTAAATACATAGAAAGTTTAAAGGAGTAATATATCTGGAGTAAACTCATATATATATATACATAAATACATAGAAAGGTTAAATGAGTTATATATCTCAAGTAAATAGATGTTTACAAATAAATTCATGCCACCGAAACCCCAAGTAGATTTACAGGTGAGACCATTTTTTTTTCTTACCCCATATTCTAATTTCTATAGACCCGATTTACGAACGGTAATTTTATCGGTTCATTTTAACCAATTGAAGGCATTGAAATGAAACAAATTCCGACATTAATTCCCAGTAGTAATTATTAATTTATTTCTTATTAAAGAATCTATCTTTTTAAATTATAATATCTTTGTATAGTGGGAACCCAATGAGATCCCCTCTTTTCCCCAATAGATCTGGCCCTGGTAGCAATGGGCTGCCCACACAAGCCGTCTGAAGTACTTAGAAACTGTCAATCAAAACTGTCAGCAGAAATGTCAGCATAGGTTTCTTCAGTTTTTGATCTGGTCTAGCTTGCTAACTGGTTAGCTATGAATGTATTCTGCGTACCGGCCGTATTAATCAGAGTGGAAGGCTGAAGTTTTCAATATTAACTACTTGTTATGACTAGAAAAAAACGTTTTATCATTTTTTTATAGCAGGGGTACAATTTGCAATTTAAGTTTATGCTAAATTGTTCCATTAGTTTCTGTCCTGTTTTTTTCCAGAAAACTCAGATTTTTTAATGATCACTGACCTAAAAAAGTTGAGAGCAGTATCTTATTCATTGATCACCCATTACTCCATTCTTTTTATTGATCATTCCCAACATGACATGCTACCAAAGGATGTTGGTCATTTGACGGTTTCTATCGAGTTACTAATCGGACCTGTTATGTTTTAAAACCAGAATGTAATCATTGTTTGGCCGAGCCGATCGATCACTAAACTCCCCGAAAAGTCTTCCTCGATTTCCTTTTTTCGTTGTAAACTCAACTGATGTTGCGTGTCATGCAGAGACGTCTATCAAGAAAAGAAATATCAAAACTCTTGAAAACATCTTTCACCAACCCAGTGGAATTCTATAGAAAAAGTCGATAAGGTGT
Organism: Thysanoteuthis rhombus; assembly: GCA_963457665.1. Lineage (NCBI taxonomy): Eukaryota > Metazoa > Mollusca > Cephalopoda > Oegopsida > Thysanoteuthidae > Thysanoteuthis > Thysanoteuthis major. The sequence goes on from OY735212.1 coordinate 62,406,356, forward strand.
TTCAGGAAAAAAAACACCTGATCTATTTATTTACCTCTGTCAACAGAGTTGAGACGAGATGTTTGTATTCTGTCACACCTGTTCGTTCGTCTGTCTACATGATATCTACGAAAGTACTGGTCGAATTCCAATGAAATTTTATGGAACGGTGGATAAAGGGATGAGAAAAGGGTGGATAAAGGGGTGAGAAAAGGGTGGTGATATTTTGGGGCCTCTCTTTTCTTTTTGATTAGATATTTTTCCGTTTTTAAAAAAACTACAATTACCTAAAAGCCCATGGCTATCCACACAATATCGTCGAGAGTTCTCAGTCGTTTCCGATGACGTTTTGTGGAGGACTGAGCGATGTGCCAAGAGGAACCCAGTAAATCTTGGAGTAGATCCATGCACAATTATTTCCCTTCCGTCGTAGTTATATGTCAAAATCACGTAATATCGTTAAACTTTCATGTTTTTTCCATATGATATCTTCAAAACTTCGGAATAGATCTCGATGATAGTTTGTGTAAGGGTGGTCAATAGGCTGTGAAAGAACTTATTCAATTTTGGGGTGGATCCATGCCAACCTGCACCCCGATACAATGGCTTTGGCAGAGATATGTGCTCTCTGAGTACTTTCTGGTTGAGATATCATGCTTTCATTGGCTCAGAAACTGGATGGTAATTTGTATAGAATCACTCAGCACCGTCACCCAAAATATCCCGTGATGCTTTACGGTCTGGAAGATGAACGTGTGATAAAATTGTGGTCATTTCCCATTTCAAAATGGCTACCGCCCAAGTTCCGGTATTTTTGGGTTAATGTTAGGGTTAGGCTTAATAATTTCAGGATTAATGTTATTGTCACTTGCTTCTTGACATTGAATCCGACATCAGCGACAGCCGGAACAGGGCCATTTTGAAACTGGAAAAGTAACATTTGTCAAAATTGTTTTTATATTTATAACGTTTTATTTACCATTATAGTGAACACACAGGTTGATCGATAAGACCACGACCGGACTCAGTCATTAGCTTTATTTAAGATCTGAAACTTTCACTGTATTATGATCGACCTATCTGAGTAATGGGGAAGAATTTGAGTTATCCTCCCTAACCTTCAGTAGTTGGACCTTGCTTCCTCACTCCTAATGATCTTCAAAGAGATTAGTTTGAAATAAGTATGGCAAATGTGTGAAAAATGATTCATTCTTATCTACACATAAAATGATCAGCAATACGCAGATGTCTTCTGTCACGCTCACGTCGTCAGTGACGTCTAGTGACGTAACAGAATCATATGTTACCTTAAACTTGATAAAATGTATCTTTACCAGATTTTGCTGATAGGTTAGTTCAGTATCTAAGAAATCTTGTGCAAAAAGAAGAAGAGGTAGCTCAACATAATGTTTTTGCTATTTTGTAATTGGAATTTTATAAGTAAAATTACAATTACATAATGTCTCAATAATTGACATCATTCTTTGACGCGAGGATAAACTAGAATATTATTCTCATAACAATATTATGGGAACGCTTACGAAGAGGATTCCTGATTTAATTAGAGCAATTCTTAATCTCCTCCTGTTGGCTCAGGCTTCAAGGGTTAAGAACCACTGATGCAGAGAAATATTTGTTAGGTAAAATTAATCTTTTTTTTAATCATTTGGCTACGGACTTATTGACTAACCTCTATAAGTTGCTGTACGAAAATCAAAAAAGAATAATCCAAGATTTCCTACTTGATATTCGATGGATTTCCAATGAAGGGGGAAATGACTTTAATCATAGGAAATGAAGAATCAACAGCCAGAAAGAGATCAAAAATAGTTTGCACTCTGAGAGCACATTACTCCGTCAATGTCATTAAAGGGTTAATAATTGTACATGGATCCGCCCCGGTTCTCAGTTCTTCCGTAACCTATTTTTCACTTTTCCACAAAACATCATTGAAATACACAGAGAACTTTTGGAGATATCGTGCAGACAAACATGCAATATTATGTGATTTAGACATATAACTACAATATACCAAAGATAATTGTGCATGGATCTATTGTAAAATTCAATCAGTCCTCACATAGCCTATTGTCCACTCTTCTACAAAATGTCATTAAGATTCGTTGATAGCTTTTTGAGATATGCTATAGACAGTAATAAGCATGTGTGTGAATGTAATTGAAACAAAACAAAAAACAAAAAATACGGGAAAAACATTACTCAATTGAAGAAAGATTCCTGGATCTGCTCCTAGATTTCACCACATATTCCTTATCCCATCAACGAACTTTTTTATAAAAATTAATCCAGAACTTTTGGAGATATTGTGTGAATTAACGAACAAACAGGCGAGCAGACATAACTGAACACACATATCTCTTTTCGACTTCGTTGGCAGAGGTAGATGACCGTAAGCGGTAAAGACGTTTTTTTTAATAAAAAAAAAAGATACCAGGAGATTCTGTAGTTTTTTCTTTGGCTTCTTCTCCAAAGACTCAAGTGAGAATTGTTGCTGACAAATGCAGAACTCACTACTCCTTTACTGAGGTCTAAGGAAATACTACTTTAAAATGTTGGTGATTAGGAAAAATTAACAAAGCCCATGAGGATTAGTGAATATTCCCTGCTACTTATCATAATTGTTTGGTTTTTATTCGTGCAATTTTTCTCTTCATTGGTATAATCTATTCAAATCTATTTTCTTCTGACTAGACACACTTTCAGAACTCAAATTTGAATTGTTAACCATTTGTTGAGTTAAATGGAGAACTGCCGCTGAAAACGAGAAACCCTAGATTATCATCTAATCAAGATGCTTATCATTGAATGTTTGATGAAGAGATTTCGGAATCATATCATTTATATATAATAATTAAGTGAGGAAGACGAAAAAGAGTTTTGAAAATTTATCATCGCGTATATCTGCAATAAACGAGACAATGCGATATCGAGCATTTGAAGATCTTGCTTCTTTCACATAATTCATTGTTCTTGGTTTGTATTTGAACTCCAACTGCTGACACTCAATATTCTCCTCTATGCAATAATATAAACACGTAATTGTGGGTGCAAATACGTTCCCTATGGAACAATGCTCTCCAGCAGGAAATAATATATTGAGCTGAACGACCCTCGTAGATGTCCGTGTGCCAGAAAACCTGATTCCTATTTCGAAAGATAGGCTGAAATAACAATATATACATAATGTGTATTTTTTTTTAGATCTATTGTCCTCATCTTTCTTCGTTTATTGAACACAATATTTCGGTTACTGCTACCTGCAACCTTCTTTAAGTGGATGTCTTAATTGGAAATTTATCAGAAGGCGTAAACATCGAACCCCCACTGGAGTGTTCGGATGGAGTGTCCTTATTTCTTTGCTTAATTTCAGGTGAAGGCCATTCCCATTTCCAAACAATGTCGTTATCTAAAGTGGTTGCCAAAAGGGCGCCTTTTCAAGAGACAGGGTTTTACTATCTTAGCACTCGGAGAGAAAAACATCCTCCTGAAAGAAGCAGTAGGGTACAACGGATAAAACATTGTGTTCAAGAAATGAACGGAGTCAAAAACTATACATAACAATAATAATCCCTCAGCTAAAAAAATCAGACAGAAAATATATATTCATTGGCATTGATTCCTTTGCGTAAACGAAAGGAAACCACCCAAAAGGTTGGTATCAGCTTGTGAATCTTACAGCTATGAACTTTTACCTTTTGTGAAATCCCGCCGTGACACTCGAATATGGCTTTTCCCTGCACTTTTCAAGTGCAGTTGCAGTGTTTTGACACTATCAAAACAAAGTATAGGTTCTTCTTTAGACATCAAGTGTACATGGTTGTCGTGCACTCGGCGCAGATTGTCACATTCATAATCAGAAAGGAATCCCTCAAACATGAAGACTCTGAAAATAAAACTCTCATGCAATAAAAATGATGATAGGCATATTGGCTTAAGACACTTAGGCCGCTACCCTCTGCCTTCTTGGCATGGTGGTAGCTTTGTTGCCTCTTTGAAAAAAAAGAAAGAAAAGTGTAGGACATACTGAATCAAGTATATATTCCTCATCCTCCTCCGAATGCTGATTTTCTCATAACTGTAAAAATATTTCCTCTATACTTTATAGGTAGAAAATTTCGAAACAAAAAATGAAACTTCATCACTCAAATCATTAGAGTAGCAAACATCTGTGTTTTGTCAAATTCATTCCCTCTCGCGTTATGAACCAAACAAACTATAATTAACATTTTAAATCTTGATCTTCATCTAAAATAACTGTCACGGAGTTTTTGAGGCCATAGAATACAGAAAAATGTTCTTGCATGAAACTGATCAAAAAGTCACATGTTCCGTTGTTGACAACACAGTGTTTCTAAATAAACCATTTCTAACGGAATCTGGCTGATCTTTTTCCAAATTATCCGATAAAAAATTAACGGTATCCGAAAATCTGGCCAAATGGAAAAAAACATTTATAAACTTATTGAAAGAAAATGATATTCTCATTAATTATTCATTCTGGAGTCTTAGTTACTTTATCTAATAAGTTCACTTAAAATGAGTATATAGAACATTTCAGAAATACAGACAGTAAAAACTTTGGACGATTTCAGCTACAAGTGAAGTCCTTTCTGGAAAGTTGCCCCCTGTCCCTAATTGCTTCCCGTATCCGGGCTTTCTCAAACAGACTTCACTCAAACGGACAGTTACCAAATAATCGAGGATGTTTGCCATGTTAGATTGTTGAAAGGTCTGGAGCTGTTGCAGGAGGTTTTCTTTTTGAAAAGGTGTCAGAAGATTCCTCAACATTTTACCTGATTAAAACCGAGTGTGCATCACCAAGTGTAGCATAATATTCGAGTCACAGCGAAAAACATCATCAAATAAGCGTAAAAAGCGTTTTTGCAAAGGAGAAAAAAATCGAGGAACAGAGCTGCAAAAAAAATGGAAAATAAAAATGGCCGTTGGCGTTGCTGAGAGAAAACAGACGCACTTCGAAAAACTGCCTGTCTGCATCTCATTGTTTGATGTGACATCGCAAAATTCATTGATACAAGAAGACAATAAAAATACGGCGCTGCAGACGTCTTTTTTTCAGCTGCAAAAATAGCCACAAAGATAACAGGTTAAAGCAACGTTGTCATGCCATTGGACAATTCAGTTTGCAAAAAAAAAAAAAAAAAATGTCATAACTTTGGAAAAGTTAGAATTTCTTTAAGCTTGAAATATCGTTTCTTTTTTTTGTTGACGTGGCATGAATATTTCTATCAAAACAATCTCATATTAAACAAAAACGAAAGAAATTGAAGGAAAATGCCTTTGGTATAAAAAAAATTCTGATCTCTCAGAAACAGCAAAAATACAAACATACTGGTCTCTGACGTCAAGACCCCCCCCCCCAAAAAAAACAACAACAAAAAATAATTGCTCTGACACAGCAAAAAAATTCAAGACTACCGATATCTGACGTAGCAAAAGGTGGTAAAAAAAATGTTTGGTATTTCCTTTATTCGGATAATTTTGTAAGCTGTTGATGTGGCTAAAAGGGTTCAAACATGCCTGATTTCAAGAAAAAACAGATTAGCTAATCGAGAAAGAATGTATACGGTCCCCTACAAAACCTCTGACAGAGAGGTTAAAATCTTGAAAAACCAAAAGGGCTTTGAGGCCGATATCGCTCAGCACCACGTACTTGAGTCCCCGAAAGCACTTCAGTTCCTTCTTACTTTAAAAGCAAACCAGAGCTACCAGTGTTCACAGGAGATCCACTTGTATATGAAATGGGACTAATTAAATATTCTTTTAATGGTAAACTTTACAACAGAATACAAAATGAATGAATTTAAAAGGAGAAAGGTTTCAACAGCGATACGAAAGATTTCTCCTGTGGGTCCCTTGCCCTTGTAATTGGAAAGGTGCAAAACGTGACAACATCCTTTTCAAAGAGAGGCCTTCGATTATCACATTCAAACAGATTGAAGCAATACCTAGTTAGGATTTTAAAGAAGCAGTTAGTGCTGCTCCGATGGGTTTTATTCCTCAAATGCAACACTACCTTCGTGAAATTCGAGTTTTGTGGATGATAATGTCCGGAAAGCTGAGCTTGTTATTCTAAAATGGAACTCTCTGGCAATGAAGACAGTGAAAATGATCAGAAAAAGGAAAACCCAATCGTTTAATGTTTTTAGTCCATCGTTATGCGTGTGAGCAACAATGCTGTGAATTGAAATAGTGATTGGCTGCAAATTCTAATTCGGAGCGTGAGAACAATTCATCAACCAAGCTAAAGCAAAACCTCATAATGTAAAAAAAAAAAAAAAAAGATTCAAGGAAAATAGCCATAGTGAGTTTTCAAAACGTCCTACTAAAGCAGAAGAACGTGAAGAATTATCAAAGAAACTCTCTGAAGAAGATCGAGTCAAATGTAGAGCTCCGACTGAAGTAAAAGAAATTCTCAAACAAGATGTCGTTGTTAAATACCAAAATAAATATTCATACAAGAAACTGGAGATCACATTGAAATGTGTTAAAAATCAACATAATATCTTAAAGGACAAGGTAACTCAGGTTTTACAGGTTTATTCTAAATCTGATGCTAAAACGGAAGCAATCAAACTCTTTAAAGAAAATGATGAATGTCTTGATAAAGCTACCAATAAGAATATAGATATGAGATAGAAAGGTAGGAAAAACAAAGTACATATAATCAAGACACTTCAGAACAACCCCAGGGAATTGAGCAACTGTAAGCAAAATGAATTTTATAAATAAGACACAGCTAAATTGTGAATTGGAAAACCGGGTGGAAGCAATTCCTTGGTCAAAAGCTGAAGTTATTGAGCGGAATGAGGACACTCCATTCCCATTCTTCGATGGTGAATTCTCGCCTCCGCTTTCCAAAACATCACCCCTTATGAAACCCGTGCAAAAAAGGTCGTAGGGTACAAGCATGGTGTTCAAAAGGTAAACTGAGATGAGGACAGCAGTCTGAGAACAGTAAAAGTAATTTTCTTTTATTTGACAGTATTAATAGCCAGCGACAACAGACATATATATATATATATATATATATATATATATATATATATATATATATACATATATATATATACACATATATACACACATATATATACATATATATATATATATACATATATATATACATATATATATACATATACATATATATACATATACATATATATACATATACATATACACACACACATATATATATACATATACATACACACACACACACACACACACACACACACACACACACATATATATATATATATATATATATAAAGGTAAATGGAATTCTTTCCGGTGTGGATCCAATGCCATTCATATTTTCTTCTGCACTCAAATAAAGAGAGACAATTGAATTGCAAAGGAGATTGGTCTCGTTAGTCACTCAATAAAAAATCTCTAAGTGACAAACATCTTTTGGCAGCAGGTCGTGTGGGGTGATCAATAAAACATTTAAGAAAGAGGTGATCAATGAATGTTACTACTCTCGCATTTTGTTGGAAAATGATCACTAAAAAGTTTGAATTTTCGGAAACAAGCGTTGATGCGGCCGAAAACAAACTGAGGGATCAATTTAGCATAAACTGAGATTGCAAAATGTACCCCCACTAAAAACCCATTCATCGGATTAATTTGGAAAAACAAAAAAAAGTTTTTCTCAAACATAAGAAGGAATAAATGTTCAATTTTTCAGTCATCTAGCTCGATTGGTGCGGCCTGACAGCATGATACATACATACATACATACGTAGCCAACCAGCCAACCGGACCGACTTGAAAACTGAAGAAACATATTGAGGCCAATACGCGTGATTCATAGGCAACCATCCAGATCAACTTGGAAACTAAAGAAACTTATGTTGGCATTCTTGGTTGACGGTTTTTAAAAGCAAAATGGAGAAAGAGAGAAACTGAAAATAATCCTGAAAGAGAATGGTTAAGTAGAAGATAGATTGGAATGAGTTGAAGGAAAAATTGAAGGAATTACGAGAAGGGATATTTGTACAGGCAAGAGAAAGAGGTTGAAAGAACATAATCGATGTTTGATGGTTTTACAATGCTTATTATACACTTGTCGTTTGAGAGACGGGTTCGCTTATGCATGGATTGCTCTAAGGACCCTAAAGCTATTGGGTGATTAAAAGAAATCATTGAAATAACCTAATTTTAATTAAAAAAAAACAACTTTCAATGTGTGACCAGGTATTTCGATTCTCAAGAGTTTCTATCACTTAATTGTTATGTAAAAGTAGGACACTAAATTGACCAATGAAATGCATCAGCAACAAATGAATGAACAGACAAAAATTGCATAGAAGCTCATTATACGGTTAGATAAGGCTTGTTGTCATAGGGTCGAACTAATAACTAAGGCTTAACAATTTAGCTTAATAAAGAAGAGAGAGACTCCTGAGAATCGGTTGGTCGTGAGTTCAAATCATATCATGGGAATGTGGGTTTTTCATATCGGTTTATGCCCCTCATTTTGGTGAGGATTGTTCATGTTTTTTGTTACGGTAGGAAAACAAAGTCGAATCTGGATTTCGTACTAGATTTTGAAAATTGATTGAATTTTACTATTTTGGCTATGACACCCACCTTAGATAAGATAAGACAGTTTAAACATGTTCTGTTTTATTCGTTTCTTCTCACATGATGTAACGGTTAGCACATCTGCCCCACACGCAGAAGGTTCCGGGTTCGATTCCCGGTAAGAGCGAAGAGTATGGAAAAACTCTTCATCAGAATAATTTCTCCGTGCAGCTAATCGAGTACACTATAAGCTGTGTGATCAAGTTGGAGATATGGATCAGGGATAGGGGTTGTGTCCACCCATATCCAAGAGGATGGTAACAAAAGAAAGAGGAGCCTTCGAGTCATTTACCCACCTTATTTGTTTCTATATGATGGGAAACAAATCATTATCAATAAAGTCATGGATTTTACAATGATGTGAGTGTTAAAATAGAACCTTTTTAACCTTTATAATAATAAGAACCCCAAAATTTTGGTTTCTGTGATGGATCATAGTTCAGCTTATTCATTATTTTGTTGCTTCAATTACTATGCTAACCCAGTAGGTTGATATATTTGCCATGTTTAAATTCAGAACCGAAAATACAGTCATCAATCATAGGCTTTTCCCACTGAACCTCAGCGTTTATCCTGAACCCCGGCCTCTAAAACTAGACCCCAGCTTTTACCACTCATCACCGGCCTTAAAAACTAGACCCCAGCTTTTACCACTCATCAGCAGCCTTTAAAACTAGACCCCGGCTTTTACCACTCATTACCGGTCTTTAAAACCAGACCCCAGCTTTTACCACTCATCACCAGCCTTTAAAACTGGACCCCGGCTTTTACCACTCATCACCGGCCTTTAAAACTGGACCTCGGCTTTTACTACTTATCCCCAACCTTTAAAACTGGACCCGGGCTTTTACCCCTGGACTCCGGCTTTTAATGCTGAACCCCGGCTTTCAACATTGAACCCCGGCTTTTAGGCACGATTTCTAACAAACAGGAAAATCAATTTTCCTTTATTTCCTACTTTCACTCGCTTACACTCTTTGTACCAGGCCTTTACACATGTCAGAAACCGTCAACCAAAACTGTCAACATAAGTTTCTTCAGTTTCTAAGTTGGCTTTGCTAGCTGACTCGGTATGTACGTACGTCAAGTACAGGCCGAATGAAAGGAATCAAAGGACTGGATAATCAAACATCCACTCCTCATCATGTCGACAAAAAATATCTCTTTTAGACAGCCCCCCCCCGAAAATTTTTTCCCATAGGGATTCAATTTACAACGCAAGTTTATCCTGAACTGGTTCCTTAATTTGTGTCCGGTGGCATTTACTTTTTTTCGTGATCAGTACCTGAACCAAAGGCGAGAAAAGTAATTCATTCATTGACCACCCAACACAAGAAAATACTGAAAGACATCGGTCATATGATGGTTTCTATTGAGTGACTAATCAGACCGGTTCTTTGTATCGTAGCTTCCGTTATCCTTAGTCTCACATTTCCCTCTTAGCCGTTTATTTACTTCAAATCCGTGGCTTAACTTCCTCAACTTTGCGTCCCCGCTTCTTTTCTTTAACCTTTCCCTGACTTAACTTCCTCTCTCTCGTCTCCACTTCTCACCCTTCTCGCTCTCTTGGGCTTGACTTCCTCCTCCCCTTCGTCTCCACTCTCCCTCCTCACTCTCTGCTTCGACTTAGTCTCTTCTGTTGTCCTTGCATTTTTCCATTCAGTCTCTTCAGCAATTGCCGTCGCCATGTTTGTATTCGTCGACAAAACAAGGGGAAAACGACAAAACGAAAACAAAACAAAAAACGGACAAAAAAGAAGAAGAAGAAGAAGAAGAAGAAGAAGAAGAAGAAGAAGAAGAAGGAGGAGAAGAAGAAGAAGAAGAAGGAGGAGGAGAAGAAGGAGGAGGAGGAGAAGAAGAAGAAGAAGAAGAAGAAGAAGAAGAAGAAGAAGAAGAAGAAGAAGAAGAAGAAGAAGGAGGAGGAGAAGAAGGAGGAGGAGGAGAAGAAGAAGAAGAAGAAGAAGAAGAAGAAGGAGGAGGAGAAGAAGAAGAAGAAGAAAGAAAGAAAGAAAGAAAGAAAGAAAGAAAGAAAGAAAGAAAGAAAGAAAGAAAATGGGAAGACGGGAAATAAAAATACCATCAACCCGTTTACGGGAGGGATAAGGGTTAAGAATGAGATTAAAAACAATGGGATTGTATTTATAATCATTGCTTGCTTTCTTCTTTTGTCATAACAAGATAAAGAAGGGAATAAGAGATAAGAACAAGCCTGGCTGTTGCAGGGTCAATCTTAACTTCTACTTTCATTCTGACTGAAGATGATTACGGTAACTTTTGTATTGTATATGTAATAAGTAAAAAAAAAATAGAAATGAAAATAAAAATAGAAATATGGGATAAATTTTTAGATGAATTTCGTAGATATGTAAGACTTGTCAATATGGCTCAGTCGGGAACATGACTACCAATGAGTTGGGTATGAGTCCAAACTATCACCTAAATTTGGTGAGGATGGTTCTTGTTCTAGTTACGGTAGAAAACCAAGGTTTATGCAGAGATAAGAAAACATCGTCTTATCACTTTCAGCGTCAGTATCCTTCTCACTTCCAATTAATTCTATCTGTCCTTCCATGATGGAGAGATCGCGAAACAGAAGGGTATTTTAGAGAAAACATCAGGAGTCAGAGATAAGAAATCCATTAGAAACTGAGATTGCAATGGTCAGGCCATGTTGCAAAACTGTCAGACAACCACTGGACTTTGAGATTCACAAAAGATCCTCATTAATCATATGCAAAATTATGGTCGCCAGAAAATAAGATGTGACGATTTTGACGATCCCAGAAGATTCCAGGAGATTCCAGGAGATTCCAGGCAAATCTTTATCCAACGTCGGACGCATAAAAGTTTGATGACGAAAACGTTTACTACCAATTTTCAACGAATAGCCACTACAGGAGCGTAATTTTATTGCTTTTCGGGAATTGCTGGCTAATGACGACAACGAATATTCCGATTTTTATAGCAAAACTTAAATATTTATTATCTTGAAATGCACTTGTGTTTTTTTTTCGATTTTGAACAAACTTACTTGAAAAAACCTAATTTATTGTTAACGTTAAATCTATTCAGATGTTTTAACTGTAGGTCGATCCAGTTCACTTTTTATACGAATGCTACGGGTCAAATGAAAAAATGATCAACCAACCGACTGTCGATATCGGATGATGATAAAAACTATCATTCATTGATCCAAGAACTTTTGGACAAAGGAAGAACTGAAAAATGTAAAGAATGAAGGAATTGGTGTTCATGCGTAAATCTTTTCACTCTAGCGATGACTTTGATGGACATTATGTGAAAATAAATGATGTGAGACGGAGACTCGTTGGCACTATGTTTGGGCCGCGTGGATTGAGTCAGACAATTTGGGGACTCCACCAGACAGAGTAACAAAAGACCGAATGTGAGAGCAAGAAGGAAATCGCAACGGAATTTACACGAAAAAAACTGAAAAAAATTAGAAGCCAAAAGTAAAATGATTTGTGCATGGTTGCTCAGAGGATACTTGAAAAAAGAAAGTGGATTTCTATTGAGCTGTCCGAAACAGATGTATCAAAACAAACAGTATTAGGACCAAGATAAGGGAAACGATCCATTTGGAATTGTGCAAACGACTACGATTTGACCATTCAAACCATTGGTCTATATACAAATCAGAATATGCTATAGAAAACAAAAGCGTACAATTTTACAGAACTTTGAAATTAAAACAGAACACGTAGTCCACGCCAGGCCAGGCCAAGCGGCTAAGTCTAATCGTAAACTATGAAAATAGAATTTGTCAAATAGTGAACGTTACTTTTCCAACGAACCACAGATCAGGATCGAAAGAAAGCGAAAAGCTTGAGAAATAGCTTGACATTGTGAGAAAACTGTCAGAAAAATTGTGGAATGACTTGGGCATGATAACGCAGAGGATACTTGAAAAAAGAAACCGAATTCATATTGATAGCTACCCGTGACAATTGTGCCCATCATTACCGGCACATTGAGAAGAGCGTGGCAAAGAGAGTGGAGGAATTCAAAATCTGAGAAAAGGTTGAAAGCACCTGGATAACAGCATTACCAAAACCACTTAGAACACCAAAGAGGGTGCTGTGGAATTGGAAAGACTTGCTGTCACTTGATCTCTAGAGAAGAACCCAGGAAAGCAGTAAAAGCTGCCTCTGCAGAGAAAGAAATGAGGTAGTAAACACCATGATCTGTACAATTAGTAAGTTAGCTGAGAAAACGATGTGAATGTGTAGACACATGAATAAAGAATGAAAAATTAAGAATAATCAAATGAAGAAAAATACCCGCAGGGATAAATTGATTATAGAGAAGCATGTAATTCGATCCTTCAAATCTAGGTGCAGGAATGAATTAAAAAAATATAACTGACTGCGTAAGAACAATCTTTAGCTCGAAGCAGAAAAAAGAATTTCCCGGAAATTCATTTTTCTCAATTCGTTTTGTGGCAATTTTTTCCATTTGCTTCCGACCTACGGCTGGCAAGGTTCCGGACAGGGTTGTCAGAACAGCTTTTCTAAACTCACGAATTTATCTCTTTTTTTTTACAATGTTAGCTTCATAATTTCTGTTTGTTTTCCTCGCTTAAAGCGCTTTAAAATATCGGTTGTCTTTTTCTTAAATTGGTAGCAAAGAAATTATATAATTAGAGAAAATCATTGCCCACTTAGAGTAAGGAGTGATACTAAAATTAACTTCACTAAGACATTTTCATAGTCTATCTCTGACCGACATTAAATGTATCTTCAATTGCATCTAATTTATGATGTAATATTTAGATTCATGTTTATACATTTTTAGCACACGTTTCCAACACTATTTTAAAAATGCATTTACTCAGGTGTACACCGTCTATTCTTATTCCTTTCTTATCCCAGTTTAGGCTTCGGATGATCATCTAGATGCAGGGTGTGAAGAGATCGGCTGAGCTGGTATCACGTTTTCTTATCCCTTTTTTGATCTGAAATGACTTAGAGTTTTTACCCAGCCTTATAAAGGGACTGCTGGGTCAGAAGATATATTGCAAGACCCTGACACACGGAGTCTACGTCTTGTTATTTGATGGGATCAATGTCTTTGTGGATTTTCATTGAATCAAAGGTCTTCTTGAAGCCAACAAATAATTCAGGGGATGACATTTTATATTCTGCTGCTTTCTATTTTAGTTGATTAACCAAATAAAGATGGTCGATGGTCGATGGTCGAGTAGCATCTTTCAATTTCACAGAATTGTTAAGGAGGACACAACGTACCAAACGGACAAAAACAATCACCTCATATCCATGAATGATTTCAAATTATTAACAAAAACAAAGCAGGGCTTCAAGTGTTGGACGGTACAGGAGTTTTAATGAAGACCTGAGAATAGAATTCATTATAAAAATATTCGATATTAGTTCCAAGAGGGAAGACGAATGAACTGCAGGACGATAGGTTAATCGGGACACTGAATTCAAACAACCGCTATACATACTTTGAGATATTAGAACCTAATTCAACAAATCCAAGGAAGAAATGGAAGAAAGAATGACAAGTCTGGTTAGTCACTGAATAGAAAACCGTCACTCGACCGACGTATCAACGATTAAATTAGAAACAGAGGCGATCAATGAATGACTTATTGCTCTTGAAAGATCAAAAAACAAGCGTAAATGCTGATGCTGATGACCAATTAGACTCCTTACATTAAAAATCTATTTTGATGGAGAAGTTTTTTTGATAGACTTGAACATTTAAAATTTCAGCCCTACAGCTCTGCTTATGCAGCCCACCCACGTGAAACATAGCCAACCTAGCCTGTCGACTGGACCAACTTGAAAACTGAAGAAACCTGTAGTCAGTTTTGGTTGACGGTTTCTAATTAAGGAATACCCCAGGGGAGCCGGAGAGAGAGAGAGAGAGAGAGAGAGAGAGAGAGAGAGAGAGAGGGTATAAAAGAACTAACAGGATTCACACCCAAAGGGAGGAATCATGATGACGGCTAGAAAGTGCATGACAACGGACAAAATGATAAATACAGAAACTAGAAACGTTAAGGAGGATTTGGAAGACAAACAAATCTGTGTACTTGATGGTCAAACTCTACACACACTCACACACACACACACACATACATATATATACATATATATATATATATATATATATATATGATTATGAATTGCGTTATAGTATATTTGAACTCTTTTTTGAAATGATCTCCCGTTATTACACGGTGAATGTATCATTTGACAATGGGGATGCTGCAAGAATCTTAATAACATATATATCTAGTCTAAAAAGCTTTACAGCTTCACGCACTAAACATATTGAAAAAAAAAAACCTCTCTCAATTTTTGTCATTTTAATTTTACAAGATCTGTTAATGTAATTTTCTTCAGAGGCTTTTATATTCTACATGCACTTTATCATGGTACAATGTGTAAATTTTCTCTGGTTAGGATCATCAGTTGTTCACCATTCAACTGTTTCGGGGATTTGAAAAAAAAACTACAACATTTATATTAACATGGTACTCAGGCAGTGTTGATCAAATACCTTTCAGCCATGATTTTGATTTATGCTTATGTTATACATGTAATTTGTTATATATCATAATGTATTGTACATAGATATTATCTTATACTACACATCATCTAATTATTTGAAACAGTGCTCACCGGCGTAGGTTAGACAAAAAACGTATTTAATGATGAGAGATCAGTAAGTATAACAACAGACGTGACTCAATGTTCGGGTCACTTCTTTTGAGAGTTCACCAATGTGAATATTAAAACCCTTGTGTCGGTCTTATTCTTAGACTGCATGCAAACCAACTTATAATATTATCTTTTAGAATACTAATAACACATTATATATATATATATATATATATATATATATATATATATATATATATATATATATATTGGAACCTTTACAACTTTGAACACAGAACACATGAAAAAACTTTTTCAAGATTTTTCTGTGTCATTTCAGTCGCTTATTCCCCAGTATGTGATAATGTAATTCATGTAATTTGCTTCAGTGTTTTTTTTTTTAATATTTCACACACACTTTGTTGTTAAGGTATTATGTTTACATTTTATTTTGTTGGAATCATTAGTCGTTCACCATGTAACCGTTTTGGGGATTCAAAAAATTATGATGACGTTATTTTTAGTAGGAATTTTCTTTGAACCGACACCCACGTTGTTACGCGATGAAAATATGCTGATCGGCCTAGACAGCGTAAAAAGATAAACAAAAAAGGGCTTCTGTCGGAATCGAATTGCAGATATGGACAGTAGATAAACAAGACGGGATTGGGTATGCAGAAGTTATTCAACTTTCGATTACTGCTTAGCTGCTTGGCTCAGACGTTAGATAGCCCCCTTGGTTGGACACAGATTTAATTACCACAGCAGCTTATTTCTTTATTGTTTATCTATTTATACTCTCTAGGCTGATCAGCATATCTTCAGCGAATAAAAACGTCTTCATGATTATATATATATATATATATATATATATATATATATGTATATGTATATATATTGAGAGATAGATAGATAGATAGATAGATAGATAGAGAGAGAGAGAGAGAGAGAGAGAGAGAGAGAGAGAGAGAGAGAAAGATACATACTGGAACCAGTTTGGTAATTGATGTGTTGAAAATGCATTAAATTACTAACAAAGGGAATAAAAACGAGACTGATCGCTTCAGGGTCTAACTGAATTCTGACAGAAGCTCATGCGTTTTAAAAATATTTTAACTTTTATAAAGAAATTTTTCCTTCAACTGAAAATAGATATTTAGATTTGGCCATGGTAGGGGACTTAATAAAATAGTATCTAGATATTTTTCTAGATAAATTGCATGAAAATCTAGATAATTCTAGACATAATTTGAAGTAATTTAGATATTAACTAAAAACTGGCATCCATGGCTTTCCATTTTTTCTTCCCCTCTCACTTCCATCCCTTTCTTTTTTCCTCTCTTTTTTTTCCTGATTGATTAATGACATCTGATGGTGGGAGAAAGTAAAGTCAATACTCAGTAAGAATTTGGAAACAAATAAAATCGAAAGCACCATTGAGTACTTGTGCATAGATCCGCCATTCAAATACATCAAAAAAAAAAGAAGATTCCTGGATCCACCCCCAAAATTAACCAATTTTTTCTTACCTCTTTGCCCATCATTCCAAATAATTTCATTGAAATCTATTGAGTACTTTCGGAGATATCACGTGGGCATACGGCAAACGCAACCGGATACAAAGATCTCTCCAACTTAGTTGACAGGTAAATTACAATTGAAATAACTGACACATAGTTACACTGCATGTGTATGAAAAAAAATCATCAGGAATAGTATCCCTAAACAGAAAGCATTGGAAACTAATTATGTCAATTTAGCTCAGTCAGTAAGAAACACAACTATCAATCAGTTGTGGTCCAATCTTACAGACTATTCAGAAGTTCTCCCACGTCTAGATTTGAGGAAGTACAACCTTACGCTATCACACATCCCACACGTATGTGCAGGAACAGGAAATGAGAGTCACGTGGGCAGACCAGCAGGGACTCGTGATATCACCGCTCCTAAATTTTCCTCACTTCTTTCGTGGCTTATTGTCTACAGTTCAATAAATTTTCATTGAAATTCATTCGAAACTCTCAGCAATATCGTGTGGACATACAGACGGAAAGAACAGTACAAAAATTGTAGATCGGAGTATTTTATTTAGTCCTAGCTGTTTTTTTTTCGTAACGATATCTCCAGAAGTTCTCGAAAGTTTTAATGGGCTTCCATGGTAGGGTGCGCAAGAGAGTTCCCAATGGAATTCTATGGAACGGTTAACGGTTGGCAATAGGCAACGAAAGAAGTGATTGAAATTTAGAGCAGATCCATCCACAATTACCTCCCCTTTAATATAACAATCAGTCCACACAGATGTTTCATTTTAAAACGTGGGTGTATGAGCTTTGATAGTAAATAACAAAATTACTTGCTTTTGAGGCATATGGATTTTCTGTAACCGTTTCCCACTTTGAGATCTCCTTTCAAACGATATGCGCTATGCCTATGTTTGATGAAAACAGCTGATTAGGGCAACACAGCGTTGCTAAAAATTTTTGCAACATCTGGAATGTCTGCCCAAGATATTCTTACTCTCTGAAGGTCCATATTGCAAGTCCAAGTGGCTTCATTCTTCGACTCAAAAAACTCTCCAGCTCCAAGACTGATTAGAGTAAGAAGGCCAATCTGTTAAAGTAATTCAAATAGAGCCATGTACACTTTGTTGCTTAGGTTCCCCAAATATCTGATACGTCGCCAGAATAAGAACTGACCACTGCATTAAAAGCAGCGTGAATAAGATCAACAAATATTAGTCAAAAGTTGGACAATCGCTGGACATATCGACTCACATCGTGAATCCCCAGAGATCATATGTGGAACAGATAACCTAACAAACTGGACAAGTTCAGAAAATATTGGCTCTGCAACGCCCATGATAGAGTGGCCTGGCGAATATTGAAAAGAATATCTACGTCCAACGATGGAAAGCTGCTACTATTGATAAGTGAAAAATCATAATTGACAATGATTTATCTAAAAAATTTGAATACTATAACGGGGTAATGTTCCCCTAGGAAACACCATTATTTTATAAAAAATTGAAAATTAGGTAGAATAACCAAATCTGAAATAAAGTGTAAGGCTGTTAGATTGTATCGATTAGCGATATTTTGCACTAATAGTATAGTTGATGGACATATAATAAAAATGACTAGCTGAAAATCTACCTTATCGGGACCTTCCCATACTGTTCGTTGGAAGGGGGTAGCTATAGCTTTTGGATGGATACTATTTGTACATCACAACTTCATTGAACCCCAGGACACACACGGCTCACGTTCTACAACCCTGACTTACTGCTGGTTATAGGGTTCCGGATGGATAAATTTCGGACGCAAATACGTGGAAAAATCTATCAATCTTTTTTTCTCTAAATTTGACCTAATATTTGTGCTGTAGGTAAACTGAAACGCATCGTTCTTATTGGTTATAAAATTCATCACTCAGAAAAACTACTCGGCCGATCTTGACCAAACTTGGCAGGGATATCAAATATCATGATGGATTTCAAACATAATTTTTTCAGTCGATCTATGCGCAGTTACCTCCTACATTGTAGCTAGTTGTCCTAAAATTCATCTCAGGAACTATTTGGCTGATCTGAACCAAGCTTGCCATGGATTCCAAGTATTGTGCTGGCATCTCAAATATAAGATTAATAGCCGAACTATACAGTCATTTCCCAACATCGTGGCTATCAGAAATAAAATTTATAATTTTGATTTAATTTTAGGGGCCGATGTATGTACAGGTACGTGCATTGTATTCAGAGTTATTGAATTAAACTTCCCCTCTAAAATGTTGATATCTTTTGGGGGACAGAGGCCCCAGTCAGATCTTCAAATGGAATTAACAGAAAAAAACTCGCCTGTAAGTTGGGTTTTTAGCTAGTATATACGTTTTTTTTTTTTTTTTTCAAATACCGATTATTATTAAAGGATAAAACTTTTTCACAAGTGGGAGGCAGAGACAGAAAGATATTAGGAAATAGGTTTTTACTTACTAAGAATGACACATGTTTTGAGAAGATGCCAATCTATCGTATGAGAGAGAGAGAGAGAGAGAGAGAGAGAGAGAGAGAGAGAGAGAGAGAGAGAGAGAGAGAGAGAGAGAGAGAGAGTACGTACTATACACGTGGGCATTTAAATCCGGGTCTTCAAATTCATTTAAAAACTGACAACTCATTTGAAAAGCAATCACTCCATCGACATAACGTAATTAAATTTGAAAAGCGGACTAAAAACTAGAAGAGAATCATGATTGATGTATCCGTAATACAGGGCACTTAAAGGAGACTTTATGGCTACGTAGAAATAGATGAAAATAATGAGATAATTTCATAATACATGAAACGAAACAATCATTGGAAAATTGGTGTGGGATATCTTTCTAAAGACGTTGACAATGATGCCCCTCCTTGACTAAAATTTATTCTTATATCTTTATAAGCAATTATAACCTTTCACGTTTTAAAATGGCTGCCGTTCCAGCTGCACAATAACAGATGTTGATGACGAATTTCAAATTGAAAAACCTAACCCTAAGAATACTAACTGTAAAAATACTGACCCTAATGCAAACGGTGGACATTTTGAAACAGGAAAGGAAACAATCGCTCCTTTATATGTATGCACAGGGTTTCCTTCTCCCGATGTTGAAAAAACATGAAACTGTAGATCAATCGATCCCAAACAGTTAAAATACGGTAATCTAGACGTTTAGAATTTTTTTAAAACTATGTCTACAGCAGACAGTAAAGCTTTGTATTGGTTGTGTGCCTGTATGTTTCTGTGTTTGTGTGAGTGTCAGGTACTTGGATCTGTAATATATCAAATATTCTCTGGTAATTGTATCAATAAAATTTTCATCGAGGAAAAATTGCTGGGAATTCGTCTAATGATCCTAAAAATGGTATCATGAAATTAGAACAGGTCTTGTATGAAACTCAGTCATTGTTGTTGGACTGTTCCCCATCTCCCAAGTCGTTGAGAGTCATTTGTTTCTACCAAGTATTTAGAAGACTTTTCACTCGTAAATTCTCCCCAGTTAGATCTCCATATTCAAAATAAATGTCAGATTATTGACTGTAAATGCGACAGGATTTTTAATCGACACATTACCAATATTGTCTTTTTGAATTTGTGAAAGACATTTCATTTGTTCTAAGTTCACAGGAGGGCCTGAAATTGTAAGTATAATGATAGTTCATGTATTACACCATGCAATGTTTTGTTTGTACCTAGGTCCGATTGATTATGTCTAAAAAGTACAGAAATGGCAATTATTCTCTTAAAATTTGCTTTAGTGATCAGAACATTGATATTTTGTAATTTTCTTTTTTTGCTTCAGACAACTTGGGGATCGTACTTGAAGACTGTTCCAAAGGCAAAGATAGCAAGGAACTTGGTGAAATCATCCTTGAAACTTATAACCCTGAAAGCAATTACATAGGAACAGAACGTCATTTCGTCATGTTGTATCATATCGTGTTATGTCGTCTTATATATTGTAATCTCATGTCATTAAATAAAAATTTAAATATTTTTGTTGCTTTCAGATATAAGATATATAACAAAATTTACACATGATTGTTTTCAAGCTATATTCGGTTTAGTTCGTCATTTCGAATTTCGAATTCTCGTTGTGAACTGTATTAGTTATAATTTGACATCCACCCACGCAGGCTCCTGACAAAGACTTTTAAATTTATATTAAACGCTGAAGTCTGATCTATATCATTTGAAACTAGGAATCTTTGGCGTACGGGAACTCTTCCATTAAGGGGTAGGGCAAAGAGCCTGATTTGTCCGTGATTGTTCATGGTTTTACCCGAATTACACTGACCCAGTCCGCTCGGATAGTATAATGGTTAGTACGTCAGCTTGAAAGTCCTGGGTTCGATTCCCAATATGAGCGAAGAGCGTGGAAAACTCTTCATTAGGACAAATTTTCTTGCGCATTCAGCAGCTAATTGAGTACATTCTAAGATGTGAGAAAGTCCTGGTCCTGACTAGACTTGAGACTTACAAGGATCACTAAACTAAAACATGCAACAGAAACTGGGACTCCTTCACCAGCCTCCATGTTCCATTGGGTTCTATCTCTTAAGAGACAGGGTACTTCACCTTTTATCTCTTATACTGATTTGCTCCAAATTTAACATTGTTCCGCCCATATCAAGGGGATGGGGTATCCCCATGGCCCATACGCCTATGCTAAGAGTGGTTCGAAAGGCGCACATATTTCATCGACTATTTTGAGAAGAGAATGGTAAAACTTCGCCTGTGCTCAAATTTGATGATGTATCTGATGAAAATTCTTTTAGAAATATCGATTATGTTTCAGTTCCAACGAAACATTCGACTGAGTCAACAAAAGAGAAAAAAATTCAAAAGTTGTTGCTCCACGCGCATGTTTACCAAGTTAATTTGGCAATTGTTACGTTCCCCATTTTAAAGTGGCCGCTGCTCCAGCTGCTGAATAAACGGATACTAATTTGTTGAAGCAATTAAAGAAAAATGAAACTTTTAACTCCAAGACAATTCATTCTTCGATCAGGAACCATCTAAATGTTCTTTGCTTTTAGCTAAACCGACCATCTTTGCCCTGAAGGAAAGGCCATTATTACATCGCTTATTTTGAATGGCTATAAGGGGCTACATATGTCAGAAAATGGCTAGGATTACGTAGATTTAATTTCCAGGTTACCGTATACGCTCCAAGATGTCATACAATGGCCCCATAACGTATAGATTTTCAATGTATCGTTAAGATATTAACGTTCAAAAAACGTCATTCTCGATCAAGAGATCCAGACGCTTAAAAAAAGTTATTCCCAAACGAGAGATCTGAACATTTAGATAACGTTATTCTCGCTCAAAAGATCTAAACGTTCAAAAACGTCATTCTTGATCTACAGATTAAAATGTTAAAAAAAAGTTATTCTCAATCTGAAGATCAAAATGTTCAAATAACGTTATTCTTGATCTAGAGATCTAAACGTTCAAATAAGATTTGGATCTAAAGGTAACGTTTTTCATATTTATATAGAAATATTCATTACTTTTGGCAAATTAAGAAAATCAAACTAAATGACTGATTAAAAAAAACAAAAAATGAATGACCGTTTTCCCAGAGCGTTTTCCCTAAGATTGTCGCTAATTCTATAGAAAAAAAAGAAGTTGCTCTGATCTAAACTTTTTTGATATTTGTGTATATAATATTGAATCCTAGCTGGACACCAGCCATACGGACGGATTTTCAGTCAGTTCCAGAGGAAGGCGTAGATGGGAGTTCGAAACTGTTCCCCAGGGGTGTCTTAATTCAATACCTCTGGCACCAATGCATTGTTTATGCTATCCAGGAGTGACATACTGATAAAATAAGACTTTCACTATCATATTGATAGATATATAGTCGGAAATCAGATCATTATTTTCGCGGTAAGCGCGAATGCTTACTCTACACTATTATTCAGTTGCAAATCAACCGAAGTTTTTTTTTTTTTTTTTGCATTCTTCAAGTTCGTGCATTTCAGTGGTCTCTTAATTCAATACCTCTTCTGGCCGCAATGTGTCATTTCGGCAACTTGGAGGTCACATACAGATGAACAGAATCATACTTTTAGTATTATATGAACATAGATGGAAAACATCATTATCGGAATGCAGACCCCATAAAAATCTTTCTCCAAACGATTATATAATTTTTTTCATTTCAAAACCTTTTCTCATTCCGTTGATCATACGCGCAAGATTTGTTCTGGTTAGGCCCATAGTTAGGTGGTTTCTATAGATTGGCAAAAAGACAAACACGGACAAAAACCACCAAATTATATACAAAGACAAATTCGTTATCACTTGGAATGTTAAGTCATATTTTTGAACACTTTAAATCTTCAACTTGAGTACAACCAAATACACTTGGCTAATTTGTACTATTAGTGCAGGGGTAATTGTTTGGATGAGGTTCATAAAAAAAAAGAAGTAACTAGTATGAACACTGTTCATGACAAAAGCATAGATAATAAATTATGCAGAAAATTAAGAACAAATAGTATCTGTTTATGAGGAGAAATACTGTTAGATTTGAGAAAGAAAATTTATTGGTATTAATTTCATCTGTATATTTATTGTAGTGTTACAAATATGAAAAAAAAACCCGTCTTTTCTTCAATTAATTGCAACCCCAATCCGGATTAAATTTACAGTTAAATTTAATAAAATATCGTTTCAAATGGTCAACTCTTCTGCTTTCAGCTATTCTGTAATTCGTTAGCAGTAGCTGCTTAAATGATCATGTCTGTATTAATTACCTCCCTTCTTGCAAACCTTACCCAAACAACTGTCATTGGATGTTTCGTAACTAAGAGAATCAATATAAAGATTATGAAAAAGAAAAAAAAATTCAAAACTTACTTGACGCTACTGTTGTGGGGTTTCTGTGGCATTACCTCAATCGGTGTAATCTCTCTCCGATCTGCCAAAATCCTGTTCGGAACGAACATTCTTTGAATGGTACTTTTGAAGTTTCTGATTTCAGAAGGGAGATAATCATTTTGTGACTTGGATTCATTTTCTTTCTTCTTCATCTTCTTTGGTTTATTTTCATAATTTTTTGGTTTGGCTTCAGTTATCGTTTCTGGGGAATATTTTGTTTCCTTCTCTTTCTCAGTTTCCATCTTCAGGAAATTCTCGTGGTTTTTCCTTGAAGAATGCTTTTTGGAGTGTAACTTCGGTTTCAGAATTATTGGCTCCGATGCAAGCGATACTTCACTAAACGACTTTTTGTTAGACAGTGACCTTGAGCAATACTCCACCGGTGATTTTTTATTTTTCCCTTTTCCAATATTTGTTTCGTTTTCCATTTCATTAGTGGTGATGAGCAGTCTGTCGTCTGAAATCTCCATGCATTCTTTCGTTAACCTTTTTTCCAGGAGACCATAGAGTTTTCTCTCTTCTTTTTCTTGCACGAGCATGTTTATTCCATATCTTTTTTGTTTTTTCGCGGTAAAGAGACAACTTCCTTCTGAGAGAAGCTTACTTCCAGCGACGCACTCTCTTTCCGATCGTGTCTTCGTTTGTTCGACGTCGGAAGCAGGCTCTTTTTTCAATTTATGGGTAACTTCCTGTTGGCGTACGCTGTAAATATCTGACCTCTCCAGGAGGAAGGCAAGATTGTCCATGAAGTAAACGCTGGTAATGTTGAGCCAGAAACCCAAGACGACAAACCAAATGCCAATTAAAAAATATTTCAAGAGGTGTTGAGGATTAAGTTCATCTCTCTGACGAGCGCAAGTCTTATGACCTACTTTGAGTTTCCAAATCTGAACTTCGTTGTTGCTCACTCCATCATAAGTGAATACTTGCTTGGACTTGGAGACTTTGTTTTTTACTCTTTGATGAACCATTTTCCAAAGCCAAGATACAGGTTACTCGATAAACTTTATATATATTAGCTAACACATACTTGTGTACATATGTAAGTAGAATAAAAATATATTCAACAAATTCTCTACAGTTTCCCAAATTTCTTCATGCATTGTGATTGACCAAATTTCCATAAATCATTGTTATATCTATCTATCTATCCATCTATCTATCTATCTATCTATCTATCTATGTGTGTGTGTGTGTGTGTGCATGTGTGCATGTGTGCGTGCGATCATAATTGGATATATGAACATGCGTTTATATACATAATTATATATTATCGTAAAGGTATAGAGTTGTGTAAGAAATTATATTAATTATGCTCATTTAAACAGAGTGTTTATCTGCACAGATATAACTATTTCCATAAATATGAGCATCTCCGTAGTTAGCAGATTACGTAAACAACGTGCTGTAGAAATTATGTATATACGTCAGTAACTTTTTTAGCAAATGTATCCGATACATGATGAAACTGAAAGAAAACTTTTGTTTTTATCACACGAAGCCGATATCTTCATTCATTGGTTTTCCCCAATTCGTTCGTTTTGCTATATCCAAGGTATTTTGTTCTTCTTGCTTGGTAGGTTCTCTCCCAAAATACCCTCTGCTTATAGACTTGCACTCTGAGAACTGCCTCAACGCTCGTATATCTGGGCAGAGGGATGTCATTTAATTGGACGACATCTCAAGTTTTTTTTTTTCCTGTGACTTTCACCGGGCAAACTGCATTATTTATGTTCCTATTTCTATCTCAAGGTTTTTGCTTACTAATAATAGAACGCTTCAACTTCCATCCTCTTAGTACTGTATTTAACTTATTTTCTCTTGATAAGTGTCGCACTTACTTTCGACAAGCGATAAAATTACTTTCCCCTCTCTCTCTTTCTCTCTCTCTCTCTTTCTCTCTCTCTCTCTCTCTCTCTCTATATATATATATATATATATATATAAATGTATATACATATCTATATGTGTACAATAAGGAATGAGACAGACTCATGAGTGAAAGATTATGGAGAATTTATTCGTTAATCAATTCATAAATGAATTAATTAGAATATTTTACAAGTTTCGAGAGAGGTTCCCATCTTCTGTAGTATGTGTGTACCTTCAGTAGAAGTTCGCTTACATATATATTTATATAAAGTACAAATAAGGAATACAATATGATATAATATAATGCGATATCCGATGTGTGATAGGTTTATTTAATGAAATGCTCGATACATTCAACATTAAACATATCTATTTCATCATTTTTATTTCATCATATATATATATATATATATATATATATATATATATATATATATATATATATATATATATATATATATATATATATATGTGTGTGTGTGTGTTATGTTTTTTGAAATGATCTCCAGTTATTACGCGGTGAATGTATCATTTGGTCTATAGATAAGAATAAACAGAATAAACGATAAAAGAAAATGTGGCTGCTGCAGGAATCGAACCTGTGACCAAACATAACCGTCGGGTGTTTAGCTTAATTAATTTAACTTTCAATTCTATTTACGCTATCTAAGCCAAATGATACATTCATCGTGAAAAACCAGGAGATCATTTCAAACAGAGTTGCATTTTAAATAGAGTTTCGGTATAATATAACGCAATTGATGATCGTTCTTTCGCATCATGCATCCATTTCTTAATAACATGATTGTCCATGCAGAAAGAAACATATAAAGCAGATGTAGAGCGTGAATTAACAAAATGAAAATTTGGAGTTAAATCAGTTATCAGGGCCTTTGCATTACCAGCGATTGTTCGGCTAAATGGAAAGAGCAACGCTATGCTGAAGTAGCTACAGGTTGCAGTTCCATTTCCCGTAATTGTTTATTCTACCTACGTTGTCTAGGCCAAATGATTCATTCACCGTGTAATAACGGAGATCATTTCAAATAGAGTTTCAATATAATATAACACAATTTATAACCATCCTGTTTGATCATATATCAACTTCATAATAAGATTTATATCTCTATATGTCGAATCACCATAGCTCCACAAATATCCTGGTCGACCAACCAGCCGGAAGGGCTACTGATTCTTCTCTCTTTGAGTGCCTATGCATGTGTCATTGTGTGTCTCCTGGCGCTCCTGGTCACATTTCGGGGACCACAACATTGAAAATTCCCATGCGTACAACTCTGGGCAGCGGTTAAAGCCGTTTTTTGTTTTTTTCAAAGTGCTCTCTTGGGTCAGCATGGTCGTTTCGACGTAGAATGCCCAAATCTTGTGCCGTTATTTTTAGAATATAATTCTAGATAAGAGATCTATTTTTTTCAGCAAATTACAAACAAGTTCCAACATAATTAGTTCGAGCACATGCATGAGCTACGGTGATTCATTTATGCGAGGTGCTGACACATACGTTTATTTAATATTCATATGTATATGTATAAATACCTTATACTACTATATTTGAAATGATCTCTCGTTATTATAGCTTAATCTATCACTAGACCTATAAATAGACAATAATAACAAAAATAACAACAAAAATAAAAATAATTGAAGAAAATGAGACTGCAGCAGGAAGCGAACCTCCGACTGACAGGTAGCTCCTTTAACGTAGCGTTGCTCCAGCCATTTAGCTAAACAGCAACCGGTAATACAAAGGCCCAAATACCTGCTTCAACTCTGAATTCTCATTTTGTTCATTCACTGTCTATATCAGCTCTATCTGAAAATGGGGCTGCAGCAGAAAATTTCCCTCAACTGTTTATTTTATTTACGCTGTCTGGGCCAAATGATGCATTCACCAAGTTATAACAGGAGAGAATTTCAAACGGGGTTTCAAATTGATATAATGCATTAATAATTATTTCTGTCGTATAAAATCTCGATTTCTAAACGATACATTCATACATATATACACCAGGTTCGATTCCTGCAGCAGCCCCATTTTCTTTAATTGTTCATTATATTTACGTTGTCAAGGGCGAGTGATACATTAACGATGTAACGACGGGAGATCATCTGGAATGAGTTTCTGTATAATATCACGCAATTCATAATTCATTCGGTTGGATCATAAATATCCATTTCTTGATACATAACTGTTGCGATGTAAGAGACAAAGGAACCGAGAATAAACGAGAGAAAAGAAACACCATCAACGCTAGACGCGTCATAATACCCACCGACACAAACACCATCAACCTCAGCTCCAACCGCAGGAAGATGGAAATACACAACGTCACCAACACTTTAATAACCGTCATAGATTTAATAAACAAACAACCACACCAACTCCCACCACACGAAATCTCACCTACCATCAACGAAAAAGATTAGATAAAAACAACACACTTATTTCCACCCTACTGCATTAAATGCTAGACACCACCTCTCCATCCTATAATGAAAATAACAAGACCAACGTTCCCTGAGAAATGACCATTCTAGTCCTTCACCCCTCTCCTTATCTAAGACAATCCAAACACTCAGGTAGACAGGAAACGAACGCCTCCTGACCCCGCCTCTCACTGACCCGTCTCATTTCAAACCAAATATAATCCCCATTTACGCAGATATAAACACCTCTCCTTTCGCTCCTACTAAACAACCAAACAACATTGAAATATCCGCATTCTCTTTTCCAGCATCAAACGTGTGAACAGCAAAATTTTTTTCTCTGAAAAAGATGTCTGGCCCCCGTCGAAATGCATCGAAATACGCCCACGGATTAAAAAAAATCGAAATGTAACACCTATTTCTTGGGATTTTCTCATCACTTTCCGATTGTAATTTCCATTTCCATCTCCATCTATCTATCTATCTATCTATCTATCTATCTATCTATATCTATATCTATATACTTGTTCAATGAACAATGTGGCTTTCTTAATTCTCTGTCCGTAACAATGGACTCTCCCATCTAACAGTAGCAATTTTGCTGATAAAATCTCCTACATCCCTGTTTGAAACAGTGGACTTCTCCATTATAAGTTACACTGAAAAAAAAAACCAAATGATATAGACGTAAACGGATGGATATCATGCTAAATGCATTACGTCTTCCATTGTGTATGTACACACACACACACACACACACACACACACATATATATATATATATATATATATATATATATATGAATATATTTGTATACTCTGCCCATCTATCTATGTATCGCTGCTATATATATATATATATATATATATACTGAGAGAAAGAGAGTATATATATATATATATGTTTATATATATATATATATATATATATATGTATATATATATACGCACAGACATGCGTGCATGTGCATGAAGCGTACGTATATCAAAAATGTTACTAACAAATAAAGCGCTCTATAATCATAATTAAATACTACAAATAAACAATCTATTAAAACCGTTGCCGGCAATTTGTCAGTTGTAAATTATTTTCCCCTTCGTCGAAAGCATGAATGTTAAAACGCCTCATCTGATAGAAAAAAAATAAAAATAAGAATTGTATATTCAGGCTTCTCGTCCGTGTATGTATATACCTACAAATACCACATCCGTATGTCTGTATGTGTGTGTGAGTGTGTGCATATCGTGCAGGAGCTCACCTTAATTTTGGACGAAAACTGCAAGCACTCATGGAATATTACAGTTTCAACAATATTCACAAACAAGACTGGATGGTTACTCAATCGAGAATGTCACGTAACCATCGCCTTTTGGCAGCCTGTCATGTTGGTGATGATCGATTTGAAAATTGGAAAAAAGGGTGATCAATGAATAAGTTACTTTTCTGGCCTTTTCGGGGGCAATTATCACAAAAAGAGTCGGAATTTTCAAAAAGGAAGCGTGAATGCTACCAGTCTCAAACAGAGGGATACATTTAGCATAAACGTACATTGTAAATTGAACCTTCGGCAAACAAACATATTTTTGTGGGAGGAGGGAGTTAAAAAACAATGAAACTTTTTTTCCTAGAAATATTGAGTAAATGTTTAAATGTTCGACCCTCTACCTCCTTTGATGCGGCCTGTAGTGTGATACATACATACGTATTAAGCCTGACCAACTTGAAAAATGAAGGGACCAATTTGGCAGTTTAGGTTGACAGTCCCTAACATAATAACGACAACCCAAAATTCACACTATAAGATGATTATTGGTTATTGGGATGCGTGTGACTTTCATAGAAAAATTGTTCACTGAACAATACACCAAAAACATCTCAGCTTACCTAACTAAAAGGCTCGGAAATTATTTGAATGGTTTCGATGACATCTTACGGGTACTGCGCTCATTTGTATAATATCTTACTTAAAAACTAATCACTTCTCATTCGACTCTATGTATGCTCTATTGCGTTGTGGAAAAAATATATTATTTCTTCAGTAAGGATAAAAGAGAGGATGATAAATATCTGGGTAGTCACCTTTGTTAATAATAAAAGCACTGCTGGGAACTGCACGGATACTGAGGAAGGTACTAGAGATATAAGGACTGCAACGAATCGTAGCCCTGACATGATAGTTGAAAGAGAGGGGAGACGTTAGATGAAGACCTGAGGAGACTTATTGTCACTCAGCCTTCAGCGATAACCACTGGGCAACCGGTGTGAAACTGTAAATCGCAGAATTACTGCGACCTATGAGTACTAGGAGAGGAGGGCTGGAGACTTGAGGAGACTTGCTGTCACTCAAACTCCAGCGGTTACCACCAGGCAACTAGAGTGAGATTCCAAATAATAATAATAATAATGATGATGATGATGATGATGATGATGATGATGATGATGATATTTTCTCTGCTAACTTCAATTTAACTGCGTTGTTAATTGATAACTGATAACTAATGAAATAAAATTAGCAAAAGTAACAATTAAGAAGTGTTAGATAACGCTGAGGGATTTTGCTAGTCCTTCATATAATTTCATTTTCTTCATCAACAAATCCAAGTATTTATCAAGGCATATTTGTTTTAAATGGACTCTGTTCTGTCCCTACGTACAATGGAATGTCTATTCCAGGGCGCATGCCCGGGCGAAGCGTATGGATATTTTGGAATGTTCAATCATTAGAATCTTTCTCTCGTTGATATAGTCCAGGGGAATGCATAGACTGATACCCCTGACATCAGTCTGGCTGCAGGAGCTGTCGGAGGGGGGCGTCGGATTAGGTGCCAAATTGCCTCTAAGGAACTCTACTCTCTGACTTTGAATCAGAGTTGTTCTTTTTCTAGACTGTTTTTTTTTTACCTATAGCTTTGTGTGTGGGGATGGGAGGATTCATATATTTTCCAAGGACTTAGGTGTGCAGTGAACGTAAGTAGCCCGCACTGTTACCGCTAATCTCACCCCCTTGACAATGTATTAGTCATCATACTCATGAAGGGCTAAGCATCGAAATAATGATATGACCAGGATGCGTGATTTTTTCGACTTCTTCTCTTCGTCCATTTTGCATGTCCTCTATCTTAAAAGTCGTATTTTGCCTCTGATTGTCAATTCATCATCATCATCATCTAGATCAGTCTCTTAACGTCTATTGTTTGACATAGATCTTCTCCAGGATTCGCCACGCATCACTATTATGGGCGTCACGGAGCCTGTGCATTTTGAATTTGTTTAGCTCGTCTCTCCATCTAATGCTCTGTCGGCCTAGGTTGCGCATGTGATCTCTGGGGATCCATGTCCTGTGTTGTGATGTCCATCGGTTGTCCACCATTCTTGCAACATGGCCAGCCCACTGCTATTTGAGATTTTTAATGGATTCTATGATGTCCCTGACTCTTGTCTTTTCCCGGATGTACTGCGCTGTCTTGTGGTCTCTCCATGTGAGGCCTAGCATAATTCTTTCATGATTGAGAAGTGTGGCAAATCCTGGGGGAGGTCTATGTCCAACGACGGACGTTGAAAGACGGATAATGATGATGAATTGGTAAGTATTCCAGGATTCATTAATGCAATATGCAATAGAATCATGATACAAAAGAGCATTGTAGGTCTAAAAATATCGAAAATATCGTGATCGAAAGAAAAAATGGCTCGTTGGGCACTTATCATGCACAGTCAATCATATGCACGCACGCACATGTGCGTGTGTGCTTGTGTGTGTGTGTGTGAGCACGGGTATATCAATGTTCCTGAAATTATAAGGAGCAGAGTGGGCTGCTAAATCGACAGATAAGTGGTACTGTCGACGCAAGCGAAAATATGTTAAGATAGTGAATATTAACTGACAAAACCTCTAAGGAATCAAACACCTGCTAACTGCTGATAACAATGCTGGTAGAACAATTAGGAAGGTGATTCTATTATCTGAACATCATTGGGAATTTGGTGGCAGCGAGAAAAGGTGAAACAGATTCCACCCAGGTAAAATCTCCATAACAACATACAGATGACAGACTCATCTCTCTCTTAGGCAACTACACATAATAGCCCCTCTGTGAATTAGTTGCAAGAATTAACTAAACACAGCGTTGACTTGAAGACATTGTTTTCCCTGTCGTGGATATTTATTGAAAGTTCCAAATAACTAGTATTTCCTTAAAAAAACAAAAACAAGATCCATAAATTCAACGAGGCGTCCACCATCTGTTGTAGAAAAGAGCAAGTAGCCTTCATTTGAGTCAATTTTTTTCTAATATTTGTCAAATATTGCGATATGGTGGTATTCTAAGAGTATCATTTTCACAAAAGATCGTAAATGGCTTTTTGAAATACAGAAATGTCGAACCCGTACATATTATCATAGCATTTGGTTTCTTAATGACGTCAAACCATTGATGTCATCAAACCTCTACCTTTTTTTTTCTTCTCTCTTATTTCTGTTATTCAACATCGCTGGGACAGACCGATCACACAAGACACCGGCTGACCGACCGAAAAGCATCTTATAGAGATGATTGGACACATAAAAAGAACCAACAACAAACGAACACAACAAAAATATACACTTTTCTATGACATAATTGCTAAATTTCGTTCGAGGAGTATATATATATATATATATATATATATATAAATAACTTTGACATGCTATTTCTATTAGACACCGTCCCAAGAAAGTGAAATCTTCTGAAGCCATTGGACATGGGCCTTCCCCAAGATTCGCCAGACTTCTCTATCGTGGGCGTCACGGAACCAGTATTCTCTGAACTTATCAAGTTCGTCGCCCTGGTTCCGCATATGATCTCTGGGGATCCACGTAGTAAGTCGTGGAGTCCATCGGTTGTGTGTTATTCTCGCAACATGTCTAGCCCATTGCCATCTAAGTTTTCTATGATATCCCGGACTTCCATTTTTTTGTATAATATATTGAGCTGTCTTGTGACCTCTCAATGTTATGTTGAGCATGATTCTCTCTTGAGCACGTTAAATGATTCTCAGTTCAGGGGTCGGTCTTCTTGTTAGATTTCATGTTTCAGCCCCATGGGAGGAGGATGAATTGGTTGTATACCCTTCTTTTTAGCACTAGCAGGATAAGCTCCAAATTTTAGAATCTATGGTGACGATTTTGCCCATTTAGATTTCAAAACCCAGAGATCTGGTTAAATTTAGCTAGCTTATCTATAATTAATGAAGACATTGAAGGAGTAATATCACCTTTGTCACTGTGTGTAGTGACATTTGTTAGTATATATACTCGCTCACTACGCCCTGGGCAGTATGTGTTGACGATAAATGTAATCTGATCAGTAAACATTTTCCCAATTGATCCACGCGATCTGTGGATTTCAAGGCGGTCCGTTTTTCGACTGGCCTAATCGGGGGGTCAGTAAGACGAACCGACTTTTTCCGTGAAAGGAAGTGACGAGCCAGAGGGGATGGCAGATTGGAGAGTGAGGATGAATATGGTTGGTTTGAACTATTTAAACCCCTGAAAGATGTATCTTTTTCCCAATACTACCTGATCTTCATTTGAAAAGTTATAATTAGCTGCAATCTGTCTCATGTCCTTGGAAGTTGTAGGATTAATAACGCTTTTGGAAGGAGAACAATAGACAACATCGCTCATCTTTTTTTTAATATCCCGATATGAAACTAATTTTCTTTCTGCAACTTTGCAGTCCATTCAGAAACAGATGGCTCACTCTCCCTTCACCATGATTTCGTCACCCATCAAATCTATATCACCCATAAGTCACAATCTGAATATGATTGGTTTCTCCTGATATCACCTTTCCAGCAAGATGGTTTAGCTCCAGTGTTATTAGTAAATGCATATATAACATATCAATTGTTAATGCGACATATACCTATTTCGATGTCGTCGCAAGTCCCTTTCACGATCCCGAATCTTTTTAACCAAAGCCGACTTTGCTGCAATTCCATTGGCTATCTGATCATTCTGCCAACTCATTGTGTTACTGCCTCGCGAATATCCGGGAAAGAAAGGGAGTGAATCCGAAGGGACTCTTTAACGTTCCATTGTATTTCACAAAACACTGGTTGATTTTTTATTTTCTATTTTTAGTGCGATGAGGTTATTTATTACGGGACCCTATTTTTTTACAATTTATGAAAAACAAAAACAAAATGTATTGTAAAATTTAAATCATGTTGTATTTATGTTTGATTAGACAAACTCTAGAATTGAAATGATTTATTGAGATAAAACAGTTGAAATTCATTCTTTAGTTCGATTATTTTGGCGAATTGATTTATTTCCTTTCCTCAATTTTATAATTTTTTAGTTTGCAAGAACAAACTATGTTTTTCTAATTGGGAACTCCTTAAATTGAACCATTTACCATTCACAATAAACTAAACATTTTTTCGTTAAAAAATTGAAGCTCTCAAATCATTCTTATTCATCAATTATTATTGTTGTTTTTTTGCTTTGCTTTTGGGTGTTAACAATTTGTGACTTTCTATGGAGCAGACTAATCCGTTATGTGTCGATTAAAACTGATTTTTTGATCATTTACCAGGTTTGTCCCCCACTGTGCTCGTCATACCTTCAGTTTTTTTTCAGAATATTTGATGAGAAACTAATGGGTCCACTTATTTCAAATATCTGACGACCAGGACATCCACAGTAAAATTGTCTCTCTCGACTCCAAGTGATGTTCGGCTTTTAGCAGAGCAGGAGTTTCGACTGGTGGATTTTGGGGAAGGTACTTCGTTAAACACTGCTGACGGATTTACGTGATACATGAGTTCTAATATTAATGACTTTATCACGTCTTCGTTGTGGCAAGTGAACAAAATCTATCATGTTGTTCAATTAAACCTGTCCGTGCATAAACTTCAAGAAACGCTAAATGGTTTTTATTTATGCGTTCATGTATGAAATTATGGGTGTGTAGTAATGTGTCATCCGTGCGTGAATTCTGACAAACCAGGATGTCTCGATTAGACGGCAAGTTATGGGTATTGCCATTTGAATAAATGGTACGTTTTAACTGTCTGTGCCACTTGACTACGCTTACGAGTTGAAAGGAAAGACAGTGGCTTGTAGTGTTTGTTTTCCTTTTACGGAACGTCTCCTCCGGGAGTTTGTTGAAAGGTTCACAGTTCGCTTTACACTTTCCAGAAGGATTCACTCCTCTTCGTTGTGAAGTTACTTCAAACGGCTGCGTTACTTCAACTGAAACGCATTCACTTCTTTTTTCTTCTTAGAAAACCGTTTCAAAGGTATTCAAGACACCAAGCAGAAAGACATTGTACTTTGGATACTTATAGAAAGAAACCAGGATGGTGGTATGGATGACGAAACAAAAGACATAATTTATGTTAGGAACAGATATATATATATATATATATATATATATATATATATATATATATATATATATATATATATATATATAGTCATATAGAATGAGGAAACATGTATGTGGGCAGAAAATAGGTTCCACTTTGGCATTATAGTCAAATTGTAAATAGAACCCCCTCTAAGACCCATTAAGAATATCTTCTCATTCTTTAAAAATTAAAACTTCTCCCTTGCTCCACTAAGTAGGCTTGCCAAATTCAGTTTCGCTGTAGTCATGTTTAGGTACTTTTGATTGCGTGACACACAGACAAACACACAAACAAACAGGCACCTATCACTTATATATGAAACCAAGTCTGTCAAAATAGGTTTCTTTAGTTTTCAAGTCGGTTAAACTGGCTATGTATCTATACATATATGTATGCATGTATAAAGTATACAGGCCGCATCCATTGAGGTAGAGGGCTTAACATTTGAACATTCACTTCTTACTGAATCTACAAAAAACGTTTTTTTTCGGAAATTCCACCCAAAACTTTTTATAGGAGTGTTCAGTTTGCAATGTAAGTTTGTGCTAAACTGATCCCTTCATTTGTGCACACTGTTTTTTTAAAATTCAGACTTTTTAGTATAAGTCAGAAATTTTCTGTGGTTACTAACGGGACACTGAAGGATGTTTCTCGCAAATTAGTTTTCGAAATTTTAGAATAAAAACAATAGTGTGGGGTCTGCATTCGCGCACTCTCCGATAAAATGATCTGATTTGAATCGAGCTATGTATTTATCCATCTATCTGATACCTAAAGTCTGATTTTGTTTATCTGTTTGTGAGGTTTAAGTATCTGAAATGGTACAATGAAGCCATGTGTATTGAATGATGGAAGCGCTAAAAAAACAATTTTGATCTGTTTAGATCGCGGGAAGTAATTGAAAATCCCAGCTGTTAAGATAGATTTGCAGCTAGTAAGTCAACTCTCCGCAGAGGGGAAACTGAAAATCCCAAACTGAGTTCTAAGTATTTTTCACCCTCCTAATTAGATGCTTGAAAAAATGGATTTCTATCCAACGCCTTTAGTCATAGCAAAGAAAACATCCCACAATTCCATCCAATATAGAATATGATCTTCATATTCGTTTCTTCAACATGCTATCTTACAAATATGATATAATCTTGTTAATCTGCAAAAATTTCAAAGAAAAAAACAACGTATGAAGATGTTTACAGGTCGTTGATAATATTCACTCACAGAGCTCTACATTACCGAAATAAATAAAGGCAGCAATCAATTGCACATCAGAGAAAATGTATTCCCGTGATACTGATGTTTCATACTCAGAGCAATTTTTAAAATGATAATCGGTACTAGTTTGAAAATTGCTCAGCATCGAACATTAGTGACACTGGAACACTTTTTCTCCATAATATATATATATATATATATATATATATATATATATATAT
Source organism: Thysanoteuthis rhombus (assembly GCA_963457665.1). Classification (NCBI taxonomy): domain Eukaryota; kingdom Metazoa; phylum Mollusca; class Cephalopoda; order Oegopsida; family Thysanoteuthidae; genus Thysanoteuthis; species Thysanoteuthis major. The sequence goes on from OY735212.1 coordinate 62,443,191, forward strand.
ATATATATATATATATATATATAATGAGTATGGGGATACGATATCCGAGAATATCATGAAGTGGACAACAAGGAAAATAGTTGTATCTGAATCAAGTTTATTATACTTACATGTTTCGCTTTTCGATGTTGTCAAAGTAACAATTTAAAATAAAACAAGATTGAAAAGTTCGATATTGCATAACATCATCCATTCGGAAAAAAAACCGATCTTACAATGTTATTTTATCAAAAATAACTACTTTGACTAAGCCGAAAGGTGAAACATTTTAGTATAATAAGCTTGATTTAAACGATAAATTTTCCGTATTGTCAACTAAATAATAATAATAATAATAATAATAATAATAATAATAATAATAATAATAATAATAATAAGAAGAAGAAGAAGAAGAAGAAGAAGAAGAAGAAGAAGAAGAAAACAATGGAGCAGTACAGCAAACGAGTAAAGAAAAATGGGAACAGAAAAAAATTATTGTAGAAGACCAATACAAGATGTGGCAGACGAAAGATCATGGACATAGCTACGGAAAGGAAACCTGAAGAGAGAAACGGAATCGCTCATAAAGGCAGCTCAAAACAAAAGCATCAGGACAAACTATATCAAAACAAAAACTGACAGAACACAAATAAACAGCAAGTGCTGCCTATGCGGCGAAAGAGATGAAACCGTAAATCACATAACTAGTCAATGTAGTCAACTCGCCCAGAAGGAGTATAAGCACAGACACGATAGAATAGCAACAATGATACACTGGGAATTGAGTAAACGAATGGGATTCAACCATACGAAAAAGTGGTATCAGCACAAACCAGAAGCAGCTCTGGAGAATGGAAACCACAAATTACTTTGGCACTTTGACATCCAAACAGACCACCTCATCTAAGCGAGAAGACTGGACCTAGTAATCGTAGACAAGGAGAGGAAAATCTGCCAAACAATAGACGTGGCCATGCCTGCATACCATAGGATTAAAAGGTAAGAGAGCAAAGAAAAAAACAACAACAAAAAAAAAAACAGGAAAAATACCAAGATCTTGCAAAAAACTGAAGAATGTGCGGAACATGAAAGTCAGGGCAGTACCAGTAATAATAAGCGCACAGGAACTGTCCTAAACACCTTGAGGGTGAAATTGGAGGACCTCGTGATAAAAGGAAAGGTTGAAACTGTACAAACTACAGCACTACTAGGAACTGCACAGATAATGAGGAATGTACTCGAAATATAAGATCTACGACCTTAAATGTTAGCAGTGGCCTAACCGAGGAGGAGGGAGAAAAAAGAAAAGGGAAAACACTCAAATGGTAGCGGAGGTGTGAACCACAGCACTGGTGTGATAGATGAGGGAGACTTACTGTCACTCAGCCTCCGGCGATGACAACCATGCAACTGGTGTGAAACTGTAAACCACAGTTTTGCTGTGGACGATGAGAGTGTGGAAAGGAAGGAAGGAGACTTGAGAGACTTGCTGTCATTCAACCTCCAGCGGTAACCACCAGGCAACATAGACCAGATGATCTTAAGAGAAGCGAGGAAAAGGAGAAAGAATATCGCAATGGGATGGATAGATTACAAAAAGGCATACGATATGATTCCACATAGCTGGATACTCGAATGCCTTAGAATGTTCAAAATTAGCGAACCGGTGGTTAAATTCATTGGTAATTCGATGGAAGACTGGAAAGTAGATTTGACAGCCGCAGGGGACAAACTAGCAGAGGTAGGGATAAAAAGGGGAATCTTCCAAGGAGACTCGTTGTCCCCACTATTATTTGTTCTAACAATGATACCGCTTGATAGAATCCTGAAAAACAGCAAAGGATACCACTTCTCTAAAACAAAAGGAAAGGTCAACCACTTAATGTACATGGACGATATGAAATTGTTCGCCAAAAACAGGGGAGAGCTTGAGGCTCTGTTCAACAAAGTAAAGGAATATAGTGAGGACATAGGAATGGAGTTTGGAATAGAAAAATGTGCTATCATGGTGATGCACAAAGGAAGGTTTTCAATGACTGAGGGAATTGAACTACCGGACAACAGCAAGATTAGGGCACTGACCGAACAAGACCGATACAAGTACCTAGGTGTCCTTGAATGTGACACGATAAAATGGGAAGAAATAAAGGAGAAAATAAAGAGGGAATACCTTAGAAGGATAAGGAAAATATTAGAAACCAAATTAAACAGCAGAAATCTAATAAAAGGAATGAACACCTGGGCTGTATCAGTAGTTAGGTATACAGGACCATTCTAAGGATGGACAAAGGAAGAGCTCCAATCAATGGATAGGCGAACAAGGAAACTTATGACGATGCATAAAGCATTACACCCTAGGGACAATACAGATAGACTATACGTTAAGAGAAAAGAAGGTGGTAGGGGGCTCATCAGCATAGAAGACTGTGTCCAGAGAGCTAAAACAGTCCTAGAAAGGTATGTGCAAACAAATAGTGAAGAAATCATAAAGAGCGCGAGAGATAGTGCAACAAACAATAAAGTAGAAAACAATAGAACAGTACAGCAAGCAAGAAAAGAAAGATGGGAAGGGAAAAAATTATACGGCGAGTTTAAAAGACAGATACAAGATATAGCAGACGAGAAGTCATGGACGTGGTTACGAAAGGGAAACCTTAAGAGAGAAACAGAATCGCTCATCATGGCAGCCCAAAACAAAAGCATAAGGACAAACTACATAAAAGCAAAAATCGACAGAACACAGACAAACAGCAAATGCCGCATGTGCGGTGAAAGAGATGAGACAGTAAACCACATAACTAGTGAATGTAGTCAACTCGCCCAGAAGGAGTATAAGCATAGACACGATAGAGTAGCAACGATGATACACTGGGAACTAAGTAAACAAATGGGATTCAACCATGTGGAAAAGTGGTATCAGCACAAGCCAGAGGCAGTTTTGGAGAATGACAACCACAAACTACTGTGGGACTTTGACATCCAAACTGACCACCTCATCCAGGCAAGAAAGCCGGACTTAGTAATAGTAGACAAAAAAAGGAAGGCCTGCCAAATAGTAGACGTTGCTGTACCTGCAGACCATAGAGTAAAAAAGAAGGAGGGTGAAAAAAGGGAAAAATACCAGGACCTAGAAAGGGAGTTAAGAAAAATGTGGAAGATGAAAACCAGGGTAGTACCGGTCATAGTGGGCGCACTAGGAACTGTCCCCAAAACGCTGAGGGAGAGACTGGAGGAGATCGGGATTAGGAGGAGGATAGAGACCGTACAGACCACAGCACTACTGGGAACTGCACAGATACTGAGGAAGGTGCTAGAGATATAAGTACTGCAACGAATTGTAGCTCTGTCATGATATGCAAGAGAGAGGAGACGTTAGCTGAAGACCCGAGGAGACTTATTGTCACTCAGCCTTCAGCGACAACCACTGGGCAACCGGTGTGAAACTGTTAATCGCAGAATTACTGCGACCTATGATTACTAGGGGAGGAGGGCTGGAGACTTGAGGAGACTTGCTGTCACTCAAACTCCAACGGTTACCGCCAGGCAACTGGTGTGAGATTCCAAATAATAATAATGATAATAATAATATATGTATATATATGTATATATATGTATGCATATGTGTGTGTGTCTGTGTATGTAAATACGGTAAACCCTCGGTTTGACAGACTAATCTGGTCGGATAGTTGTCCATTAATTGTCAACGTCCAATGAATCGATTGTTCGTATTGAAATAGCATTTTTCAAATTCAAACATTTTGAAGAAAAAACAGCGTTACTACAATTGGAGGATAATGGCTCTCTTTACACGTTTATCTATCGCAGCTGCAACACTGGAGGGAACGAAAGACGCAAGACTCATGTCCAGATACAAAATCGAAACTATTTTGTTCTTCGGTCGACCGAAAATACATGTATAGTCTTCGTCTCAAGATCAAACAAAATCCTCACTTACAGAAAGAGAGGGAAAGAGAGAAAGGTCGTCGAAAGAGAGAGAGAGAGAGAGAGAGAGAGAGAGAGAGAGAGGTATTCCAATGTCTTTCTTCTGCCAGCCGCCAGGAGCCAACAGCAGCCCGTAGACCGTACATCTACTCTGATATCTCTCTATGGTTCGTCTAACTCATAGGCAAGAGTTTCTTTCCTATTGATGTCTCTTATACAAAATTAACTTATCTATTTCCTTTACCTGATACCTCAACTGAATGATCATCAACCCTTTTCTCTTCTATTTCCCCTGCTGTCTTTCATTTCTCAAGCGACTAAACTAACAATCTATCTTTATTACTTTCACCGTTAAGATCCTCATACGCCGTCCTTTTTTTTATCAACCCTTTTTGGCTTTCCTTCTCTTAATGTCCTTTTTTTTAAAATTAAGTGACTGTGACAGGCTATCTATCTTGGGGGTTTCCAAGCGACCACGCTTCATCTTCTTAATAAATCTATCGTCCTTTGGGCGTCCAAAAAGGGTTACTTTGTAATGTCCTTTCTTTTACCAAGTATTTAAGTATACTTCGCTTATAATCACGCCTAAAGTATCTTTAAGGAATACTATTTAAAAATAACACAATATATATATATATATATATATATATATATATATATATATATATATATATATATATATATATATATATATATAGTGTTCATGTATTGGTAGGCTGGTAGTTTCTTTCAGATTTAATTTCGTACGTTTTCGTAGCTTGAATCAATGTATATTGAATACGAATTCCTAATGTAAATTCCTTACGGAGATGCCTACAGAGGCATGTTTATTTCATCATCATCATCATCATCAAATGCCTTTTTAGCGCCCATCGCTGGACACAGTCCTACCACAAGATTCGCCCGACCTCTCTATCATGGGCATCGCGGAACCAGTACTTTCTGAATTCAACTAGCTCGTCACACCATCTTACTTTCTGTCGGTCACTATTTTGTATATGATCCACGTTGTGAGTTGTAATATTCAGCGGTTGCTTGACACTCTAGCAACATGATCAGCCTATTGCCATTAGAGTTTTCTGTTTCTTCAATGCCCTGGACTCTTGATTTCTTTTTCTAATTTTACTTTCAAAAACAAGACGATCCTAATAATCCTAAAAAGAAGTGTATACAACAAATGTATCCTCCCGATAATCACTTATGGAGCTGAAACATGGACCCTAACCAAGAGACAGATCTACGAACTGAGAGGCATGCAGCGTGCGCATGAGAGAATCATGCTCAACCTCACATGGAGAGATCACAAGACTGCATAGTACATAAGGAAGAAAACGGGAGTCCGAGACATCATAGAAACTATTAGAAAACTTAAATGGCAATGGGCAGGCCATGTTGCAAGAATGAAAGGAAATCGATGGACATCACAACTCACAACATGGATCCCCAGAGATCACATGAGAAACTGAGGCCGACAAAATACAAGATGGAGAGACGAACTAGACAAACACAGAAAACAGTGGTCCCACGACGCCCATGATAGAGAAATGTGGCGAATCTTGAGGAAGGTCTATGTCCAACGACGGACGTTAAAAGACTGATGATGACGATGATGATGATAATGATGATGATGATTTTGCTGTTTTATTATCTCCCCATGTGAGATTGAGACCGATTCTTTCCCGTGAAGATTGCATGGTTCTCAGTTTGAGGTACAATCTTTTGGTTATGATCCATGTTTCAGCTCCGTAGGTGACTATTGGTTGAATACATCTCTTTTTAGGTCTAGTGGTATTTCATTGTTCTTGAAAGTCGATTTCATCTAACAACTTTCTGAAGAGTACACATAATCCGTGAAATTTATCTGAGTCTTTTTTTTAGATAAAAAATAAATGAAAGGTTAATTAAGATTTAATCACAATTTTATTCAATTTAAGCAAAACGAGGATATTTACATCAAAACTTTTTTTTTTTTTTTACAAAAGCACGAACAAAGTGAAATGTCGAAAATCCAATAAGAAATACGGAAATCTTTCGCAAGTATTTGAGCTTTCAATCCTCAAGGCTTGTTTACCACTGGAAATTTGTCAGTTTTGAGAGAAAAATAATTTAATTAGTTTTATTTTGAATTAAAATCACATTGACATTTTAACAATGAATAAAACTAAAAATGTCAACGTGTTTAAACAGACTGACAAGGGAGGTAATTAATGAAACGATGAAAATACTTATTTTCAAAGTTTGCTTTGTAAACAGTTGTGAGTATATAGCAAACGGATAATCAGGCAAATTATGAATCTGTTACGAATTATTTTATAAATAAAGAAAACATTGACTTGAGGAAAACAAATTAAAATGATGGGAGAGATATTTTAGCCAAAAAGTGGAAGAGGGTTAATTGCATGCAGTGTTGCCAATCTAAAACGATTTTTGTTCGGTGGAAATTGCTTCGAAAAATTAATAAAAATTTTACATTTACTTCTCATAACTGCGATTTGTTTTGGATTTGCTAAAAAAAACAATTCAGTAACCGATTTCAAAAATATTCACGAAACAAAAATATCAGCGAAAATTCAGTTTATCAGTTTTATGTAAGACAAAAAAATAAATGAAAATTATAAAAAAAATTTTGCTTACGTCTCTTTAAAAATGACTAAAATCCGCTAATTTTTTTAATTTTCAGCTAAATTTATTGCTGCAAATATCAATATATGTATGTCTCCAGTTACCTATGGAGATAATTAGATTAGCTAATTATAAAAAAAACTAACTGCTATTGCTAATTCTGATGGCTAAATAGGGAAACACCGGTTGAATATAGACCGAAAATGGTTGATTCTGCATCCCTAATTGCGTGCACGCACATGTCATTCAAAATTAAAGTGTCCGCTATATCCCCAAACCGTTGTATTGGGGTCCGTTAAACCGAGGTTTTACAGTTTATTTATTGTTTTAATATATCTAATTATAAGTATGAAATGAGCCTGTTCGTATCTGTATGATAAATTTATGTCAATATCTGAGACTAGTCAATTTAGCTAAGTCAGTAAGACAGCCTCCTGGCAATCAGTTTGTCGTGAGTTCAACAACACTGCAGGGGATTATGAACATTGCAAATCGGTTTATATCTCTCATCTTGATGAGGATTATTTTTGCTGTTCTTGTAATTGTAGGAGAAAAAGTCAACCCCAGACTTGGCGTTGACAAAAATATCAAATCTCAGAACTTTCGAAAACAATTTGAAAAGCGCCCTTCTCCTCCGAAAACTTGACTCAAATGATGTTCTCTCACAATGTGTAACTGAAATAGAATGTCTAGACAACATAGTTTCAGAGGGATTTCGAAAAAACAAAGGAGAAGAAATAAACCCAGGTCTGGTTAGTCACTCAATCGAAACTGTCGTGAGTCTAACGTCTTTTGGCAATATGCTCTGTTGAGGGTAATCAATCAAACTTTGAAAAAAAAAATAACAAAAAGCCTGAATATATAAAAACAAACAAACAAAAACAAGTGTAAATACTACCGGATACAAATAAGGGACCAATTTCGCATAAGCTTACATTGTAAATCGAGCTTCCCTCTTAAAAAAAAACTATTTGGGGGAAAAATAAACTTTGGAAAAAAAAACAAAACGCCCTTTTCTAGACATGATGAGTTGTAAATGTTTACATTTTCGGTCTTCTTGCTCTGTTTGGTGCTGTCTGTACGCGTGATACATACATGGCCAGCCAGCTAACCAGATAGGAAGATTAGCTTGAAAACTGAAAAAAAACCCTATGTTAACAGTTTTGTTGACAGTTCATGTTGATGGTTTCTATTCCATATTAAGTCAGATGTCGTACTTCATTAGGTTGGTTCCGTGTTCAGGACAAAGATTGGACGTGTTTTTTTTTTACCCTGATGTCCACGGTTGCCAAGTGAATTTTTGTTTGCCGTGTCTGTTTTTCTTGTAACTGAACAGTTCAATACGTAGAGCAGGTATTCATCTCAATTGAGCATTGGTGCTCTGGGGGGGAAAGCACCAGCCTACCTCTACCGTCTTTTTTCGTGCCATGGCGGCGTGTAGTTCGATGCCTAATTAGTAAGAAGGAAGTTCCTAGCCAGCGATTTATTCGCAGAAACGTGACCAAGCGTTGATATTGAGGAGTCAGTTGATTCTATTCAGTTGGGGAGGTCTCTCTTGAAAAAAAAAACAACAAAAAACAAAAAAAAAACTCCTGTGATCTGTCTTTTGTTGTTTTGATGAATAACAATCCAGAGGTCTTTAATTTTGAAATGCAGGGTTGGTGCAATAAGACCAATTAATTGACTGATGATAATTCTCCAGATCCGAATGAAACTATGGTTGATTTAAATAAGCACGTGCAGCAGACGTCAATAAGAAAAAATTAAAATAAGTCTTGTTAGTCACTCAATAGGAAACCATCAAGTGACCAATGTCTTCTGGTGGAATGATGTGTGTGGGGCTGGTTGGGGGGTGATAAATAAAGGGAAATTGGAATAAGGGAGAATCAAAATAGTAAGTCAATTCTCTCGCCTTTTTGGCGTTCTCCAATATTTTTATTATCATGAATTGATTAATGTAAAACTATACTTATTTTATTTGAAATACTCCTTAATTTTTAGAAAGAAAAAGGGGGAGAAAAGATAGTTTGGTAATTTACAAAGTGGGCAGGAATATATATATATATATATATATATATATATATATATATATATATATATAATATGAGAGAGAGAGAGAGAGAGAGAGAGAGAGAGAGAGGAAGAGAGGAGAATTAGGTATACTGAAAAGGTTGGAAGAATTCTGCATCTGGAACTAATTCATGTTGGAAATCGTCAACTTAAAACATCATTGAACCCAATTCTTTTTTGTGCTCTTCGCCTATTGAAATATCAGCCTTTTTAGTGATCACTGTCTAAGTAGAGGAAAGAGAAGAAACTTATTCAATGATCACCCCTTTCTTCCAATGTTTTAATTGATCACCCCAGCACGACATGCTGCAGAAAGATGTTGGTCTTCTGAGCGAATACCTGACCTATTGTTAATTAATATGCAACCGTGCCGCAGAGGAGGGCCCAATGCAACTATCGCTTCTTTTATGAAACTTTATGTCCATTAGAAAAAAATGGCACACAAATCCGTATTTTATTAGTCTTTCATACTTTTACAAGTTTTCTTGGTCGACTCAACGGTCAACATCTCTATCAAGAAAGTTGTGAAGAGGTACATGTATTTTGTCATGTTTTCCCGTTTTTCTGTCCCCACGATATCTCCGAAAATAAGGGATGAATTTCAATTAAATCTTTTTGAAGGGTGGGTGATGGGGTAGGAAAGAGGCAGTGAAATTTTGGGGCGGATCCAAGGATTCTTTTCTATTTTTTTCCCGAAGTATATTTATGTATATATACTGATACGATATCTCATAAGCTATCAATACATTTCGATGACATTTTGTGGAAGGTTAGACTATAGGTTACAAGAGAGATGATCAAATTTTGGAGCGGATCCATGCACAATTATTTCACTACGTCGTAGTTATGAGTCGAGACCACATATTTCTGAAATTTCATGTTTAGCTACAACTCCTAAAGTTGTCGATGAATTTCAATGATATTTTGAAGGAGGTAAGGCAATTGGCTACGGGAGAATTGATTAGATTTGGGGTGGATCCTTGGACAATTACCCCTCCACATAATCAATGGCGTTGGCAGATGTATGTACTCTCTGAAAGCTCTCCAGTCAAGAAATTGAGCCAAACAAATTTGTATAACATCATACGTTCATACTTTCACAAGTTTAGTCCCATTCAATCACAACTGTTCTCTCAATTTCTCTCCCAAACAATCTGCTTATTCATCCGATGAAAAGTGAATAAAGTAATTTCAATTTAGAATAAAACTAATTAATTTGATTTTTTCCAAATCCGATTGTAAATGAGCCTTGAGGATTGAAAACACAAGAATTACTCGCGAAAGATTTTTCTACTTTTTAAAAAATCTTATCTCTGTGAACGATTTACATCAAGAATACGTATTCTACATTGAAACCTGCATCAATTCAAGTGACAAAAACGTATAAAACTTAATGAGGAAAAAAATCAACAAGCTTACTAATACAGAGGAATATTTACAAGCCTTATTTCGAGAGCTGATTGCTCAGTTATATCTGACATGTTTACTCTTCATATGATCTCTCTCTCTCTCTATCTCTATCTCTCCCCCTCTCTCCCCCCCTCTCTCTCTCTCTCTATATATATATATATATATAAAATATAAATAAAAGAAGCATAGATTACGTTATATCATACTGAACCTTATCTTGAATGATTTCCCGTCGTTACACGGTTAATATATCATTCAAATTAAACAAGAAAAGAGGGTGCAACAGGATTCGAGCTTGCCACTTATAGGTAGCTGCTTCCAGGTAGCGATGCACATACCATTGTGCTAAACGCAGCATAATTCTTTCTATCGGATCAAATAAGCCCATTTCTTGTATGTATATATATATATATATATATATATATATATATATATATATATATATATATGTATATATATATATATATATATATATATATCGCTTAAATTCACCCTTACTGCCTGTCCAGTTTCGTAGTCCAGAGGTTGGATATCGGCCTGTGGGTTTCAATTCTGCCTCACGGTGCTGGATGGGATAATGGAAAGTCCATAGCCACACTGAAGAGATGTAATACATCGAGACAGCTGTCTGTAGATGACACAATATATATATATATATATATATATATATATATATATATATATATATATATATATGTATATGTGTGTGTATGTGTGTGTCAATTACAATGAATATATAGGAAGACCAGCTCTATTTTAGAATACATGCGATTTAAAAAAAAAGAAATGAAAATGATGCTTATTGCTCATAAAAAAGATTCTAGAAAGAAAAAAACCCACAGATTTTGCTAACAATAAAGGAAACTAGACACTTCCACAAGTGCTGAGCTGATCAAACCGGGATTGGGTGAATTCTCGCGTAAGAATGAAATTACTGGACAATTAGTCTCTAATCATGCATTCGCTGATGCTCCGCTGCCGATTATAGAATTTAGGATCTTGCCAGGAAGGGCAGACGATCATTTATGGACTTGGCTGGCAGACCCATCCTCTCAACTATCAATCAATACCAATGACATAATACCTAAGATTATGTGCCTGAAAAAGACACAAGTAAGTAATTTTTGACGGTCATTCTACGAACGGTGGAGCTGTCAATCGGGGGCGAATGTTGTCATGTGTTCTCTCATATACTGTAAAGTCTTGTGATCGCTCCAAATTGAGCCGAAAGCAAGAACGTCTCACAGTTCAAAGGAAGTGATTTGTATGGAAGTTTTTGTCTACAAAATGGCATGCTGTTAATTCATAAACTTCGGGATTTTGTATTTATAACTTTTTATTATTATCATCATCCTCTTAGTGTTTACTGTTGGATATAGACCCTCCTCAAGATTCGTCAGACCTCTCTACCATGGATGTCGTGGAGCCAGCAATTTCTGAACTTGTCTAGTTTATTTTCTGTTGGCCACGGTTTCATGATCTCTTGGAATCCCTGTGGTGAATCGTGATGTGCAGCGATTATCTTCCATTCTTGCAACATGGCTAACCTACTGCAGTTTGAGTTTTCTAATGGATTCTATGATATCTCTGATATATATATATATATATA
>OY735212.1:62459822-62602322 GCA_963457665.1 Thysanoteuthis rhombus
CATTTGAGTTTTCAAGCAGATTATCTGGTGTCTGTTTTTTTCCTGTTCTCTTGTTGATATATTGTGCTATCCTGTGATCTCTCCATGTGAAGTTGAAGATGATTCTCTCATGTACACATTGTATGGTTCTCAGATTGCAGGTCTGTCTCTTGGTTAGGTTCCGTGTCTCTGCTCCATAAGTGATTATCGGGAGGATGAATTGGTTGTGTACCCTTCTTTTTAGGACTAGTGGGATTTTTTTGTTTTTGAAGGTTGAGCTTGCTCTGCTGAAGACTTGCCATCTCAAAGTGATTCTTCACTTGATTTCATCTTTTTTTTAAAAAAGGATTTCACTGGGATTCGTTGTCTTAAGTAGATGTTGTGGTCCACTTTCTCCAGTTCTGCATTTTCGATTTTGATCGTTGTAAGTTTATTTCTTACGTGATTGTTGCACTTGACCTTTTGTTTTGCTGAAGTTCATGACTGAACTTGATTGACAAGTCTTACACTTTTGACAAATCTTATGTTAGAAATACGTGAGGGTTTATTTCATTCTTACACTTTTGACAAATCTTATGTTAGAAATACGTGAGGGTTTATTTCATTCTATCAAATAAATACAACAACCTTGATTTGAAATCACTCCAAGTGAGTGGTAGCTGACTGTCTTACTGACTGAGCCAAACTGACGTCTCGCATATTCACGAAATTTATCTCTCAGATATGTAAGAACCAATTCAATTTTAATAGATAAATAAATGCAATTATACGAAAAAAGAAACCCCCAACATTTATCATGTTTTTATTCATTATATATACGATACAAAATTTGCAGAAATCATCTTCAGAAGTAGGAGTGAAGTTTAACCTGGCAGCAGCCAGGCTTGTCACTTTGCGTGTTGTATTAAAATGAATGAATATGTATGGTTGTTTACGTTCCCGTGTGTCTTCTAATAACTACTTCAAAACTTTTGATAAACACAGACCCCAATAATGAATTATCTTCAGCTTATAAAGTTCTGTTTGTAATACTAAAAAAAAAATCAATCATCGCATTTACAAGTTAACTTGAAGAAAACACGATCTTTTTGGTTTTCCAGAAGCTAATGATTTAGATTCTTAACCCTGGGGATACTTCCGGATTCAACAAATTTACGTCGAATTACTTTTTCTAGCATTTTACATAGAATCTGTGTTTTGTGTCTAGAGGGAAACAAATGAATAACTAACAATCTGGTTACTAAGACGCCCACGCACTAGTCGCATTAGATGTAAGCAGTACATTGAAGAGTTGATATTGTTTCGGTCCCAGAGTGAAGCAATACTAGCCGTCACAGTCAATAATTGAACAACCGTAGTTGGAGTTAGGTAAAAAAAAAATCCATCCAATAATAAATATGGTCAGAATAAATTCCATTTATGACACCCCTGGAGTTTTTCACAAACGTCTAAAATAGAGTAAAGAAGCATCTAGATCCTAGAAAATATAGATGTTTTTAATAAACCCGTCAGAATAAGGTCCCCAGAACGTTAAAAAAGATTTTTTCACCCCCCCAAGAAAAACAAAACAAAACAAAACAAAACCCCAAAACATTTTATCGGAGTAAGGATGCCAATTTTCAAATCTGTAGACAAAACGGTATGTCCAGGAACGTAGGAACCCACAAATACACGAATAGAAGCATATATATATATATATATATATATATATAAAGATAGAACCATTCACTATTGAGTTTATTGAGTGAATGGTTGTTTCTCCTCACAAATGATGCCAAGTTATTAATTGCTCACTTATTAGAAATAATCTGCCAAAACTGTCGATATAGGCTTCTTTATTTTTTGAGCTGAACTTGCTGGCTTGCTATGCATATATATATATATATATATATATATATATATATATATATATATATATATATAGATATATCACACACTGATAGACCTAGAGGGCTGGAAGTTTCAATATTCATTCCTTATCATGGCTAAAACAAACTTTAAAAAAACCCCACCCCAAACGTTTTAGTGGGAGTTCAATTTGCAATGTGAGGTAATTCTGAAGTAACATTCGTGATTGTTTTTTGAAAATCCAGATGTTTTAGTGATCACCGCCCAACAAATGGTGAGAGAAGTAACTGTAACTCTATTCATGGATCATGCAGCAAATTTGTATGCTTAATTATATAATTGTATGGTTGTATGCATGTTTGTTTTGCCAGATTCCTGTTATAACAGATTGGTGTACGTGAAATAGATTAGCACAGCTAAAACAATGAAAGGTTTGTAAGAAGATAAGATAGCTTGTATGATATAATAATGAATGATGCGTCACGGAATCGCTGGACGTTTTAAACTAGATTTAAAGAAAAAGAACGTGTGTGAAAAAGCTCTTTAAAGCCGCCAGATTTGGTAGATTTCACTGCAATTTTCTTATTAAATAAAAAATATTCAACATTTTTTTGTAATTAAATAAAGAATATTTTTAATAAAAATAAGTTTCTGCCTCTGATATTTTCCATTCAGCACGATATTAAAAACATCTGGATTCATTTAGATTCTGGAGAATATAGATGTTTATAATAAACCCATTAAAATAAGGTACCCTAAAAGTCAAAGACGCATTTTTCTAAAAATTAAAAAACAACAACGTGATTCAGAAAGAGTTTAGTGGAATATTGATAACAATTTTCAAGCCTTTTGACAAAACGGTGTGGCCAGGAAAGCTGGAACAAACATACACACACACACACACACACATAAAAAAAGGATAGAACCGTTGCGGTCTTTGATGGTTATGGTTGTTCAATATGTCATGCTATAAGTGCCTGGCACATTTGGTTTTCTCAGATCTCTTAACTAATTTGCGCTTAGTTAAGATGAAAAAAAAACCCTTAAAAATGCTTACCCACCTTTCTCTATAAATCAAGTCTAATCTCCATTTTGGTGTATTTTATGCAGCATCATTAAAATGTATCGCACAACCTTTTCTCATATCGAAAGTTACTATCAATGATATTTCTAAAAATCTTCATTAAATCAAATATTAGGTTGTTCGGAAATTTGTTTCAATAAGTCTAATATTGTATCAGAAAATTAAATTATTTATAATGCATGAGTATAATTATTGTTGTTGTGTGATTCGTTTTAATATTTGGTTCCATACTATCGCAAACCTGTTTGACTTTCAAGCAAACTGACCGTAAATGAAGCAAGCAACTACGACGTGAAATTGAAGTCGAAATTAGTTGGTATACCGAAAGTTCTGATAAAAATCCAAGTTGAGATGTTCTGGAATAGTAAAAAATTGAACGATACTTTTTAGCCGTCTCATGGGTATCATTCGGAAAGAAACTAATTAAGGTCATTGTTGAAGTTTTTAGAAAGGAAAACCACAAACAGCATTTACTGCATCGTTATCCTCGCTATCAACAACGATAGGAACCATTCAGGGAATTATATTTGACAGGCAGCAGTGAGTAATGTCGAATGAATGTCTTTTTTACAGGGTTGCCAAATTAGCAATTTCCGGCTAGATCTGGCTGATTTTGTTCCAATTTAGCCGATTAAAATCTACCATAGACGATTAAATATGGTAAGTTTGATAGAAGTAAACATTCAGTTTTAATTAATCTTTTTTTCTGGAATTTTCGATATGTACTTATCTTTATTTGAATGAGTATATATACATATTTTTAGAAATATACATATTTTAAAATATAAAATTTAAATGAATTTAGCCCTTATTGAAGATAGTTTTAGCTATAAATAGAAACAATACTTGGCAACGCTTCCTTTTTCGGTTTCTCTTTTAGACGTACTGATGAGGTGCTTTTTTAGATGCGCACATCTATAGCAGCGATAGCTGTTACTGACTGATCGGCAGACAATCTGACAAATCGGCATAGCAAACGCCTCACACTATCTCCACGAAGTATCCCCTCCAACTCCTTCTATGAAAGAAATACTCTCATCTGATGTCACTTATGGTATTTTACTAACACATCATCGTAGCATGGAATTCTATTTTACTACGTCAGAAGACAAACACACGTCAGTTGCGTTAATGAGATTCTATCTAATTACAGGATTAGCGTGACAGAAGACATCTGCACGTTGGTAATTATCCTGTGTGTGAATTTCTCCTTTCATCTTCCCCGCTTACTTTCCATTTCACCCTTTTGAGTATTTTTCCTTTTTTTTCTCTCAATTTGTTTTCCCAACCTTCTTCACCACACCCCTGTTTTCTATTTCTATCGCACCATTTTCAGTGACTGGAACTCTTTTCACTACTCCTTAGTTTTCTACCAGATTTCTTTCTTCGTTCATTAAAAAAAAAATACTTCGATCTAGATATTCTGTTATCTTCGAATTAAGCATAAAATTATGTCATTGTGCATAAAACGAATGCTCGATATCAGAAGAGAATAGTGATTGGCTGATATCATAGCCGTCAAAATATTAGGACATGGAAGATCGATTGCCAAACTTTCCCGCGTTAAATTCAAGACATATCGAAGGAGTACTTTCTATATTCAGTATCGATGATACCATCGAGATGATGACAAGTGTGCTGCTTTCATTTGTTCCGTAATTGACTTATATAACCTTAGCACTAACGCTAACCCCTAACCCTAAGCACTAATCCTAACACTAAATTATATCCTTTAAAATTAGACTTTTTTTTTCGCTTCCATTTGAAAGTAAAATCAAAAAAATGAATAAGGTTAAAAAGCGTGAAAAAATGACCAGACCAGAGAGAATTTCAAAATTTATTGAAAGGAAAATAGTGCCGTTTTAAAATCCCCTGAAAATATAATGCAGCGAAATCTAAGACAGGAATGTATTGAATATAATGCAAAAAAAAGATCAGCCTGTGCCGGTTCTAACCGTCCACACTAATTTGCTACGTGGATCGACCATTCTCAGAAACTAAATGTAGTTTTTGCTTTCTGCTCCTGAACATCTCCTATTGATCATGCTGGCTGATCTTTAGTCTCAGTATCTTCTCTAAAACACATTCAAATGTGCCATGATTTCAATAAAACATCGTCCAGTGTCATTGGCCTCCGATAACGTAGACTTCAGTAGATGATAGAGGTGAGCAAATAGAAACACGTTTGTTCTGCATTTCCTGTTCAAATAGTAATCAACAGAAGCAGAAGTTCATATGCAGTACCACCCCAATCATCATTTTCACTATGACTGACACAATCTGAAGGATTTTAAGGAATCAATTTTCAAGGGTGAGGGAAACTAATTCAAATAATAATAATGATAAATAATAAGCAAAGAATACACTTTCCAACGGCTACCATAAATCCATGATAATAATCAACAAAATAATCAACCTTTTAATATCCTCCTTTGGACACAGACCTTCTCAAAGATCCGTTTCACCTTTTGATCGTGGGCGTCGCGACGTCAATACCGCCTGTACTTGTCCAAATAATGTAAATTTCCCCTGGGGTTTCGGGTTGTCCGGGATGTTCAGATAAAGATTTAAATACATCTCTGACCAAATGTCGCAACTCAGAACCTTTGTCCAACTTGACCAAAGAATTCCCATACGCTCATGTTTATCCGTCTCTTTTCTTTCCTCTCTCCCCTCTGTCTCCTGCTCTATCTGTCTGTCTGTCTGTCTACGTAGACACATCAATAATCCGTAGCCTAATGAGTAAAAAATAATTCATTCCACTCAACAAATATTTGTTTCTCAACGTAAACTATCTTCATAATACCACGCCTTATTGGAACATAATGGATTCCGTTAAGGAACTTGTGAAGAGAGTAGGAGTTATAGCCCCTCTCACTCTCTCTGTCGCCTGAATCTTATGTTTGTTTTGATTATTAAAAACAATAGACCATAACATTTATCAATGTAGACTGTGTCTTGTGATTTTATATTGCAATTTCGAACGTTTCAGGTCAAGACTTTCCAGAAAAAACAACGTCACTGATGGGAACTTTAAAGATGGGTTGTCAGCCACACCTAAACGTATCGTCTGACAGCAAGAAACCAGACCAAATTCAATCAAAAATGGCGCCGATCGAATAAATCAACAAGTAATCAACATCTGGTCAATAGATGTATATTTACCCACTCCCACAACGTAACTATTCATTCTGAAGTGACGATCAAATCTCTGGAGGCTAATAAGCAAAGAAACACGTACTGACTCCTTCTGTCTAACGGAGCTACGGTAGGGCAAATGAAAGCTACACACAACGAGTGCACAATATCCAATCCATCAGATCTGCTGCAGAAGACTTTTTGCCAACACAGGGCGTATTCTGAACCTCTAGTCAAGTGAGTAATGTCATTTTTTATTGAAGCATTTCAACCTGGGCGCCTAAGGCCACAAAAGTGACAGTCCTCCTTTGTTTACCAGAGTCGTTCGATCAAGATGTCTTAGGAAATCCTGCTTACTTGAGATATTACCTTCTTCAACAACGATCAGATTTCTGAGAGTTCATTCGTTATTTAGGAAAGGAATGTCAAGATCTGTCAATATTCGCTGTAATCGGATCACTCGTTTCGAGGGGGGTCTTCATCGGGCATTGCTCTCTATCTTCTGGAGCCTGGAACAGGTTTTTGGTGTTTTCCTCTCAAAGGTTTCTGAATAAAGACAATAAGTTATGCGTCAACATCCAGTCTAGGAAGTGTAACCGTAGAAAATCTAGATGTGCCATTCCCGTACCTCTTTCGGAAGGATAAAGGCAACAGATTTGGAGTACTAAGGTCACTGTTTGACCTCGAAGAGGTTGAAAGAAAGATCATTCTAATTGGGATAGATAACTAGGAGGGAGGAAGTCGGCAAAGGGATGAACTTCTGGTAACATCTCCGCTCATCATGTCAGCATTGGTTACAATCAACCTATTCGTGGGGAATGATGATTTCCGGAATAACTAAAATTTATATCAATGAAAATTATTATAATGATAAAAATAAAGATAGTGAAAAAGACGATAATGGTGAGAATGAAAATATTGAAGCTGTTATCGAAAAGTCAAGGAATTTATTGCATTTTTAAAGAATATTTAAATTGGCTTCCCTTTTATCTCAATAGAGAATGGGACGTCCCTTCCTTGGGTGAAGAGTATGGAGATCCCAAGATGCTCAGTCTTCAGAATCCCCCCTTTTAGTCTCCCTGATGTAGCCCAGAGGATTGGCGTCAAACTGTTCTAAAGAGAACCCACTTCCTAGTTCGTAATCAATTGCCTCCCCTAAGCTAGAGAGCCCAATCTACCCCGCTGTTTTACCCATAGCTGAATGTGGGGAGAGAAGAGATGGATTCATGCCTTTCACAAGGAGGCATTAGAGCCAAGTCTACGCCATTACCGATGCACCCAAAAGGATATTTACGCGTAGAGAAAAATATATATTTAATTCATTAATTCTGTTTGATCCCATGAAAATAATACATTTTTTTAACTAAAAAGAAAACCGTTTCTGCGAATTTTTCCTTTACTGACAAGAGAACATAATCAAGTAGAAGAGTGAACCACAGTAACAGAACTCGTTCTAACGGCACTAGTTCCAACGGCACTACTTAATGACACATGCGTTCTAACGGCGCTTTTGTTTTTATGCTATAACAAGATTATTGTTTGAGATGATACTTTTCCGGGGTAAATTAAAAAGTAAATTGTGTTTGCTTACCGCTAGAAAAATTCCTTGCTTTATTTTTTACTCTACTCGCTATAACAGCCAATTCGTTATAATGGCACGCCCTGAGGATGCCGTAGTAACGGGTGTCTACAGTATCATGAAAAATTCATGTTTGATAGAAAGGGAGAGAACTGAGCAAACATAAAAATCTCATTGGACGTCAAAAAAAAACCGTTCTCAATTTTCTGGCAGTCAGTCTTGATTACAAATATTATAAATAATTCGCTTCGTTCTCCAATATTTTCTGTTAATAATTTATAGATATTGCTTTCAATTTATCTGGGAACCTTTTTCCTCGTTGAGAGTAATTTGTCACTGGTAGAAACACTTTCTTCTCAACGATGACGGCACCAGGTTCGACTACACCCGAGTGCAAATTTCTTTTCGATTATATTTTGAAAGAAATTTTTACAGATTTTTTAAAGATTAATTGTTTTGGATATCTTGGGACTCATCAGATAAATTGCTCCCCCAGTACTCCGGCAGCAGGTCTTTGCAGTACAAACCACAGCGCAGCTACGATATGCTAAGATGCTGAGAGGAGGTCTTGAATCCTAGGTTACTTATTGCCTCCAGCGATGACCACCAGAAATCTACTGGGAAAGTCCAAACCACAGCACTGCAGTGGATTGCAGAAATACTTAGAGAAGTTCTGGGGATTTAAGGAGACTTGTTGTCACTCAATCTCCAACGATGACCACCAGTCATTCGATATAAGCATGCAGACGTATGAATAATAGCAACAATAATGATTATTTTATACATCATTTTACAACGGTCAATTTATGGTGGGACTACTTCATGTTTTTGTTCAAAATTCACTTCCCCACTTTTTAAAAATCTTTGATAAATGGAGCATATTTTGAGATTATATTTTTGATTATTTTCTGTAGAATTTAGATTCAGATGTCTTTATATTCCGCTGTTTAATTTCCAAGGGTCAAAATCGAAGGAGGAACTTTTTTTCCTTCCAAGGGGTCATGAGCGTGAAGAATTCTTTTCCTTTTTTTAAGCGTCTAAAATTATAGGAAAGATTTCTCTCCCATTCTTTGGAGTCAAAAATCGGAGGGAAACTGTTTTCCTTTTTAGGAATCAAAATAAACAGTATGTTTGTAGAAAACCAACATTTACTTTTAGCGTTTTAAAGAATTTTACCTTGATTGAGTAAAGGGATTTTTCTTTCTGTTTATAATGCGCAGGATTTTCTTTCTTTTTCAGGGATCAAAAAAGTGAGGAAACTTTTTAAAGGTTTAAAATATGCAAAAGAGTGACGGAAACCTCTTCCCTTTCTAGGGGTTAAAAGTGAAAGGAATCTTTTTTTTTCCTCTCTAGGGTCGATTCCTTTTATTCTTCTTTCTTTCTTTGATAGAATTAAGAATGGAAGGGGATTTATTTTCAGTGTCAGAATTAAAGGTATCTTTTTCCTCTTTATCTTTTTTCTTTGGCGGGGGGTAAATATGAGGGGAATCTTTTTTTCATTTTTAAGAGTAAAGAAGGAAACAAAATTTTTTCAGTGTCAAGAATGGAAGGAAACCTTTTTCTTTCTTTGAAATCCAGATTATAGGAAGAGACCATTTCCTTCTTGAGGGGGGGATCTGAAGAGGAGGTCTGTGTCCAAAGGAGGAGATTAAAAGGTTGATTATTTTGTTGATCATTATCATGGATTTATGGTAGCCGTTGGAAAGTGTATTCTTTGCTTATTATTTATCATTATTATTATTTGAAAATTGATTCCTTAAAATCCTTCAGATTGTGTCTGTCATAGTGAAAATGATGATTGGGGTGGTACTGCATATGAACTTCTGCTTCTGTTGATTACTATTTGAACAGGAAATGCAGAACAAACGTGTTTCTATTTGCTCACCTCTATCATTTACTGAAGTCTATTCTGTCGGAGGTCAATGACACCGGACGATGTTTTATTGAAATCATGGCACATTTGAATGTGTTTTAGAGAAGATACTGAGACTAAAGAACAGCCAGCATGATCAATAGGAGATGTTCAGGAGCAGAAAGCGAAAACTACGTTTAGTTTTTGAGAATAGTCGATCCACGTAGCAAATTAGTCCGGACGGTTAGAACCGGCACAGGCTGTTCTTTTTCTGCATTAAATTCAAAACATTTCTGTCTTAGATTTCACTGCCCCTATATTTTTTCTGGAGATTTCAAAATGGCACTATTTTCCTTTCAATAAGTCTTGAAATTCTTTCTGGTCAAGATGTTTTTTCTATACTTCCTTACTTCTATTGTAAAGGTCGAAATTGAGGGGATTTTGGAGGCGTGAAAGATAAAGGAATCTTTTGGTTTTTAGGGACCAAAATCGAAGGAAAAGGAAAGAAAAAGAAATTAATTGAAGGCCAAATAGTAATCAACACATACAATAATAAACAACGTGCTAATGTGTCCTGTCACACCAAAGGACGCAACTGACGTTTCATTCAAATTCTAATCAAGTGATAGAAATGCAATAAAAACAATACACAGAAGTTATAAAATAAAAGCAAAAAAACAAAAAACAAAGACCATTTGTTGTCGACGGAACGGTATCCTCCTATCTCACTACCATGCAAGTCTCTATTATCCACGTCTATAAAATGCAATGTGTATAGAAGGCTATTCTCCTATCTCACAGCAATTCTCTATTATCCACGTCTATAAAATGCAATGTGTATAGAAGGCTATTCTCCAAGCTCACTGCAATGCAAATCTCTATTATCCACGTCTATAAAATGCAATGTGTATAGAAGGCTATTCTCCAAGCTCACTGCAATGCAAATCTTTATTATCCACGTCTATAAAATGCAATGTGTATAGAAGGCTATTCTACAAGCTGACTGCAATGTAAATCTCTTATCCACGTCTATAAAATGCAATGTGTATAGAAGGCTATTCTCCAAGCTCACTGCAATGCAAATCTCTATCATCCACGTCTGTAAAATGCAATGTGTATAGAAGGCTATTCTCCAAGCTCACTGCAATGCAAATCTCTATTATCCACGTATATAAAATGCAATGTGTATAGAAGGCTATTCTCCAAGCTCACTGCAATGCAAATCTCTATTATCCACGTATATAAAATGCAATGTGTATAGAAGGCTATTCTCCAAGCTCACTGCAATGCAAATCTTTATTATCCACGTCTATAAAATGCAATGTGTATAGAAGGCTATTCTCCAAGCTGACTGCAATGTAAATCTCTTATCCACGTCTATAAAATGCAATGTGTATAGAAGGCTATTCTCCAAGCTCACTGCAATTCAAATCTCTATTATCCACGTCTGTAAAATGCAATGTGTATAGAAGGCTATTCTCCAAGCTCACTGCAATGCAAATCTCTATTATCCACATATATAAAATGCAATGTGTATAGAAGGCTATTCTCCAAGCTGACTGCAATGCAAATCTCTATTATCCACGTCTGTAAAATGCAATGTGTATAGAAGACTATTCTCCAGGCTATCTGCAATTCAAATTTCTATTTTTCACGTCTGTAAAATGCAACAAGTATATCCATATATTTCATATATACTCTCATTTCTGACGGTGTGTGTAAACTAGTTATAATAATGAATTCTGTTCATGACGCTATTGGCGTTTTCCACTGGATAACTCTAAAATAGAATAAAAGACATCTAGACATTTTTAGATACTTTAGATTCTGTGTGTTATCTCCACAGGAAACATATGAAATAGACTAGCAACATGTAGATTCTGGAGAATCGAGATGTTATTAATAAACCTGTCAGACAAAACGTATAACCAGGAACGTTGGAACAAAAACAAACATATAAAGGCACAAATACATAATCACAAACGTACCTACATTTAAAAATGGATAGAACCGTTGGCCATCTTTGTTGGCTACGGTTGTTCAACGCACATGACACCACTGAATCTGATGTTGAGGAATTGTGATGGTTGATGATGGAGACATCACCATCGAGGAGTGTGTTTACACGGCTAAAATGGGATTTGTTAAAAAACAGAGTCTCATGAAAAATGCTCTTGATGAAAGCTAGTGATAAAACGTAACAGTGAAGAAAGCAACAAAGGGAGAGAAAAATGGGGAAAGAAAAACATTCTGAGGGACAATTCGAGAGAGCAGATATAATGTATCGCAGACAGTCATCGACAGGGTTATATAAAATGCATTTAAGAAGAGAAGAAAAAAAAAGAATCTCTTATTCTTGCAGCCCAGAACCAATTATATCGACATAATAATAGACAAAACATAAAACGCATAACAAGTCTGGTTGGTCGCTCAATAGTAACCGTCACATGACCAAGGTCTTTCGGCAGCATGGTGACCAATTCAAAATAAATAGGAAAAGGGGTGATCAATGAATAAGTTACTTTTTCTACCTTTTGTTGGATCACTAACAACGCAGTTGGAACCAATCTAGCTTGAACGTACATTGTAGATTGAAAACCCACCGAAAAATCATTTTTGGAGAAAAAAACGAACTTTTTTCTTGTAGACATAACAAGGGGTGAATATTTACATTTTCAGGCCTCTGGCTCCATGGGTGCAGTTTGGATGCATGATGTATCTATAGCAAAATAACCAGCTAGAATACTTGAAAACTGGAGAAACCTATGATGACAGTTCTGGTGACAGTCTTGCTTGACGGTCTCTAAAAACAGCAAATCAAGACTGTAATCCAAATCGAGAATGAATACAGGAATCTGACCCGAGAAGAAAACAGAAATGCACGCACCAGGGACGGTAATACATTTGAAATTGTACAAATGATTTGTATCCAATCATGTCAACAAATGGCATAAGCACACTTCAGAATTCCTCTTTGAAAATATGGGAGAAAAAACCCAAGTCTGGTTAGTCACTCAATAGATACCGTCACATGATCAGCATCTCTTGGCTGCATGTCGAGCTGGGGTGATCAATATAAAAAAAAATTGACAGAGGAGAGTCAACGGATGAGTAGTAACTAGTCTTTTGTTGGGTAGTGATCATTAAAAAAGTCTGAAAAAACAAGCAGATACAAACTAAGGGATCAATTTAGCCTAAGTTTACATTGTTAATTGACCATCTCCATTGAAAATCTATTCTGAGGAGAATTTTCAAAGAACAGAATACATTTTTTTTGTAGATATAAGAAGTGAATATTAAAAATTTCAGCCCTCCAGCTCCATTGATATAGCCTGTACACGTGGTACACACAGCCAGCCAGCAAGCTAATCAGTAAAAAAACTGAAGAAACCTATGTTGACAGTTTCGTTGACAGTTTTAGTTGACGGTTTCTGATAGCATTATATTGGCTTCCGAGATCCAGATCTCATCCAAGGAAGGAAACTGAATGATATTCATAAACAAGAAATCAAAAGACCCACCACATTGTAGCTATGGCTCTATCAACAGACCACAGGGTGAAGTCAAAACAAAGCGAAATATCGGAAAACAATCAGGAATCTCGAGGGGCTGGGAATTCGAGGAGAATCACTGTCAATGTCAAGCGATAACCACTGGACATCTGGCGTAAACATGCGATTGAATTTACAAGTCTCGGAGAATTTATGTTTTCAAATTCTCTTTTTACGGTCACTGGGCTTTTCAGACGGTGATTTGATGAGATCCCGTGTGTTGTATGGTGAACTATCGAAGAACTTGACCCCGAAATAAATAGTGAAGACGAATGAGGAAATCCGAATGCCTCATGCGATAGAATAAACACACGCAATGCGTTAAAATAAAATAAAAAATGAATAAGTGAATAAGAATTGTATCTTGTACCGACGGACTTTTTATGATACATCTGAAAAATGCGACGGGATTCATTCCCAATTATGTTCTGCTGTACGGCCAATATAACAGAAAGAATAGAACTCCATTGACACCGCTATTCAAATCACCCTTCAACCTCACTGACGAAGCTACCGCAGAGTGGCAAAAGTTTTGAGAACTAACAAAATAAAGTGTGTGTTAGAAAATTATGGTTTTGTGAAATTCGTCCATAGATATGAAACTTTCAAAATACAGAAAAATTCTCTGAAAATTTGAACTGATCGCCAAATCCAGCCCAGAAGATCAGATCTGAAAATTAGAAAAAAAGGAAGACAATTTGTCTGTAAGTTCAAGTAGAGCATAGGGTAAAATTGGTAGAAAGTGAAAAGATAAAAATATATTTACCTACCAGGGAGTGGGGAAAACTGTGGAAGAGTGACCAAGAGGATGGAAGAATTGTCAAAAAGAACCGACACTATCCGAATGACAGCATTGCCAAAATCAACGAGATTAAAGGGAATGCTGGTATATTAAGAAGACTTGCTGTTACTTGATCTCCAGTGAAAATCACCGATTACTATTGGTGCTAAAACAATGATAATGATGATGATGATGATAAGCGTTACTTGGGTCTTCAAAAATCCTAAGGAGAGTACTGGAAAATATGAGACTTACGACCTCACGTCGTCAGCAATGATCGAACACACTGGAATGAAGAAGTCCATCAGGGTATGTGTGTGTGTGTGTGCAGCGATGACCACCGGACATCTGGTGAGAAAGTTCGAACCACAGCATTGTTCTGGACTGCAAGAATGCTAAGATAAGGACTAGAGACTCGAAGACACTTGTTGTCACCTAGTTTCAGTTCAAGTCACCATCTGAAAAGACCAGTTACCATATAGAGAGAATTTGAAAAGATCTGGTGGATTAATAATGAGATTGCAAATAATAATAACAATAATTAATATAATAAGAAATGCGACGCTAACTGTCAATAGTGACCTAACAGAGGAAGGGAAATGAAAGCGGAAACTCAAATTGTAGCACTGACATGATAGGCGAAAGAGAGAGGAGACGTTAGATGAAGACCTGAGGAGACTTATTGTCACTCAGCCTTCAGTGATAACCACTGGGCAACCGGTGTGAAACTGTAAATCGCAGCATTACTCCGACCTATGAGTACTAGGAGAGGAGGGCTGGAGACTTGAGGAGACTTGCAGTCACTCAAACTCCAGCGGTTACCACCAGGCAACTGGTGTGAGATTGCAAAAGAAGACCAGACTTAGTAATAGTAGACAAAAAAAGGAAGGCCTGCCAAATAGTAGACGTTGCTGTGCCTGCAGACCATAGAGTAAAAAAGAAGGAGAGTGAAAAAAGGGGAAAATACCAGGACCTAGCAAGGGAGTTAATGAAGATGTGGAACATGAAAGCCAGGGTAGTACCGGTCATAGAGGGTGCACTAGGAACTGTCCCCAAAACGCTGAGGGAGAGACTGGAGGAGATCGGGATTAGGGGAAGGATAGAGACCGTACAAACCACAGCACTACTGGGAACTGCACGGATACTGAGGAAGGTACTAGAGATATAAGTACTGCAGCGAATCGTAGCCCTGTCATGATAGGCGAAAGAGAGAGGAGACGTTAGATGAAGACCTGAAGAGACTTATTGTCACTCAGCCTTCAGTGATAACCACTGGGCAACCGGTGTGAAACTGTAAATCGCAGAATTACTGCGACCTATGAGTACTAGGAGAGGAGGGCTGGAGACTTGAGGAGACTTGCAGTCACTCAAACTCCAGCGGTTACCACCAGGCAACTGGTGTGAGATTCCAAATAATGATGATGATGATGATGATGATGATGATAAAAACCCATCCAACTGAGAAGATAGGACTTAGTAATTATGGACAAGAAGAGAAGAGCCTGCCAAATAATTGACGTGGCCGTGTTTGCAGAACACAGAGTAAATAGGAAAGAGAGTTTAAAGCTGGAAAAATACCAAGACCTGAAAAGAGAACCGAATAAAGTGTAGAACATGAAAGTCAGGGTGGTACAAGAAATATTTGGTGCACTCGGAACTGTACCAAAGAAACTGAAAGCGAGATTGGAAGAACTGGGGATAAGAGTAAGGATGGAGACTGTTGAATACCGATGAAAGTACTAGAAATATGAGTACTACGACCTCAGCTGCTAGCAGTGGCCTAATAGAGAGAAGAGATGAGAAAGAGAGGAGGGGAAAAGCCACATATACACCATGAATGCTGGAGGAGGGACGAGCCACAGCGCTGCTGTGATAGGCGAGGGAGATATGAGAGGAGGGCTGAAGACCTGATGATACTTACCGTCAGTCAACCGTCAGCGATAACCATAGGGCATCCGGTGAGGAAGTGTAAACCACAGCACTGCTGTGAACTTCGAGAGTGTGGAGAGGAGGGCTAGGGACCTGATGAGTAGACTTGCTGTCACTCAGTCTCCAACAGTAACCACCCGGTAATTGGTGTGACTACTACTACTACTACTACTACTACTACTACTACTACTAATAATAATAATAATGATAATAATAAAGAGCTGCTTTGCACCTGAGGGAGGATGTGGACAGATTGTATGTGAAAAGAAACGAAAGAGGAATAAAATTTATTTGCACCTTGCATTGTGTTGACACGGCGATTAACTAGGAGAAAATACCAGGAGAAGTGAAGATATATTTATCAAAAACAAACAAACAAACAAACAAACAAACAAAAAACAAAAACAACCAAGGAATAGAATAGAATAATAGATAACCTAGAAACACAAGAAAGAATCATCGGCCCGACGCTCATATTCCAAAGATGGTCAACCGGATTTAGCAATCTGGAGCGGCTGAAATAGACCCTTGCGTATCCGTGCGATACATTATCGCAAATATCTAAGACTTATCAGTTTAGCTCAGTCATGGCAATCAGTTGGTCATGAATTCAAATCATGGTAGGGAAGCGTAGATTTAACATACCGTTCTGTGCCCTTCATTTTGATGAGGAATATTCTTGTTCTTCTTACGATAGGAAAACAAATTCAGCTTTAGACTTTGCCCTAGAGCTCGATGATTCCGGAATCCATTTTGTTTGATACAATTGCTTTCGGTTGTTCACATTCAAAATGTTATTCGTTCGTTTTTTTTACGGAATTAAAGAATCTGTCGATTTCCGATAGAGATGGAATGATGAAATAAAAGACGTAGGTAAGCAGAAGTATAGAATCATTTACAGCAGTATTCAAACACTAAGAATAGTTTTCAAATCAAGTTTAACATCAATAAAAGTGAAAGAAATGTAAAATCAGCAATTGCTCCCTCAAACTCTATTTGTCTCACGATATGCCAGAGGCGGTTCATGCTATTTTGGAAACTTGGTATTTTTAATAAAACAAGTCTGGTTAGTCGCTCATAAGACACCGTCACGTGATCAATTTCTCTCGGCAGCATGCCATGCAGGTGGTGGTGGTGGAGGTAATCAAATAAAGAATTTGGAAAAAGAACATCAATGAATGAGTCAATTCTTTCTCATTTTGTTGGACAGTGATTACTAAAAAAAATCTGATTCGAAAACCAAGCATGGAGGCCGCTGGACATAAACCAAGGGATCAATTTAGCATAAATTTACATTGCAAATTGACTCTCACCAATAAAGACCTGTTTAGGAGGTATTTTTTTTATAAAACGACGAAACTGTTTTGTCTAGACATGATGAGGAAAAATGTTCAAATTTTCAGCCCTATATCCCCATTAACGCGAACTGTAGACGTGATACATACATAAATACATAGCCAGCCAGCTAGACCAACTTGAAAACTAAAGAAACCTACGTTGACAGTTTTTGTTGACAGTTTTTAATATGAAGCGCCTGACGCGTACAATATCGATATCACCGAAATTATAATAACTCTCTGGTTAAAATTGTAACGCTGCGAGGTGTATTTTCCATCCTCGTCAGCCGGATTGGTGATGTTCATTAAGGAATGGAAGCAGCACCACAAGGACGAAATAGCGGGGAAAAAATTAACAAATGGACATTGGATTGTGAAAAATCTACTCCGATGTATTGAATAAAGGTTTCACTTCAAAATTTCGAGAACCGTAGCGAATATGACAGGCATCTAAAGAAGATTGGAGGCTACAACGTTCGAAACGTTTTGATTATAACAATCATCAAAGATATCCGTCGTCAGGTAATCCTTTCTATTTTCCTCAGTGTAAGATGTAGATTCCATCTGCCCATCACAGGAGACGTACGTAATTTTGTCTTTTCAACTTTATCATCTGAAAGGGACGGAGAAGTAATAGAATGTATGAAGAGAGATAATCATCATCATAATCATCATCATCAGCGGCTGCTTAGCGTCTGTCGTTAGATATACACTTTCTCCAGGATTCGAGACTCCTCTCTATCATGGGTGTCGCGTAGCCAGTACTTTCTGAACTTTAGCTCATCTTATTTTCCGTCAGCCGCTACTTCAAATATGATCTCTGGGGATCCATGTTGTTAGTTGCAGTGTCTTACTAGACGTGGTGAGTTAGGATGGGTGACCATCGGGGACTTCAGAACGATGGCAATCCAAAAGGGTCTCCTTGCTACCTTCGCCTTTGGGATCGAAGTGATATTTTGGCGCACTAACAGAGGTGGGACTGGCCACAACTGCCCGAATTTTATGTGATTATGAACCATATCATGTTGTTTGGAATTCTTGCAACATGGCCAGTCCATTGCCGTTTGAGCAATGGTTCCTACGATGTCTCTGTCTGTTGTCTTTTCTCTGATATACTGTGCTGTCTTGAAATCTCTCCGGCTGATGTTGAACATTATTCTCTCGTTGCGTAGGTTCTGGTAGTCTTGAAACATTTTGTGAGAGAATTACAAAAAAAGTTCCTCTTGATATAACCGATTCACTTGTCGGATGGAAAAAAAAATTATTGAGTCTGCAAGTATAAATTTTGACAAATTCTATCCAGCTATCCATCTATCTATCTTAGACTTTTCATATCTTTCTCAGTCTCTTCCTATGTATCCAACAACCTAACTATCCCAGGCTCTTCATATCTATCTATTCCGATATTTTCATATCTATTTATCCATTTATCTATCTATCCATCTATCAATCTATCTCAAACTCTTCATATCTACCAGTCTATCCATGTATGTATCTCAGTCTCTTCTTATCTATCTATCTATCTCAGTCTCTTCATATCTATCTATCTATCTATCTATCTATCTATCTATCTATCTATCTATCTATCTATCTATCTATCTATCTATCTATCAATCTCAGTCTTTTCATATATATCTATTTATTTGATGTCTTGGAGATCTATATAGAGGGTGAACACCGACACTTGCGATGTTATATTTGAACTTAAAATTCAAACCATTTCTTCTGTGCTAAGAAAGGAATTGTTGCTTTTAACATTGGGTAAAATTCACCAGTATTGGACATGGGAAACTAAAAAAAATGTATATGACTATAGCACCCTCTAAAATAACATTTATACATCTTATATCATCGTTCCTGGCTAGACCTCATGAAACAATTTGTCACAGCTCTATTTAAGGAGTTGGGAGCCTTTCATGATCCGTTTCAGGGGAAATAGATAAATTACAAAATTTTGATCACAAAAGCAATTTTGAAATGAATAATTGCTGAATTTTATACGTTTAGACATAGGAAATTGCACTTATTTTTACTTGAAAAAACGTCCAAAGAAAGCTGCACTTCATGTTACTTTTGGAAAACCTCAGAAATAAACTGTGTAGCTATTGTCAGGACATGATATGAAAGTGGAACGGTCCAATGAATCAAAATCACACGTGGGAGGGTGATTTTTAGTACCTTTCTTTGTAATCTACTTGGTGTCCCAGGTAGAAATGGTGGACAAAAATTGCATTCATAAAATCCCATGAAAAAAGTGAAATTATATATAAAGGAGAGACTATCAGTCCCCCAAAAGTTAGACACGTGGGGAAGTAGAAAGGTTTATCCAAAATTCTAGAGTTGTATGGTTGTGGTTTGTCCAACTCCTTTTCTAACCTAAAAGTTAAGATGGATCGGTTCATGTGGAATAGATTAACACAGCTAAAAAATAGTCGAAGGATTGTAATAAAATGAGATAAGCTGATATGATATAAGAATGGAGGTGAAATACGTCATGGAACCACTGGACCTTTGAAACTGAAATAAAAGAAAAAAATGTGTGTAAGTCTTTGAAAGAAATGTCTAATGTTGAGTTTTGAAGAAAACAACTCGAAATTAAGATACATGAATTATCAAAAATCAATAATTTGATAAAACAGCTTTTGGCGTTTTAGTGCCGATCGAGCTAGACAAGTTCAGGAAGTACTGGCTCCGTGACGCCCATGATAGAGAAGTGTGGCAAATCCTGGGGAAGGTCTATGTCCAACGACGGACGCTAAAAGACTGATGATGATGATGATGATGATGATGATGATGATGATGATGATGATGATGATACAAAAATAAGAGCGTCAATTCTGACGGTATATTCTAGTATGATGATGATGATGATGATGATGATGATGATGATGATGATGATGATGATGATCAGGACCAGATTGAGGCGTTTGAAAGCTCTGGGCACCGATAAAATATTGATTTCATTGATATTTCAAAATGTTATTTCTTTTCAACAATATAATCTTTTTTTATGTATATTGTAAGTAATTTTGTTTAATACCATTATTGTTTCGTTTTCTTATATTCAGATAAAATATAAGTCTATTTCAAATTATTATAATTTAAATTTCTCAAAAGATTTAAAATAAACTTTTACTATGTTTGTCATAGGCCTTAGGCATCATGCTTATTGCGTATAATTCATAATACGACCCTGGGTGGGGGGTGATGATGATGATGATGATGATGATGACGACGACGACGATGGCGGTGGCAGTGTCGCCGAACATGAATCCGCTTTCAACAATATCTGGGATTACGAGTCTGGTTAGTCATTCAATAGAAACCATCACGTAATCTAGGTATTTTGGCAACGTGTGGTGTTGGGGTTGATCAATTCAAAAATTAGGAAAAAAGAGATATTCAATGAATAAGTTACTTCTCTTCCCTTTTGTTGGGCAGTGATCACTAAAAGAGACTGATGTTTAAAAGAAAAACCTAGACGTACACAAATTAAGGGACCAATTTAGCATAAAACTACATTGACCCACCTACTAAAATTCTATATAGAGAGAATTTTCAAGAAATAAAAAAAACTTAATTGAAAATTTCAGACCTCTAGCTCCATTGCCGTGGTCTGTACGCGTGATGCATACATAGCCAGCCAGCTGGACTAGCTTGAGAACCGAAGAAACCTATGTAGATAGTTTCGGGGACAGTTTTAGTCGACGGTTTTTCTTACAAAAGATAAATGATATCCCTGTCTTTTCAGATCGCGGTAACTGGATAATTACGTTCGTAAAACTGGAAATATTTCACAGTTGTGGTAAGTGGATTCCGTGTTGATTGAGGTAGCGTTGATCGGGGTTTGCTTATTATCTTCTGCGGGTTTATACATGAACATGTCTTCTGTTTGCAAAGCCCATCCGGACATTAGAAATTGGCAATGGCTGACGGGTCTAATAGCACCGGTTCCTTCTAATGCAGATGTGGAAATTGGTGGTGTACGGGTAGATAAACGGGTACACACAGAGAGAGAGAGAGAGAGAGAGAGAGAGAGAGAGAGAGAGAGAGAGAGAGAGAGAGATGTGGAAATTGGTGAATTACGGGTAGATACACAGGTAGAGAGAGAGAGAGAGAGATGTGGAAATTGGTGAAGTGCGGGTAGATAAACGGGTAGAGAGATAGAGAGACAGAGAGAGAGAGAGAGAGACAGAGAGAGAGAGAGTGATGTGGAAATTGGTGAAGTACGGGTAGATAAACGGGTACAGAGAGAGAGAGAGAGAGAGAGAGAGTGATGTGGAAATTGGTGAATTACGGGTAGATATACGGGTACAGAGAGAGAGAGAGAGAGAGAGAGAGAGAGAGAGAGAGAGAGGTAGAGAGAGAGAGGAAGGGAGGAAGGATTCATCTATTGATAAGAGAAAAACTAACAAACAAGGATAACGAAAGTGTTATACGTTTCTAGATTACAATACGCAATAACCGAATAAGGAGACCTCAATAATTGTATTAAGGGACATTTTCCTCATTCGAAGTTTATTACATTATTTAGAAACCGTCAACCAAAACTGTCACCAAAACTGTCAACGTTTCTTTCTCTCACTTTGTAAGGTGGTCTGGTTGACTGACTGGCTATGCATGTATCATGCGTATAGGCCGCATCAATAGAGCTAGAAGGCTGAAAAATTGAGCATTCACTCCTTTTCATACCTAGAAAAAAACTGTTTTTTAATTTTTTTAATCCCTCTTCCCAAAGTAGGTTTTTTTATTGGGGGTTCAATTTACAATGTAGGTTTTTCCTAAATTGATCCCTTAATTTGTGTCCGTCTCTTTCTTTTTTAAATTAGACTTTTTTTTTTTTGATTACTGCCCAAAGAAAGGCAAGAGAAGTATCTTATTCATTGATCAGCCCTTTTTCCAATTTTCTAATTGATCACCCCCAACGTAGCATGCTGCCAAAATACATTAGTCACACGACGGTTCTTACGGAGTCACTAACCGGCTCTGTTGTGTATATTCGTTATTCTATTTAGGCCCAACTGATATAAATAAATACCGACACGTAGATATAGATAAAGACGAGATTTTAAACAAAAACGCAGACATAATCGTAAAGTAGGTTTTCTGTTTACTGGATGGTTGGCGTTACGAAATTCTACAACTTTTCTTTCAGTTGATACGTAAAATCGCAGATACCTATTTATGTATTCATAAATCCGTTTTTATATATAATACTGTAGACATGGGAACAAGATCAACAATACGTAGAAATACGTAAAAATCCGAAGCCAACGATGAGAGTGAGTGAGTGAGTGAGTGAGTGAGTGAGTGAGTGAGTGAGTGAGTGAGTGAGTGAGTGAGTGAAAGAAAGAAAGAAAGAAAGAAAGAAAGAAAGAAAGAAAGAAAGAAAGAAAGAAAGAAAGAAAGAAAGAAAGAAAGAAAGAAAGAAAGAAAGAAAGAAAGAAAGAAAGAAAGAAAGAAAGAAAGAAAGAAAGAAAGAAAGAAAGAAAGAAAGAAAGAAAGAAAGAAAGAAAGAAAGAAAGAAAGAAAGAAAGAAAGAAAGAAAGAAAGAAAGAAAGAAAGAAAGAAAGAAAGAAAGAAAGAAAGAAAGAAAGAAAGAAAGAAAGAAAGAAAGAAAGAAAGAAAGAAAGAAAAGAAAGAAAGAAAGAAAGAAAGAAAGAAAGAAAGAAAGAAAGAAAGAAAGAAAGAAAGAAAGAAAGAAAGAAAGAAAGAAAGAAAGAAAGAAAGAAAGAAAGAAAGAAAGAAAGAAAGAAAGAAAGAAAGAAAGAAAGAAAGAAAGAAAGAAAGAAAGAAAGAAAGAAAGAAAGAAAGAAAGAAAGAAAGAAAGAAAGAAAGAAAGAAAGAAAGAAAGAAAGAAAGAAAGAAAGAAAGAAAGAAAGAAAGAAAGAAAGAAAGAAAGAAAGAAAGAAAGAAAGAAAGAAAGAAAGAAAGAAAGAAAGAAAGAAAGAAAGAAAGAAAGAAAGAAAGAAAGAAAGGTGTTTTTTTGGCTCCTGCTAGTATCGGCAGTGCAATTGTTAAGAACAAATATCTAAGCTTCTCCCATAATGGACATGGGGTCGAATCCAACCTTAGGCTTATTTTCTCCCCGATCGACACCGTTCACTCACAGCTGCAAGTAAAACGATCGGAGCAAAACACTTCCCAAATTGTCATTCTATATCATTCTTCTGGATGCAAATATCCATTCATACAACATTATATTAGAGTATTCTGACGAGCTTATCGCAGCTTATTGTAATGGCGTGTGCTTTTTTGCTTTCCAAAACTTTTTTCCAGTTTCAGCATTGGTCTGAATGGCTGGCTAGATATTTATCACGTGTATAGGCCCCACCAATGGAGATAGAGTGCTGAAAATGTAAATATTTACCGCTTATTATGGATAGATAAAACTATGTTTTTGTTTTATTGAAGCCTCCTTATAGATTTTCTCGTGGGAGGCTCAATTTTCAATGTACGTTTATGATAGATTTACCCTTTAGTTTGTTTTCAGAGGACACAGACATTTTTCAGCGATTACTAATTTCCGGCCAATGAAGGATCTTTGGGACTGTGCACAGAATAGGGATCTTCTTGCTATCATTAAATTATCAAGTCTTACAAAATACCACGGACTACACAAGAAGAGAGAATAAGCGAAGTTCAAATTAACTCGCCCAGCACTGATCGGATAAGGAAGTCTGTGAATATAAACCAATCAGAATGCAGTTTGGTCTACACTGCAAAGAATCACACCAGGGTTACAAATTCAGCTATTTTCGGCTACGTCTGGAAGATTTTTCTCCAAACTAACCAATAAAAATCTACGATAGCCAAAAATTAGGCCAATATGAAAAAATAATTAGTATGTTTAGAAAATTATTGATACCAATTGTTAAATTTAATTTAGCAACCAACTACTTTATTCAACATATTATTTAAGTAGTTCACGATGTCTTAGTGGATCCAGAAACAATCATTATGTTCGTAAAGAATGCAAATACAATGAAAATAAAGGTAATTTTACGTTATATATATACATATACACACACACACACACACACACACACACACACACACACATATATATATATATATATATATATATATATATATATATATATATATATATAGCTCGACTCCATAGGCTAAGCCTACATTTCATATTATGTATAAGTGCAAAAAAAGGCTGTTGCTTCCACACTCTTTCGCTCTATTAGCGATGAGACTTTGAGAACCTTGAACTTGCATTTCGATAAAACACCATCAATTATATAGCGTCAGTCATTAAGTAGCAGGAACGGTTTCCACGTTAAAAAGGGGAAGGTAACAACTGATATATATATATATATATATATATATATATATATATACACACACACACATATATATATATATATATATATATATATATATATATATATATATATATATGTTGCACACAGTCGTACTGTCTTGAGTCTCCTTCAAAAGGGACGGTAGAATTCTATAGCAAGCTTGGACATTTACACCCATAGCTAGTTCGCATCTGCTAAGAAAAAGTCACTCCTGTCAAACCAACGTCCTACGAGCCCTTCTCTTATTTGAGTCACCTCGATGGACCATAGGATGCAGACTCTTACATTCAAGGGTAGGTCGACCCTGGGAAAGTTGCACATCACCTAAAAACTCCTACTGCTGGGAAGAACCCTTCCAAGGAATCTTTGTTCATGGAGCCGAGCTATCATGCATACCCCCCCCCACACATGCAAATCCTTCGTTTATAGGGTGGAGTCGACCCCGGGCACATGGCACCTTAAAACTTCATTGCACCGAAAAGCCCCCCATTCATTCTTAAAATAACTTCAAATTTGACAGCACAATGGAAAGTATATTCCTTAGTACATTTCTTCGTATTATTTACAGCGAGAGCTTATTATTTACTTCCGATTTGCACTGTTACATCCGATGCTTTTAATCAATCAGGCGTCTGTTTCGTTTCTGAAGATTACAATTATTTAGTTTGTTGGGGAGAAGTTCTATTCACGTTGATACATGAATGCTGACCCGTACTAATTCGAGAACCACTGCTTTACAATACCGTATCTGATAAAAATAAATGGGTTGGTTCCTGTTAGTTGCTATTATTGTTTATCATATATATATATATATATATATATATATATATATATATATATATATATATATATATATATATATATATAGATATATTGAACAAAAAATTGATCGAGACAGCCTAAACCTTTCACAGAAGAACACTAGACACCATAAGGTCCTCAGACCTACTACCCCTCATACTCTGCAAAAGGAAAGCCCTAAGAGTAGCATCCTCCCTCAACCCATCACATTGACCCTTCGAAAGCATCCTGAAGACCCAGGCAAACACCCTGACCAGCAGGTAACCCCTCCATCAACCCACACACACACTCCACCAAAAAATGAGGAAACCCCCCTACCACTAAATATGGAAGGGAGGTTAGAAAACCTGATTCCAACACTAGTAAGCAGTTTAGAAAACTTACTAAAACACTACTACACACCATTAGAATTAAGGAAGACCCAGAAGGGAAAGTAATGAACCTAAGTATATTTCGATTTACTAGAGACACATTCAAACTCCTTAACAAGGGCCTTAATTTCTGTCCCTGACCCCCACACTTCAACAATCACACCCTCAACAAAGATCTCTATGACTTCTTCAGAAGGATCAAACTTAGAGCCCACTTTGGGGTGGATCAACAAACTTAAAACCCTATATCCTAATGGATTAAATACTAAACTGAACAACCCTCACCAGACAGAACACTAATACACACAACTCCTACCATTAATATCCTCACACCCACATCTTAGACACATTCAATAATGGAAGCTTCAAAGTCACCTAGACCCATAGGAAAAACTTCACCTTAGCCTGTTACAACCCCTGTCCAAATCAAAGCCAAAACATTTTCAGTAACATTTTCAGTAACTTTTAAGGTTGATACCTATGTAGCTCCTTGACCCCACCACCTCTCCTACACTATCCCAAACATACCAAAAAATCCACCTCCACAACACTACCCCCTACCTTGACACACTCTGCCCTCCCCAAGACCAACTGCTGCTGCTTTACCAAAATCCCAATACCTCCTGGTCATTCTTACATTCAGCATGAGGCCTCTAGTAGCCCTGACAACAAAACCTACCCACAATGCATAGCCCCTGGCAGTGGACTCTGGTTCCACATGGTACATTTTAATTCCCACTCACACAACGCAAACCACTGATGATGGGAGAAATCCCGAAACATGTATGGACTATTGACATATAAGGATTAATAAACCTTACCACCAAAAACTTCACTCCCGAGTCTGTCTCACTCTCTAAAGTACACATTATCAGTTCGTATATATACTCACAAAATATACATATACGCATTTCACATGATGGAACTTTGTAAGTCAGTTGGAATCAGTGAAAAGTGTTAAGATTTCCTTGAGAATGATAGACTTAAGAGGTTCTTCCAGAGCAAAATCTCTCAATAAGGAAAAGCTTTCCACACCTTAGTATGAAAAAATAGAAGGACACGACCTATTAAATACTAAATATCGGTTTAACTGACCAAGAATAGACTTAGTAGCTTTTCCCTATTACATATTATATTTGATTTATTTACGTACCTTCCTGTGCACGCCTCAAATACATCTAAAGACGCAAGAATGGTCTGGCATCGAAGAAGGCGTATTGCCATCTACTTACAAATGAAGAAAGTAAAACAGAGGTCGCATTAATGATGACGATGAAGAGGAGAGAGAGGAAGAGATTGAGTCAAAGAAAAGCACAAAAATGAGGAAAGATGAAGACCTAGTAAGAATTTAATACGGAGAAAGAAAAAAAGTAGAAAGGAAGAGAGAAGAAAAGAAGTTCAGAGAGAGAAAGGAAAGAAGGAGAAAGACAGAGGAGAAAAAGAGAGAGGAATGGAGAGGAAAGAAGGATGGGTTGAATGGATGAATAGAGAAATTCGTATCTTCGAAAAGACATGAATCAGGCGAAACATTCTATGAGAGAGAGAGAGAGAGAGAGAGAGAGAGAGAGAGAGAGAGAGAGAGAGAGAGAGAGAGAGGGGGAGAAAGGGAGAGAAAGATAAGGAAAAGGAGGGAGAAGAGAAATAGAGAGAGAGAGAGGGAGTAAGAAACAGAGGGAGAAAAAGAGTGGAAGATGAATAAAGAACGAGAGCGCGAGAAGGAGAAAGAGAAAAAGGATGAGAGAAAGAGACAGAGAAATAGATAGAAAGAAAGAGGATAGAGACATAAAGAGAGAGAGAGAGAGAGAGAGAGAGAGAGAGAGAAAAGAAGAGAAAGTAGGAGAGAGAGAGTGCGAGAGAGAGAGAGAGATGAATTGAATTGATCAATGACAAATAAAAAAAGTATGTTTTTAAAAGCGTAATCAACAAAAGACTGATTAATGTTTTGGCGAAGAAATGCCATTCAGTTGCTATGTTGCATAATTAGGAAATAGAAAGAGAAACAAGGTAAAGAGCAAGAAACTGATATCAAAAAGAAAAATATGATTGATTAAAAAGTGACACTCGAAAGAAATAAATTGATAAAGAGGGGGAGATTTAGAGCAGAGGAACGGCAAAGGAAGGTATCGACTCATGAAAACATTTGTACAACAAGGCGAAAAATATCATCGGTAAGCGAGGAAAAGTAATTTGTAGAAACAAGAATGACAATACAAGTCTGGTTATTTAGACAATAGAAACCGTCATGTAACAAACGTTTTTTGGCAGCATGCTTTGTTGGGGAGAATCAATTAAGAAGTTATAAAGAGTGGGTGATCAAAAAAGGTTAATTTTTTGCCTTTTGTTGGGCAATGGTAACTAAAAGAAGAACTGAGTTTTCGAAAAAACAAGCGTGGAGGATAGTGGACTCAAAGCAAGGAACCAATTTAGCATGAACTCACATTGCAAATTGAATTCCTACTAAAAGCAAATTTACAGGTGGGGGTTAAAAACCCAACAAGCAGAAAACTTTTTCTAAATGAGGAGTACATTTTCGTCCCTTTAGCTCTATTGGTGTAGTCTGTACGCATTATCCATGCAGACACTGAAAAAATGACTATATTTGTTACACCTAACTTTCTTGGTTTTTCTCGAAGTATACTTTCTCGAGTAAATATACATCGTAAGTGTAGACAGCCAGACCAACTTAAACACCGAGGGAACCCCTGCTGACAGTGTCGGTTGACGGTTTCTAATAGGAGGCGATAAAGAAACACCATAATCTGTACGGTCCACTGGCGACCACACATCAGTGCGTTTTCATCCTCTGCAACAATCGCCAGAATCTATTCTGAGACACTGGTCAACGTTGTCATCCGACGGTCATATAAAGCCTCCTCTCAGTGTGTGTGGAAGAGGTTTTGCCTCATTTGGAGACTCGTGACTTTTAGACCTTGCATCATCTTCTTTCTGGAAGTCTCAAGCTACGATCATAACTACGCCTCTCCTTATCCTGGTTTCCTGAGTTGATATAAATAAATACAAGTCTGGTTAGTCACTCAATAGAAATTGTCGAGCGACCAACATCTTTCGCAGCATGCCGTAATTGGCGTGATAAACTGAAAGAAAAAACCCAAAACATATTGAAAAATTGATAATCAACGAATGAACTGCTTATCTTGCCGTATCTTTGATTGCTGTTTCCAGTGATCAATTTAACATAAATTTACATTGTGAACTGAAAACCTCTATTAATGATCAATTTAGCATAAATTTACATTGCAAATTGAAAACAATTGAAAAAATCATTTAGGGTGAATTTTCAAGAAACAAAAAAAGTTTTTTGCGAACATTATAAAGAGTGAATGTTTTAATTATCAGCCCTCTAGCGCCACTGGTGAGGCCTGCGCGCGTGATACATACAGACAGACAATTAATAAGGGACTAGATTCTCGGTCCTAATTCTGATATGTAGCAAACGAGCAGTAAATAAATAAAGAAGTGAGCATCATGCTGGGGTCGAACCCGTGTCCATCTTAGAATCAGCCTTATTAATCTCTAAAATGTGAAATCAAAAATGGGAAGTAATGAAAGTGCATGGTGATTTAGCAAAAATGAACCGAGAGAATTGCAGATGAGATGACATTGAAGTGGCTGCGAAGAGGGCATTTGAATAGAGAGACTTTGTCCTAACTAACGGGTAGCCCAGAACAATTGTATAAGTACAAACCATATCAAAGTCAAAATAGACATAACATAGCAAAATAGTAAATGCTGACACTGTTCTTTAATGAACTCGCAAGTGATAAGAAACAAACGGTATATGCACAAAGCCAAATCTGTTTTACGGAATAACGAACGTAAGAATTCCTGGAAATTTGAAGTTCAAAGTAACACTCAATCAAGACCAGAAAAATATATCAAATCATGGTGAATAAGTACAAAATTTACCAAGTTGATATCACCATGAAAAATGCTCACGCGATAAAAGTCTACACCGAAAGTATTTTTCCGATTATAA
The DNA here is from genome assembly GCA_963457665.1 of Thysanoteuthis rhombus. Lineage (NCBI taxonomy): Eukaryota > Metazoa > Mollusca > Cephalopoda > Oegopsida > Thysanoteuthidae > Thysanoteuthis > Thysanoteuthis major. The sequence goes on from OY735212.1 coordinate 62,489,386, forward strand.
TTTTTTTTTATTAAACAGGCTCTGCTCTTACCGACTGAGCTAGCAACGCTCTTATTGCAAGGCAGAGGTTCGTAACGCGCATATCACTCATCTCTTTATTTGTCAACGGTATGAAATATAAGTAAATGGACAACTCATATCCGACAGAATGCGATAATTATAAAGACTATCAGGAATTACTTGTCTAGCTTCTATTTCACTCGGTAGCAAACGAGCAGCCTTAGATCCTGTAAACGAATGAAGGAATGAGCGTCATACAGGGATCGAGCCTGCGTCCACCAAGCAATTAGTTAGTTCCTAATAAATTATCTTCCTCGGGTGTATATCACAACTAGTAAGCTTCAGAGAGTTAGGAACAGAATCTCATTTTTCCCGATATTATGTTGTTTAATTGCTTCGCTAGGGAGTTACATTCAAAACTCCTCCCTACCAAACTTTCTTATTACTCTCCACTGATCCTTTGTTAAACCGATGTACCTCCCCTCTGCTGCACGTGTGACTTCAAGGAATGAAACCAGCTTAGCATCAAGAACTGATGTTATTATGTAGGTTATCTGGATCACTTTCTAAAACAGCTTTTCTGTTGATATGTACACTTTTATACACACAATACGCATGGTATATTTAGAGAAATACCGAAGAGCGAAGAGCTTATATACTAAGTATATGAAGTATATAGTCTATGCATAATACCAGCTATTACGCACTGGTGCAAAACCTGAACACTTACAAAACCACTCGAAAACGAATTCAGAAGAGCACCGAGGACAATGGAAAGAGCAATGTTAGGAATAACTCTCAGGGATAGAAAAAGGTCAACAGAGAGAGGATTAGGATGAGAGATATCGATTAAGTAATCAAATGACAAAAATGGAGATGGACAGGGCAGATGAGACAAAAGGCTAACAGATAGGTGTTTGAATGTGTCTATCGAGTAAACACAATAGGAAAAGATCAGACACAAGATAGAGGGTCGAGATAGAAAAGTTTGCCGGTAAGACAAGGCAGAGATTAGTGCAATCACGTTCGCCATGGAAGGAGATGGGAAAGGCTTTTGTCCAGCAGTGGACCTATGACGGCTGAGTATATTTTAGATGGATAAGTTAGTGTTGATGTGTACACGTAATAATTGCCTAATCTGCATAGACTTTCTGATCATTTCCATATTTTTCGATTGTCAAGATTGCCATAAAAACATTGATTAAATTTAGGGTAGAATTATTTCCAGTGAAATAACCCTAGAATCGATATTAGCTTAGATAAGAATCCTTAGAGACAAACCTCGCAGCCATCTGACCAGTTAACGTAATAATTGTAGAAGAGCCCATTGTATGCATTCTTTACCGGATTGAATTGGAGAATATCATTTTCCATGTGGCATTTTCATGATCTTTTGACTTGACATGCTAAACTGAAAGATTAAAACAACTTTATCTAGAGACCCTGGGATACAGAGGAAAACATGCAGGCCTATTGGCGGTCTATAAGATCTAGAACAATATATATGTGTGTATATATATGTATATATAGTGGCTACTGACATTCATTACGAAAATGCCCCGATAAGAAAATGCTGACTTCATATATCTACAGTAAAACAAAAGACAACAGCCATGAATTAAAGATTCAGACCTCTAGTCAAGAACATCAAGTAATGTTCACGTTAGAGAACATGGGCATTTAGCCCATATATGCCTATAGGCCTGTATTTAGTACCCCTATCACCCCAAAGAATTGCCACTGAAATATACTTCTGAAAGGAAGCGGATCAAATTACGATTGAACACTTTCAAGATGATCAGAAGTAAGTTTTCAGTTTTTTTACTTTTCAAAATATATTACGATTACTATGCGAACATATTCCCATTTATTAATTAATATTCGAATTATAAATTCCGTTATATTCTTTATACATAACTGTTGTGTCGAAAGAGACGAATAGACCGAGAATGAACGAGATGAGAATTCGGGTTGCGAGCAGGTTTTTGGGCCTTTGCATTACCGGCAGCTGTTAAACTCAATGGTAAAAGCAACGCTACATTGAAGCAGCTACTCTGTCGGTGCCTGGTTCAATTCCTACAGCAGCACCATTTTGTTCAATTGTTTATTCTATTTACATTGTCAAAGTTGAGTGATACATTAACCGAGTTACGACAGGAGATCATTTTGAAATGAGTTTCTATATAATATAACGCAATTCATAATTCATCCTATCGGATCACAAAAATCCATTTCCTGATACATAATTACTATTTCTAATTATACATAAATCTGTTGAAAATCTGACTTTAGGCATAAATGGTTTAAATTTCTTCAAATATTTTTGTAAATCAATGCGTAAAAGTTGAAAGGATAGTGAACTATGCATTTAAAAAAAAATCATTTATAGCCTAAGAGTTTAAAAAAGATGAGAATTTAGCTTATGAAAATAAAGCATTTTTTCATTTCAATCTCCTCGTAAAAAATGAATTCGAAGAAAGAAATAAATTGCAGATCGACTGATAAGAAACAAATGGAGGATCATAAATCTCCGAAATGAGAAGTCAAGAATTGATAGTAAAGAAAGTCCATGGTGATTTAGCACAAATGAACCAAAGGAATTGCAGATGAGATGACATTGACGTGGTTGCGAAGAGGGCATTTGAACAGAGAGACTTCATCCTTACTAACGGGTGGCCCAGAACAATTTTATAAGTAAAAACTATATGTCATCGCAAAATAGTCAATGTTTATGTTCATTAATGAAAATTCAAGCGATGGAAACAAACGGGATATGCACAAAACCGAATCTGTTTTACGGAATAACAAACATAAAAATTCCTGGAACTTTGAAGTTTAAAAGTATCACTCAATCGAGACCATAAAAATAAATCAAATCATCATTTACCAAAATGCTCACACGATAAGAGTTCACACCCAAATCATTTTTCCGATTATAGTTTGCTATTTTCTCAAAATATCATCAGAAATCAACAAAATAATAAAATTAAAGGCTTGTCTTTTGTCCTTTATCAGATAGTGCTCTGTGAATATGTCTTGGTTCTGCTTCAAATACCGGAAACAGACGAAATCATGGTGTGCAATCTGGTAAGGAACAAAAGACAGGCATTCAATTTTACTTCAGCTAATTTCTGATCAATATTCTGTGTAATTATATTTTTATCAAAAAAATAAATTTTTTTTGAGTTTTTGTATGTATTTCCAATTGCTATATCTTTCACCTATATACCTTTCACGTGTCATGTGGGCTTTCCGGCTTACATATTCAGTTTATAGGTATCTCCCTCCCTTAAAGAGAAATTAAAACTGTATTAAAGGAATCTTTTTCTGTTTCTAGAAACAGAAATTGAGCTGAATCGTGTTAATATGATACGATGAAATTTAAGTGTTTTTTTTTCACTTTGAATGTTTGTTGTTGCTTTGAAAAAAAAAATCCAGAAAAAAGAGAGTAATTGTATATTCTTCAAGACTGTGTAGGAAAAAAAGTTCAAGAATTTTAAAAGATTTTTTTTCAAAGTTTATTTTAAGGGTAAATTTCTTTAAATATTGATAAATCTTTGCTCCCTGTTAAACATTGTCATTAAATAAATGTGTTTCATTTAACGAGAAATGTGAAGTTTAACAAAAACCGAAATTTCTGAAATTTTAGAATAGTTCAATTTGATTTTCAATTCAATTAGCAAATTTTTTTCATTACACACACGAAGCAATTAGTAAATATGCAAGACCGACTGAGAATTGATTTTCAAAGCTTTGCTAGCGAAGTTTTAGCGAGATAGAGACTCGACATAGGGATTATAGCAGCAACTTCTACTGAGCTATGAAATACGCTCAGCAAAACTCATGAAATGAAGTTGACCTTTATTGAAGATAGAAGGTTTTATATTTCCATTACCTCTCTGAAAATTAGAAAAATGGTTCAGCTAAACATATTTACCCGAATACCCGCCTAAAAAGAATGGTTTTGTAAAGCGAGATTCTGGTCTCCGAAACATCAATCTAAATTTATGTGGGGCCTTATCTAAATGAAACAAAAATTGTTTTATAGTCCGTATGGGCTTTTCCATGTTGCCTTTTTCCCGGGTGGGCTCCTTTCTGTGTTGACTTCTTTCTGTATGGGCTCTTTTCCTGCGTGCATTCATAACTGTAGACTTTTTCTTTGGGGAAATTTCGTGTTGGCTTCCGTTATGTGAGCATTTTCCACAGAGCTGGAAAACCATATGCGAGCATGGAGTGAAAGAATTACGGAAAGCATTTAAAACAGTTCGAGTGGCAATAAGATGTTTCGAACGAAGGAATTTAAAGAACACTACAAGGAAAGAAAAATGGGGACAAAAACAAACTCAACAGAGAATTTAAAAGGCAATTTGAAAATATCACATAAGAACTATCATGGGTTGTCTAACGTATTATTAAACTATTATTTTAAGTTTATAGTTATGAAATAAGTGATATAACAAATACTTTGAACAAAATAAGTAGTGCCTTAATTTATTAAATTCATAGTAATAAAAAAAGTGATATCCTAATTTACATAATTTATGATAATAATAGAAATAAACTTGACAAAAGATTGAAAGATTAAACTAGGAACCATGCAACGTACATCATGTTCAATATCCGATGAAGAAATCATAAGACAGCATTATATTAGGAGAAGAAAACACAAGTCAGTGACATCATTGAAATCATTAGAAAACTCACTTTGTGATGGGCTGGTTATGTTGCAAAAATATCAGAAAATCGTTTGATATCACGACTAACAACGTGGATCGTATGCAAAACTGTGACTGGTAGAAATAATGTGTCACAATGAACTGGACAAATTCAGAAAATACTGGCCCCGCGACACCCATGTTAGAGTGGTCTGGTGAATCCCAGGGTTGCTAATTGGCGGCTGCTGATAGATTTATAGTAATAACGGAATAACTTGATAAAGTCATCATCATCATCATCAGTCTTTTAGCGTCCGTCGTTGGACATAGACCTTCCCCAGGATTTGCCACACTTCTCTATCATGGGTGTCACGGAGCCAGTACTTCCTGAACTTGTCTAGCTCGTCTCTCCATCTAACATTTTGCCGGCCTCGGTTGCGCATGTGGTCTTGGGGAATCCATGTTGTGAGTCGTGATGTCCATCGATTGTCTGCCATTCTTGCAACATGGCCAGCCCACCGCCATTTGAGTTGTTGACAATTAAAGTCACAATCACATTAGGTAAATGTTCAATTTCTATGATTCTTTCTTCGTATGTGTTGTTATGGAAAAGTTTGGAAAAAAAATGAGGGTCGAGATTGTGAAAGTATGTGTTGCTTGTCAGATCATAGTTCTAATTCTTTAAATATTGGTGTGTTTTGGTTGAATACGACTTTACTTTCAACTCTTCGGTAATTTACTTTCCTTTTCATTTCTGTCCAGATGCAAACGCTAATGATGTTCTGGGCAGTTCTGATGTAAGTATCATTTATTTCATTGAAATTTTCGCGTTCAAAAGATGATCTCTCTCGTGATTGGTCTATTTTCGACAAAAATCAAAGCGTAACAGTTGTAAATGTGACAAGCAGATTAATCGTACAGATTGCTACACAAGAGAAGTCTAAAAGAGAGAAGCCGAATCGCTGGTAATGGTGTCCCAAAACAATGGCAATAAAGTCTAAGATAGATAGGACACGGGAGAATAGTAAATGCAGACTATGCAAAACTAAAGACGAGACATTCGTATAATAAATGAATGCAGAAGTTAGAGTACAAAAATAGGCCTGACTGGATAGGAAGAGTGCAGACGACTACGATTCGATCAAACAAATCAATAGGATATGCATAAACCATGAAAAACATAAAATCCTCCGGGACTTGAGATTCGAATGGATTACCCAATCCAAACCATAAGATCAGATCTACTTGTCGTAAAGAAAGAGAAAAACATTTTTTTCCATATAGTGGATTCTGTTGTTCCGCTAAACCACAGAATAAAATTGAAATTAAAAGGGAAAGATGTATAAGTATTTGAACCTCTCCAGAGTTTTGAAGAAACTGAAGAAACCATGGAAGATAAAGGTGAAAGTTGTGCCAGTAGTTGTTGGAGGACTGGAAACTACCACCCCCGCAATCTAAGCAAAAGGCTGGAGGAACTGAATATCCGAGAAAGGATCCAGACCGCCATGATAACAGCATCATAATAGCTAGAATACTGAGGAGAGTGCTAGAGTTATAGGGACACTTGCAGTTACTTAGTCTCAATGGTAACCCGTCGGTTGCTCCTGGGGTAAGCACTCAATAAAAATGCATTTTCGGAAGAATAATTGTGCATGAATCCGCCCCTAAATTCAATCACCTCTTCCGTAGCCCATAGCCAATCTTTCCACAAAATTCCATTTAAATAAATAAGAACTTGTGCAGATATTGTGAGCATAGCCATAAACTTTTGGCTATAGCTAAGTTATAGGGGAGATAATTGTGCACGGATCCTCTCGAAAATTTAATGACTCCTCCCTGTAGTGCATTATACACCCTGTCTTGAATTTTCATTGACATTATTTGTGAACCTTTAGAGAAATCCTGTGGACAGACATGACATTTTGGCGATAGTATATATTGTGTGCATATAAGTACGGCGTAGGGAAGGTGATTGTGCAAGCATTTATTCAAAAATCCAGTCACTTCACCTGCAGCCTATTTTCCGCCCTTCCACTAATTTTCATAGAAGTTTATTGATAATCTTCTGAGGTATCTTGTGGATAAGCGTGAGAGTGAATATAAATGATTGAGAAAAACAAAAAACAACAAAAAAAAAAACTGAAAATATCTCTCAGTCAGAAATTACTCAATCCAGCCCCAAATCAAGTCACCTCTTCTTTCTCCCATTGACTAACCTCCCACAAAATCCATCTGTACTTTCGGAGATACTGTGTGGACAGACAGACGGGAAGAGGGAAAGACAGACCGAAAGGCTAGCGGAAAGGCTTGACCAAATACATATACCGCTCCAATTTCGTAGGCAGATGTAAATAAATTACTCTTTTGATGACCTACAAGAGAGACTGTTTGAATGCTTGTGGACATCAAACAAAAAAGTGGATCGAAGATGGCGACCATTTTGTTCACTATTTCAATAGTAGGGATACAAAAGGAGATAAAGGGAAAGAATGTAATAAATATACAAAAGGGATGCCACGATTCCCTGCAACAAGTGACTCTGGTCCTCGGTCTCAGTTCTAATGGAGATAAGCAAAGAAGTCAGAAGGGAAAAAAGATATTCACAGAATGAAGAATTGCAAATTTCAACAGAAAATAAATCACAATCACAGTCGATAATTGAACAGATTTGAAATCTTGTGGAAAGGATTCCACTGAAGGATAGGCAGGGTTAGAATAAATCCTATTTATTATGTAAATGGCATTTTCCACTGGAAAAAATCGGAATTAGATTAAAAGAAACTTCAGAAAGTATCCAGATTCTCCAGAATCTAGATATTATTCAAAATCAAAATCCCCAAAGGTCAGAAAAGAATTTTCCAAAAAATGAAAGGAATTATTTTTTGAAGGCGTCTAGTGGAGTACTGATGCCAATTTTCAAGTCTGAAAACGGAACTGTACGGAATATATGACACATACACACATAATCATATATATCAATGTATACAAAAAAAGATAAAACCCTTTGTCACCCTTGGTGGCTACGGTTATTCAACAGAGGTGGTTTGTCATTCAAAAGAAATCGTTAGACAACCAACATCTTTTGGCAGCATGCTGTTTTGAGGGTAATTGATTGAGAAAAGAATGGAAAGGGGGGTGTCAATGAATAAGTTACTTTTATTGGGGAGTGATCACCAAAAATATATGAATTTAGAAATAACAAACGGGTGCAGATCAAGGGATCAATTTAGCATAGACTTGCATTGCAAATTGAACTCTTCCTCCTGAAAAGAATTTGGAGGGCGATAAAAAACGATATAAGTCATAATAAGGAATAAATATTCGAACTTTCAACCCTCTAGCTCCATGTGTGGCATGCAGTCTTATATATAGATGCATAGCCAGCCAGACCAATTTAAAAACCGAAGAAACCTATGTTAATAGTATTGGTGACAGTTTTGGTTGATGGTTTCACTCATCAGGGAAGAAAGATGTTCAAAAAATGAAGTATTGCAAATTTCAATTGAAATAGAACATTATAATTGAACTGACAGAAACATGCAACAAATCACTCTGGATGAATACAGAATATCTAACTAAAAAAAATCATGGACTTGAAAGAACAAAACAAAAACTGCCTCCACCCCTGCAACCTCAGAAAATAATCGTTATTGGCACGCTTGGAAAGGTCCTAAAAAGACTCTAAAATAATTTGAGGATCGGATATCCGAAACAATCTAGATGTGAGTGATTCTAAAATCAATTTGAAAACTGATGAGTATTAGAGAGACTTGCTGTCACTTGATTTCCTGTAAGATAAATCTTTACTTAGAAAAGAATCTGTGTAATATAGACACGTGTATGTTGGTATAATACTATTTAATGAAATAAATTTTAGCAGGAGTAAAAATCATATCTTATTTGTAAATACTGTAATGAGTGTAGCCAACTCAGTATTCCACAATGACCTATCTTCAATATTCTTTTTATTTGTCATCTATGGTCGGACTATATTCTCCGTCTCTGCATTCATCTGTTCACAACATTTAGGCAGTATACACTCTGGCCTTCGTCAGGTGTTGTTTGGTCTAGAACATCGATATCAATAGTATCTGGGAAGCTCTCACCATAAGGAACTGCTCAGAAAAAGCGAAGATTTCCAATGCATAGGAAACAACTCAGAAGTACATCAAAAACACAACCCAGATGTACAAAAACGGATGTGACATGTCCTGTCCAATCGAGCATGTTGTCAATCAATCAATCACATTCGACGAAGGCCGGAGAGTACACGACCGAAACTCTGTGAACAAATGATCTTATAGCCGAGGAAGATAGTCTGACCATAACATCCATTATAACTTATGTGATATGAATATCACTGCTATAAATCAATTATACTGCTGAGGTTCTGAGCACCCAGTCAAGGGGTTCCGTGAAACAAAATGACATTTTTGCATTATTCACAATAACTTCCGTTTGAGAATATATTTTCTATTTGAGTACAATTGCCATGTGTAAATATATATGAATTTAATGACAATTTGGAATATCTTTTTGGTGGCATTCTTTTTCTATTATCGATAACCCATTTCACTAGTTCATTGCTTCTTCAAATCAATTTTTAAAATGAAAATACTCTTTGTTGTGGTTGCCATAGAAATATAATTTTTAAAAAATCGACACGAAGAAGCTATGAACATGCGAAACGCGTCATCGATAATGAAAATATCATTTCAAAAATTATCCAAATTGTCATTGAATTCATATCGTGTAGGATATCATTATTTATTGTTACACACACACACATATAAGTATATATATACATGATAGCCGCTTCAACGTAGCGTTTCTCTTACAATTGAGCTAAACAGCCATCAGTAATGCAAAGGCCAAAATGATTTTCTCCACAAATTCTCATGCTTATTAACAGTTTATATCAGCTCTGTTTGTTTCTTTCAATGCAACAGTTATGTTTTTGAAAAATCGACTTGTATGACCCAACAGTATGATTATAAATTACGTTATATTATATAGAAACTCTCAAGTGAAATGATCAACCATTACTACACGGTTAATGTACTATTTGGCCTAGACAACGTTAAAATACAATAAACAATTAAAGAGAATGGGACTGCTACAGGAATCGAACCCGCGATTGATAGAGTAGCCGCTTCAACTTAAAGTTGTTCTTACAATTGATTTTTTTGATAAGTTTCCCTAATTAAGTTAATCATTAATTGGTTTCCCGAATAGTTTAGGTTCGAAGACCACTGGTTTAAAGCAGTACTATGTGAGAGTTTTAGAATTATGACTTTTTACTTATATATATATATATATATATATATATATATATATATATATATATATATATATATATATATATATATATATATATATATTAGCCGTTTCAATGTAGCATTGCTCTTACCATTGAGCTAAACTGCTGCCGGTAATGCCTAAAAACTGTCTCAACTCCAAATTCTCATTATACTTATTAACGGTCTATATCTTTATCTATTTGTTTCTTTTAACGCAACGATTGTGTTATTATGAAATCAATGTGTGTTATTTCACATTGGTTGAGTTTGGACCACTTCTCTTCTCAACTCCTGGCTTTACCCAGTACCTAGAATGGTTTGAGTAGGTCCCAAATATATGTGCTCAAAATTTACATATGGTATCCCCTTTCGCAAAAAGAAATTGTTGGGTCTGCATTTGCTGGCAATCCAGTAATAATGATCAGTTTTCCATTTATTTAACATCAATTCCATAAATCTGTGACTGTATGTATGTATGTGCGAGCGCACACCGGGATAACATGACAACTTGCAGTTGTCATTCGCCAGATATATCAGCAAGCACACAAATTAGTCCAGAGTCGAATTTGAAATAATTTTGATCTGCGGTTCATTCCATTAATCCAGTGTTCATTTCAATCACGTGAAGAACATAACATTCAGGCGAGGTTGGTTATTTCAATAAGAGGGAAAGGAAATGAGATCAGAAACCCAAGAGAGAAAGAAAGGCAGAAAAACAACGGCGGAAAGGATCCCTGCATAATGACGATAAAAACGATTGAAAATGTTTGAAAAAGAATGAGCGAAGGCACGATAATGAGAAAAGCAATAACACCAGTAGGAAAAAACAAACCTTATGTAGATGAAGACGAAGCTGAAATTGTCAAATTGCGTCAGCAATAACAATATGGACGATATTAATAAGGTAAGAAGTAATGAAACTATGTATTTATGGAGAAGGAAATATAGTAGGAGTTGTTGAGGGGTTTTAGAAGAAGTTTACAAGAATAAGGGGAGACAGTATAAACAATGGGATGAAACTGAAGTGGGGAGAACTGTTTGCTTGAGTGGGAAATGAAGAAAGACAAAATGGGGGAATTTGTGTGTTTGAATTTCATGGCGAAACGTATTTGTTTACCGTCGTATGGTACAGGGAAAATAGTTGATTTCATCTAAAGAAACACAGGCCATAAATATACATATATAATTTAGGTAGTGTTCTAATTCTCACTGTCTGTATTGCATACACACACACACACACACACACACACACACACACACACACATATATATATATATATATATATATATATATTGTTGTTCTGGCATATTGACATATCAAGGAATATGGCTTCTTAAATTGGTGTGCATGGTATATGTGAATATGTGTAATTGATATGGACATACGTGTATATTTTGAATTCAACACACATACACACACACACACACACACACACACACACACACACACACATATATATATATATATATATATATGAATAGATTGATAGATAGCGCTATTCTGGCATATTGAAATATCTGGAAATATGGCTTCATACGTTGTTTTGCATAGTATGTATGAATGAATTGATACACGCATACATGTATGCTTTGAATCAAACACACTTACATAGATACTTACATATATATATATATATATATATATATATATATATATATATATATATATATATAGCCACTAAATATATATGTGTGTGTGTGTGAGTGTTAGAGTATTTTATATATATCTCAAATAAATACATCTATATATTGTTTGTGCGTGGGAAGCGTCAGTTCCTCTCAATATGTTGACGTTGGTATACGTAAGTGTGCGTGTGTGTGTGCAAGAGAATTTGTTTCCCCACTGATTCTGCATTGAAGTTTCTCTAAACATCCTCCTCGCCCCAGCAGGAAGGAAAAGAGAAAGCAAGAGATGGCGGTGCCTATAAAAGCCATGGGTGACAATACATCGAAATCGAGACTTAATCTCAAGAAGATTAGAAGATGTTAGTCGCAGGGAGAAATTTTGTCTGGATTTAGTAACCAGCTTCCCCTGCTGTCACGATGAAACTCTGGGGTGGATGCCAATTAATTGCATTTATTCTCAAAGAGACCGGCTTTCAGGAGAAGAAAACCGAGTCAAAATGAATTTAATTCAAACAAGTCCGGTTAGTCACCGAATAGAAAACTGTTACGTCACCAACGTCTCCCGGCAGCATGCCATGTTTGGAGTGATCAATTTAGAAATTAGAAAAAAAAAGGGTGATCACTGAATGAGTTACTTCTCTCACCTTTTGTTGGGCAGTGATCATTAAAAGAGTCAGAATTTTCCAAAAGCGGGTCTGGATGCCGGAAACAGACTATTGATCAATTCAGCATGAATTTATATTGCAAAATACTCACCCCCTAAAACAACATTAGGAGGGATTTTCAAATTGCAAAACTGTTTTCTCCAAGATGTTAAAATTTCCAGCCCTCTAGCTCTATTGGCGTAGCCTACACGCCTTATACATACATAGTCCGGCGGAACAATTTGAAAATCAAAGAAACCTCTTTTGACAGATTTGATGACAGTTTTAGTTGAGTGTTACTATTCATGAAAGTATTCAACATTTACATTTACAACAAGCGCAATAACTCAGTCTGCTACCATGAAAAACGTATTACAATTGACTGTCTCTGATCTGACGCCGTTTTACTTACGGAGGCCCAACTCTGCGTCTGACAGCATCATCCTCAGATTGGCTGGAAATAAGTAATTAAAAAGATCAAGAATGAAAGTTTCACATTTGTCCATCCATTTGGAAATTGTAAGAGAAATGATAACTATACCACGAAAACTGATTCTACTCACGCACATGAATCATCGGATTAGACCTCAAATTATTCAGACTTTTTTTCAGAGCTTTACGAAAACCAGATTTAAGAAGCCTGGCTGCAGCTGTGCCAAACTTAACTTTATACTTTTCCGTCTCAAGATGATTACGGCAACTTTTGTATTGAAGATAAAATGAATGAAAAAATCATGTATAATATTTTCAGTCTATAAGTATATATTCATAATTCCCTGCATGTCAATAAGATGAATTTTTGTAAATATGTATGACTTATCATTTTGGCTCATTAGGTAACAACGCCAGATAACAATCCCTCGGCCGTGATTTCAAATTCCAGTGGAGAAATTTTAATCTCATTGAGGGATTGATTTATTACAATGAATTGATATAATACCTGTAGTGTTTCTAGCGTGAATTCTGTTAGATATGCAAGACTTGTCAATTCAGCTCACGACTGCTTATCGGGTTGTGATTTTAAAATTCCTGTTGTTGTCGTCTTTACAAAATGAAGCGTGCAAAACATTAATAGAAGACACACACACACACACACACACACACAAACACACACACACACACACACACACCACACACACACACACACACACACACATATATATATAGACTATTCACTTATAAGGATTAATAAACCTTACCACCAAACACTTCACTCCCGAGTCTGTCTCACTCTCTACAGTACACATTATATATATATATATATATATATATATATATATATATATATATATATATATATATATATATATATATATATATATATATATATATTATTGTGCAATAATGTTGAAACAATAAGCCAAGTTGTAGTGTACATTACACATAATGAAATTATTAATTTTCAACCCTGTTTTATTGAATTATTGTTATTTACTCTGAATGATCCTGGTCTAAAATATGGAGCTGTAGGTATCCTCTGCAAATGCAAAAAAATAAACTCTCTCTCCCTCTCTCTCTCTCTCTATATATATATATATATATGTGTGTGTGTGTGTGTGTGTGTGTGTTTGTGTGTGTGTGTGTGTTATTGACTTGAAGAACGGTGCTCTAAACTTCCTACACATTTAAACGCTCTTGAACTGAATCATAATCAAATAATTTCTAAACCTCTCAGATAATCTCTAAACCTTCACAGGAAACAACTTTGGCGACTCCAACGAGAATTCATCTCAACAATAATAAAAGGGAAATAAACGGGAATAAATTTTCAAAGTTAGCAGAGGAAATTTGACAGAAATGGGAAATTGAAAATCAAAATTATTGATTATTTTAGTTTTTTTTCTCTCAAAAAGAAACAAAGGAACGAAGCGAAGTGAAAAAAAACTATACAAATTAGATATCAACGAAAGATTACAATGTGTACCGTTTTTCAATCGTTATATATATATATATATATATATATATATATATATATATATATATATATATATATATATATATATAAGATTATGAATTTTTCAATTTGTAAGAATACAGAGAGAGAGAGAGAGATAGCAAACAGATTTTATCCGTAGTTGATGATATTTAATTACTATGCTCAATATTTAACATAGTAAATTAAGCTATTGCTATATAAATAAAATAATTGGAAGAATATATACCCGGTGAATGTTAAAACACATTGCCAGTTGCAAAAAAAACCCCATGTATCTCCAGTATTTGCAGAGATTATATAAAAAAAAAAGATATCAACAAAGATCAACAAGAAGATAGACACCGGCCAGAATTCTAAATAGTCATGGCTAAAAGATCTGAAATATCAAAGAAAGAACATTAAATACGCCACCGGAATGTGATGACGTTATGTGGTCACCATAACAACGATGGACATCGCAAGTTTGAAAGTATCATTTGAAACCGATTTGAAGACGTTGCCAGTCAGCGAAACGCGTATTCGGATATAAATGTATGAAAAGTAGTTTTTCCAAATTGTCATTGCTACAGACACGTTCTATTTTCATTCCTATTGTATATGGGGTAATGTAGACGAAAGTTGGATGAAAATAAGATTTGTATCCGTCAGAACTCTTCAAAGCAGGAAATCAAAATTACTCTATACAAGATACATAAGCAAGATACTATGCAGAAGGACAATCATAGAACATTGGACTTTGGATCCTCCACAGTGCTGCATAAAGGTTATGTGCTAAAAAACCCCGAGCTTCCATCTCCCCATGAAAACTAGATGTGATACAAGAAAATGGATAACATTTTCGGAATCAGCATCCAAAACTACTTAAAATACACCACAATGCACGCCTGATGAAAATTAGCTGTTTACCAGTGTTATTTGTTGATATCTCCCTGACTAAAGGCACCGCAGAATAGTATCGTCTACAGCTTCAGCGTCTCTTGACTATCTTCATTTTGGAACAAATTATTATTCGCTAAATCTATGATTTGTACTTCTATCAACTGTTTATTTGGGGAATTTGTTATTGGTATTGACTTATTAGAAACCATCAACCTTAACTATCAAACGAACCGTCAACATAGGTTTCTTCAGTTTTCAAATCAGTCTGACTGGCTATGTATGTATGTATGTATGTTTGTGTGTATGTATGTTTGTGTGTATGTATGTATGTATGTATGTGTATGTATGTATGTATGACGTGCCCAAGCCGCTCCAATGGAGCAAGGGGGCTAAAATCTTCATCACATCTAAAAAACCTTTTTGTAAACGTTTCTCCTAAGTCTGTTTATTTCGTGCGGTTGTTCAGTTTGCAATACAACTTTATACTAAATCGGTCTCCAGTTCTTTCGAAAATTCAAAGTTGTCAGCAATCCAAGGAAAAAAAAAAGCGAGAAAAGTAACTCATTCATTGATTATCCTTTTTTTCAATTTTTTTATTGATCACCCTCAACAAGGTATGCTGCTTGTAAGACATTGGTCACGTAGGGGTTTCTATTGAGGGATTAACCAGACCTATTTGTGTACAGATTGCTTCAATTGACAAGCGATAGCTGATGACAGCTCATGATAACGTTTCTTCACTATGGTATGGATGTCAAAACAGACATAATTACTTTCTTCTTGAAAAAGATGGCCATTCATAACAACCACATCAAAGTTTGAGAGAAACAAAGTAAATCCTGTTAATACAGAAAGTGGAACTAGAGAGAGGGTTTGAATCCAGCAACCCTATAATGCATATATATATATATATATGATAATAATAATAATAACAACAATAAATTAAAGGTTTTAATGGGGTTATTTTTACTCTGAAATCGAACACTTATTCTGACCACCCTCATTCAGGGAAAATTAAAAAGAACTTAAAAAGAACTGATTTATATTTTCACATAACTTCATATGCTGGATACAATTGAATTTTTTCATTGGTCTTTATAATCAGATAACGTTAATTTCTGGGAATAATTATTATGTTAATCATTTTTCGAGAACACGATAAATTTGTACGTGTGTTAGATGATAAGTGGGGTTGTCTTTTCACGATATAACCATTCTGTTGAACTGGAACCTCACTCTCCATCAAATGCGCGGAACTATAGCTTTGAAGTATTGTGATTAGTTCCTTTGGCTAAACTGAGAAATCATTCTTATAGAGCACATTTTTTTTGGCGCAGAGACATCATTTACAATGAAACTACATCGCTGAACTTGACTATTTCTTCATGGCCATCTTACGAAACACCAGCTCCGAAGTATTTCTTCCTTGAGTATTTATTGCTACTTCATTGAGTTTAAAAAAAAATTCTATTGATGATTTAATTATACCGCTGAATAAAACCATCATTTTGGTATATCGCACGAAACCATGCCTTAGAAGTATTTTGATTACTTGCCTTTACTCAAGATATCATTTTAAAAAAACCAAAAAAAAAAAAAAAAAAAAAATTCAAAAACTTAAAAAAAATTTTGGTGGTAGGTTTTCTATTCATGATTTATCTAAACTTTGAAAAATTGCAATTACCTATTTTCATTTGATTCAGAAATCATTTTCCAAAAACACAACATTTTCTTTTGGAGTTATTTTCATTATATGACCTCATATTATCTTTTAACGTCGATTATTGGAGTCAGAACTTTTCAAAGAACTCCTCACCTGACCTTTCGATCATGGGCATTACAGTGCCATTAACTTCTAAACTTGTCAAGAAAGATCACTACATCTTATTTTGCCGGCCATAATTTCGCATATGGTCTCTTAGAATCCACGTTGTGAGTTGTAATGTCCAGTGGTTGTCTTTCCGTTCATATTACAGTGATGTCATTCCTTCCTTCTTCAATTTCCTTTTTTGAAAATGTGAGCAAAATATGCCATTATTTGTTCTCTATCGGATAACTCTGTCTGTTCCTGCAGTCATTAAGGAGAAGGCGTTGCCACGGATGACTGTCATAGATACGTGTTGGAAGAGCCCTGTGGTCTCGCGAGGTTCGTCGTGACCTTATATATCAGTTAGATAAAAATGACATATTTTGCTCTCATTTTCAAAAGAGGACGTTAAAAGAGAAAAGAATGACGTTATCATAATTCCCCCTGAAAATTAATGTTGACACAGGTTTCTTCATTTGGGTTACCATACTATTTTTTTCATTGTTTATTGCTTAGAATCGGATTCATTGAATTCATATATTTCTTGAACTATTGTCCAGCGTCTTTTTCTGCTTTGAATTGGACCAACCTGTGTTAAAATCAATTCGAGTAAGTTCAAAAGGAAATTTTCATCGCACCTCCATCTTTACTGTGTCGAGCTACTAGTCAGGTCTGTTTGTGGGTGTGCGATTGGTGTAGTGGTAACGGTGCGGACAATGGAATCGCCGACACTGTTTATTCCTTTGAACCAGGTTTCTATCTACTTCAAAGGCATGAACAAAGGTAGCTTGGGCTTTCTAGCAAGGCAGCTAGTCAAGAAAAAAGGACAACTCTTATTCTAAACCATCGAATGAAGCTTACTTATAGAAGCCCAATTAGTCGGCAGCTCCTGCAGCCAAACTGATGCCAGGCATATGGCTCTCTGGGTTCCTCTCGACTAAAAGCGAGGCTGAGAAATATATATATATATATATATATATATATATATATATATATATATATATATATATATATATATATATTCTGACGACTGGTCAGCCAATGATCTCCTTACGCTTCGCCCTAGAGGAGACACAGATTGCTGTTCCATTGTAGGGGGTTGGGGCATTCATAGTCATCAGACTTGGCATTTTCGGATGACAATTTATTTTGAGTATGAGAAACATTGTCTTGGTTTTAACAAAAATGAGAAATCAAATTCAGGTCTCTTAGCTCTCTTTAGCCCCACAGGTTTACCTGTGGGGAATATATGAATTGCCTCAACAATGGACAATAGGCAATGGCAGGGCAAGGCCGTATGTTCCCCCTTTTTTCAGATTGTTTAAGATTAAAAAAAATAGATGTTTCAAGGATCCTCAGATATATTACCCCTCCAGGGCTTTGGTGCCCCGTGCAGTTACTGGGTCTGTGGATCACACTTGCTGTCCCTGCGATGGGCAACTGTAATTGCTAATGACAGTGATTATTACAATCCACACAATTAATAATTAGAAATGTGCAAATGTCTTCTGACACGCTAAGGGACATAATTGACGAAGTTGAATATAATTTTATATTCTGATGACGTAATAAAAATGCTTAATCTAAAGAATAATAAAGTAATAGAAACAAAGATTCGTTCGTGGTCAACAGAAGGTTTTCTCTCTGCCATGCAAATCTCTATTATCCACGTATATAAAATATGATGTGTATTGAAGGCTATTCCCCAAGCTCACTGCTATGCAAATCTCTTTAATCTGCGTATATAAAATGCAATTCCATATACTGTTACTTTTGATAGTGCCTATAAACTAGTTGTAAAAGTATGTATATCACGTCTGCGTTTTTCCATCTCTGTACACGATATCTCAAAAAGTTCTCAACGAATTTCAATGAAATTTTGTGAAAATGTGCACAATGGGGGTAAATTAGAAGTGATAAAATTTTTAGTATGGATCCAGGAATTTTTTCCCAATGGAGAAGTATTTTCCAATTCCTTTTCCATACAGTTATGTTTTCACTCACGTCTGTCCATACGATATCTCCGAAAGATCTGAATGAATTTTCGATGAGATTTTGTGGAAAGGTGGACCATGGGCAAGAAAAGAATTGGGTAAATTTGGGGGCGGATCAAGGTATCTATTTTCGATGTTGGAAGTGTAGAGCATTGGCAAAGGTTTGCACTCTCTGAGTGCATTTGAGATGTATATGCATCCTTTTCACACCCCCAAAGATATTGCGTCCTGAACAAGTTAATATTTCCCTCATTCAAACGTAGACGATAATGAAGTGTCTTTTTGATCAATAGAAACTGTCACGTTGTTCAGTTGCATGTCATGTTGGGGATGATCAACTTTAAAGAATTGAAAAAATGAGGTGATCGATGAATAGGTTATTTCTCTTGTTTTTTGTTGGTTAGTGATCACGAAAGAAGTCTCCAGTTACAAACTGAACCCTCTTCTAAAAAGTGTTTTTTTTTTTGCAGGGATGGGGTAATCGAACATTTTTCCACAGACAAAGAGTAAATATTTAGATTTTCAGTCTTTTAGCTCCTTTGGTGTTGCTGTATGTGGTATAAATTGCAAGCCAGCCAGCCAGCCAGCCAACCAACCGGACCAACTTGAAAACTGAAAAGGCAAATTCTGGCAGTTTTGGTTGATGGTCTCTAATTGCAAGAACGATGTTGGTTCAGTCTCTCTTACTATAATTCAAATCTTAAGCCGCAAAATAAAGATTGACACCATAGAAACGAGTAGCTGTCCCTCACACACATTCAGGAGTTTATATTACGCTTAGGATTCATCTGAAATCGGATGTAGGCACCGGAAGTTTTGTTTCGAAGAAGAAGCCAGATGATTTAGTCTTGGCACCTTTGAGCGGAAAGTGATTTTTTTTTTACCTTCAGGTTGTTTCATTTCGTTCACCAAATGCAGTTTGAGTATTCAGCAGACTTATATTCTCACTCTATCATATCGATGTAAAAGCTTTATGTGCATTCATGATAACGGAAGTAGTGGGTTTTAATATCTGCTTTGATCTTTTCAGAGAAACAATTGGGTGGGCGGATAATAACCCATACACTGTATGATGTATGCAATTTATGTAAGAGACGGTATTGATATTTGATATACTGTATTTTTATCATACATTAACACACGATCACGCACACGAATGGTCTTTTAATAAACGTTAGCATACGCGTATACACAGATGTACATAACACTGATGCTGCGAATACTGTAAGTACATATATGGTATTTTATATTCACAGTCGTATAAACAACGAGAAGGTTGTAAATTTGACTATAATGTAAGCATTATAAAAAACTGGTCATCCTATATTTTAGGTCATCCAACCCCCTTCAAACATTGTTCAATCATTTACCATACTGATGGTCAGAATACACCTTTATCAAAAAAGTGGAAATGTCTGCCAAAGTTTAGAGTAAAGAACGATCTAGTTTGGTGAATATCAAAATTTCTTTCTTTACAAAAATCAAATGAATAATGTTTTTAAAAGTACATCTTTTTTTGTTTGATAGCGGATACATATACATAAGTGTTTATTATTGAATTTCGGACAATGATTGAGATAGATCAGACGATATATTTAAGACTCCAAAATTCCACATTCCGTTTGTTCGACCAGACAGTAGCTTGGTGGATATAAGTGTTTGGTAATTCTATGCAGTTACACGATAGTTGTGGGTTCAATCCTTTGGTCTGGCAGTGTAGTTTACAAGGATTTGCTATCTGGGACCATGGAATGAAAACAATCTATCCCCACAGATTTAATAAAAATTCAGAATTCTCACCAGATTATAAAATACGTTGATTGCCTGATCACTATGACAGAAATAAAGTGGTTAATCTTTAGAGGGATCAGATTATGTTGTGAATCAAACAAACTTTCTCTTGTTAGATTTTTCCAGATGATCTATTGACTGCTGAACTCTTTGAAGAAACGTTCATTGGATTAAATCCTACTTTTAGATGTGAATGTCTCCATCGTGTGTCATTTTTGATTCCACCTTTTTTATTTCCATATTTTTTGAAACTCAAAGGTTTATATTCCGTCCCGCCTTGTGGGATGAATAATATCCGACCTCATAATTAGATATCTTATTAGAATTCATTATATTTGTCATATTTCATCAAAATCCATCCTTATTAATCCGATAAAATGCCTTTGTAAGTTTGATATTGAGGAAAAAGGTTCATTGGTCTCACTCGTCCTAAAATTCGTTGCTTCAAAGTGTTAAAGGACATTAGAGATTCCTCTCCAGTAATTTCTTCCGGTTTGCTGTTTTGATTGCATCTTTATTTGCATCAAGTTACAACAATACATGATGAATAAATCCAGATTCTCCTACATCAAATAAACAATAACCTTCATAAAACCTGCAAATATTTTGTGACGTTTTTAGAATTCTGATTAGTTTTTCATTCTCTCAGTTTTTGCCTGACAAAAGTCACTGAACAAAATAGAAAAGAAATATAATAATAAATATTTTTTGCATACATTAACTTTTGCGTGTGCCCAACGCTGAAGAAAATCTCATTCATCTTTTAACATATATTGTTTTGAAATTTTTATGACTACTTATTACCTTTATCTTAATTCACTGGTTGCTTTTTATAATAAAATCCATAAAAACTCAGTAACTACCGGAATGTAAACAAACTTGGCCGTTGATCTGAATAAAAGATAGTTAAAAGTTTCTTATTTGATCTCCTGTCATTGGTTTGAGTCATGGTAGTTCAGTTAGTAGAGCAAGCCGACGTCAAATGCTTCTCCCTCCTAAGACTTATTCTTCATTTCCCCGGAGAGTGATCGGCCTGATTAAAAGTTAAGTAAATTAGGAGGAAGGTGAAAAGTTATCATGGAATCTTGAAATGATTGTTATTCAAAATATTTCATCTCATAGAAATGAAAATGAACTTACCATCCTTCGAGACAACTCATTTAATAACTCACTATACCATAACATCCTTTAGTCTTTACCCATAATCTTCATACATGCTGTCCCATGTTTCCATGAGGAAGAGAGCGATAAAAGTACATTTGAAGCAAACAAACATTACAGCAAAAGCAAGTCTGAAACGAATACATTTAGGTCACTTGCTTCTCACTGCTCTGCGATCATCATTATCATCCTCATCAGTCTTTTAACGTCCATCGTTGGACATATACCTTCCCCAGGATTCGCCACATTTCTCTATCATGGGCGTCGTGGAGACAGTATTTTCTGAATTTGTCTAGCTCATCTCTCCATCATGTATTTTGTCGGCCTCGGTTTCGCATGTGATCTCTTGGTATCCATATTGTGAGTCGTGATGTCCATCGTTTGTTTGTCATTCTTGTAACATGACCAGCCCATCGCCATTTGAGTTTTATTGTAGATTCTATAATGTCTCAGACCTCTGTTTTCGTCCTGATATATTGTGCTATCTTGCAATCTCTCCATATAAGGTTGAGCATGATTCTCTCAAGCGCATATTGCTTGCTTCTCAATTTGCAGGTCTGTCTCTTTGTTAGGTTCCATATTTAATTCACTAAAAAATTTGTGAGACTTACAGACTATAAATACGCACCAAGCTTAGCACAAGGCCATTGGAGTGAGGCACTCGGCGAGGATCGATCTCTTGACTTACTTATCACTTTATGGCAGGTCCCGTACCCTATTGTTTATATTCTGCTTTCCAGAACCCCCTTCTTCTTTGCTATGATTAGGGTGGTTATACTTTTAACATTCGCGAAATTACCATGTGTTCCAATTTAACATAACAATGTGGCAATAGACTTCTCTGCTTTCCAAATAAAAATAAAACTCTCTTAAAATGTTGAGCACTATTTAACCGGAACGTAATTGATACGGATACAGTAACTAAAAGTGAACTATTTGTAAATATATGTCAGTACATGTGTAATAGTCT
Organism: Thysanoteuthis rhombus; assembly: GCA_963457665.1. Taxonomy (NCBI): domain Eukaryota; kingdom Metazoa; phylum Mollusca; class Cephalopoda; order Oegopsida; family Thysanoteuthidae; genus Thysanoteuthis; species Thysanoteuthis major. The sequence continues at coordinate 62,512,149 of OY735212.1, forward strand.
TGCCTCCTTTTATGTTATGGAAACACTTTATTTGCTCTCAGTATACTGGGCCATTTTCTTTTTCCCCGTCCACTTCTCAGTGATCAATTATACCAAACGTTGCTCTCATTTAGCAGATGATACCCTTTCCTCAAAACCCGAGCTTAGAGTGGTTGCTATAACCACCAATTTGCATGGTAGTAAGTAAACATGTACAAAGGTAATGTCCTTTTATTCATTACGCTATAAATACGTACAACGATTAATTAATCCTTCAATAATATATTAAAAATCTTCATCCACTCACGAAAGTCTTCAAAATAATCATAGTAGCGTTATTTCTGACAATGTTTCGTTTGTCATCGTCAGCCATATTGACCAGGGACAAAATCAGTTACGGCAGGTCAGAAGGGACTAAAATGTCTATGCCTAGATATTTACACACAGTATTGAATAATCAAGTATTAGAGATGGAATTGAATTGAATATTAAAGCTGGGGAAACCATTGAAAGTATCTATTAATGCCGCATACCATGCCATTTATATACTATAATCAACAACATCTCTAACTAAAAAATAGAAATAAGATAAAGCAAATAATAGAAAAAAAACATAATTAAATGAAGAAATTATAATGAAAAATATTCTTTTTTCTGTTTTCATTCGACTTCAAGATGAAAGAGAAATTTTTCAATTCCTCTCTTTTTGTTCCTATCGAATCAACCAGAATTATCTTTTTTAAATAATTAAAAAAAACTGTTCAAGTTATAACGAAATACACGTTCATTAAGAAATTCTGGAGATGTTGAATGGACACAAGACCATTTGGAGATAGCTGTCAAATTCTTTTTTGGCCAATGGCCCACCCTTCATAAAAATTCCATCTAAATCCCTTGAATACTTTTGGAGATATCGTGTGGACCGACCGAATCCATATACCTCTCTAACTCCATTAGTAGAAGTAATCATTCGACGTTGGACTCTTACCGCCTTTTGACAGCTAGCATTCAAAAACATGATTCGCCATGGAAAGAGAAAGAAAGATGAAACTGTCTCAGTCCTTCTCTCTTTTTTCTCAAAGATATAATGACTGTTAGTATTTCAACTTACTTTACTCTGTTTCGAATATCAAAATCACCTCCAAACAAATGAAAATGTGAGACGATTAAACTGATTTAGAATCATTATAAAGACAAAACAATTGAAATCGAAAAAGAAAAGCTAAACAAAATGAACCACTACACTTATCTGTCGCTATGAATCTCCATGAAATCCTCAAAAGGGGAAATCAAACGAATAATCACCCTACGTTGGCTAGCTTTGGCAGAGCAAGCTCTCCTCTCAGGAATAAGAAGATGCCATTAGTTTTGAAATAGACGGTCTACAACGAACGGATCCTTTCGATAGTCACATTTGGAGCTGAAACATTGAATCTAACCAAGCAATCGGCTCTTATTCTAACAATCATGCAACGTGTACAAAAAGATGATGCTTAATATTACATGATATTTATTTGTAAAAAAACAACAAACAAACAAAATAACGGGAGTTAGAGTTACCATAGACTCCATATTGAAAGAATGTCAACCAACTGCTGGACATTGCGACTTGCAATTTTGCACATGATCTCTGGAGATCCATTGCATCACAAAAGATCATATTATGGCTGGATACTGCGACAGGTTGAGGAAATATTGGCACCGCGACGCCGATGATAGGGAGGTTGGTGAATCTTAGGAAAGATGCATGTCCAACGACAGGATCATGATGACGACAAATATGTCAATCAAAAACCTTGTACTAACGTTTGTGTGTGGTTGAAATAACTCTCTCTCACGTACACACACTAACTGATCAATTATTAGCACAAAAACAAAACTCTGAAAATTCTCGATAATCATCAGTCATAACTCCTCCAATCCTTCGAATATATGGACCCATTTTTTGTTTTGCCATTTCTTCATGATCTAAAATACTTAGCATTTGTGCTCACGCGGTGTGATATTACGTGATATTGTTTACTTGAAAAAGCAAAAACTGACTTTTTAATATGAGCCCCTGTTATTACACTGGGGACACATTCTCTGTGTAATAAAGGGCGAAGGGTCATGTCAAATAATCTATCTCATCCAGGGTTTTCAATGTTGAAAAGTTCGTTCTTTCAAGTAAACAATATCACATAATATTACAGAGTACTCTCCCTTTTTGTTAGGCTATGATCACTTATAAAAGCCCTAATTTTTCAATAAAAAAGGGGACACTAAGAAAGGGACCAATTTAGCATGAACTTACAGTGGAAACTAAAAACCCATCTAAAAAGGTATTCGGATTGATTCTGGAAAAGAAAACAAAGAAGAAAGCGACATTTTGTAGACATAGTAAAGAGTAATTGTTTAAATTTCCAGCCCTTTAGCTCCATTGATGCGACCTGTACGCGAGATACATGCATACAGCTAGACCAACTTAAAAACTGTTAGAAACCTATGTTGACAGTTATGGATAATAGTTTCTGATAAGCACTGCAGTTATGTACAGCACTCATAAAGTCAGTTCTTGCTTCATCTATGTTTGAGCACGTTTTTTTTCAAATTCCCAAACTGTTCCATAAACTATACCTTTAAAAACAATATAAGTTATTAAAGTAAAACGGTTGGTATTGAAACAGTTTTTTGGTGTTTTTGGCAGTTTGAAATGTTCTTTCTTTGTATAAGAATAAAAACGATAATTCTACATATTTTACACATGGAAAAAAAGAACAAAAGTTGATAATTCTATTGTATTTTTGTCTGAGTTTTTTTAAACGAAGGAATATCATTGTGAAAAGTTTTGTTTAGACTTTTGCATTCATCTTAAATTAAATTTCTTGAACACAACGTTTCGGCCATTGTTCCTCAGGGCAGTCTTCAGGTGACCATCGAGACATTTACATTGTCAAGATTACATTTCACACCTGATATTAGACAAAGGAATGCAAACATTTCCAGACGATCGGCGAGACGAGCCCTCCCCGTCTTGATGGCCCAAAATACCTCTAATCATCATTTGACGATGGCTGTAGGGTACAACAGCCGAAACGTTGTGTTAAAAAGAGAAACAAGATGAGGACAAGTCTACACACAAGTTTACATAATTCGCTCAAGGTACAAATAAGAATTGTTTTTCTAATTAAAGATTGACATTTTGTTAAGGACACTGAATTTGAAATTTACGAAACTTGTGTAAGTATGATTTTTGATCGTAGTCATCATTTTCATGTGAATAATTGTAAGAGGATCAGATTCATTATATTTCACCTATGAAAACTAAATACTTTTCATTGTGATACTTGCAAGTAACATAGCAAATATGAGTAGAATATGAAATTGAGTGAAACAGGTCCGGTGAGGGTGATCAATCGAAAAAAAATTGGAAAAAAGGTGATCAATGAAAAAGTAATTATCAGAAGTCTGAATTTTCAAAGAACTAGCGTGACACAAACTAACGATCAATTTACCATAAACTTACATTGCAAATTAACCCCCCTAAAACTATTTAGAGAGAAATAAAAAAAGGATTTTTTCCAGACAAAACCAGGACTCAAAGTTGAAATATCCATCCCTTTAGCGGTATTGATGTGTCCTGTGCGCATGATACATACAAACAAAGCCAGTCAGCAGGATCAGCTTGAAAACTGAAGAAGCCTATGTTTTGATATGAAATTAAATTCGTCATGTGTTTCGCGTATAGACATTCTTATGTTGTGTCTCGTCTGTTGCTTAAAATCACCTGATATGCCTGTTGGGGGGGGGGGCATTCGATTCAGCATGTGTCTTATGTAACAAGTAATTATCATGGTAGGCTTATGAAAAGATCAAAGAAATAGGTCTGGTTAATCACTTAATAGAGACCATCACGCGACCATTACACAACCAAAGTCTTTTGATGGTGACAAATTAATGAATAGGAGAAAGGGGGATTAATAAATAAGTTACTTATCTTGCCTCCCGTATGTGAACCCTTGAAGGACCAATTTAGCATAAGATTATATTGCAAACCCAACACTGAATATTTATTTAGCTGTGTTCCAAAAAGTTAAAACAAAACAAAACATAAAAACAAAAACAAACAAACAACAAACTAACTTTGCTAGACCTGTTGCGGCCTGGAGTGATACATACATAGCCAGCCAGCCAGCCAGCCAAACCAACTTAAAAACTAAAGAAACTTATGTTGACAGCTTCGATGATAATTTTGGTTGACTTTTCCTAGCAGTTTTTATGAATCGTTATGACGTCATTGAGTCGGTGTCTTGCTGAAGACTCGTGTAAACTTTTGTCCTTTTTTAGCAAGAGGAGACACTAAATGTTTTTTCCCCACTCGTATTTTCCAACGCTCATTTAATGTAACACTGAAATCCACCACAAGTTAGAGTTTATACTTCTACTTTCCACGCAAACTACAACAAAATCACTTATTTACTGTTTCTTTGATGGTCCAATTTTGTATCAATATCCTCCCCCTCATTTGTGCTCGACTTCCCAGATTCCTTCCCTACACGACGGATTTACAAATGCATCTACACTTGAATCTGGCTTTCATATGATTGAGTTAACTGTAGTTTGATTTATTTATTGGCATAAAAATGTGTATACGTGAAACCAGAAGAAGGCCGTTCATATAATGATAAATATAAGGCGTATAATGAAGTGGGTTTTTTTTTGTACAACTGGAGATATTTCTGGACTACAAAGCGGATCATTCGAAAATGTATTCAGTTATTCCGAATAACAATAAAAATTTTGAGGTATTCGATATTTTATTTAGTGTCTACGTTTAAGCTTTGATATTTAGATATATAATACACTCTTAGAGATAATCGTATCGCAGGTTCATAAATGAGTTAGCTATTCCTCATACTACAAACCGATTAATGCATACGGTGAATTAGTAATCAATATTTTAGTAGATTCACCACATGTCCACATGAGATTTACCACATGAATATCTTTAGCGAGTAAATGATATTGCCTGCCTCTGCACTCTTGTTTAGAGTTGTTTGCCTGGTTTGGTTCTTCGGTTCGTCCTGTGTCGTGTACTTGTCATATTTGCTCTGGAAGTTGTCAACGATACTTGGGAAACCATGCATGATGATTACCTGACACACCTACCCTTACCAAAATACATGATCCTTCATCGATCGTTTGTGATAAAAATCGAGTCAGTTATACGAAAAAAAGGTTTTATAATCGCGCGAAAAAAGTACTTAAATACGCCTTATCAATGGGTGTTCCTTCTCGTATTCTTTCAACGGTGTATTCTGTATATTTTGCGGTGGTTTATTTCACTCTGTGAAGAATCTATCTGCTGTGATGTAATCTTTTCTTTTAATTATTTCAAATGTTTCTACTGCATCGCCTCTTTCTTCGAGGGTTGTTGATTGTAGTTTATTCAGCCTCTCTTCAGATGAAGAGTTTTGCAAGTAAGGGAGACTATTTTTGATGCTTTTCCCTGTGCATTCTTCTTCTCTGTAATGTCCTTTTCTGAGTTATGGAATCACTGCTTGAACTGTATATTTCAAACGCGGTCAAAATATGTTCTGTGTAGAATTTCAAATGTTTCTGCGTCTAGTAAACAAAATCTGATTCCTATTATTCCAGTTACATAGATGAAAAACTATCCCCTAGATGTGGTCATGTATTATGAGATCAGATGATATGATGGTACCCAGGTGTTTTTCCTGTTCTGTCGGGTTCAGTCTTGCATTGTTTACCTCAGTCAACGAGATCAAAAATAAGTATATATATTTGATCGTGTCTGTTTGTTTGTTCATTAATCTTGTCATTCGTCTGTTTGTCTTTTCCCAGGATATCTGTAAAAGTACTGAATGGATCTCATTTAAATTTTGTGGAAGGATGAGCAATAAGTAGGTGTAGAGCAGACAATAACTTTACCTCCAATAATTTCGTAAAACCTATATCATGGCAGTATATTTCCAAAGATTCAATTTGTTCTTTTTAAAGCAAAAACCTTACCGCTGTTTAGAAAAAAAAAAAAGAAAATTAACGTGGGAAAAGTTATGCCCCTTGTATCAAATACAAGGGTGAATAATATTCAAATGAATTGGTCAGAGAGGAAGTAATAACAAGTCAGGATTTGATTTTATGGAAAGGTAACATTTATCATAAAAGAATAGAAAGAGAATACACAATGTGAAAATGCAGGTACCAAAGTTTCAGTTCTAATAGAAAGTTTATGCATTGATCAACTAGATGAAAGAACGATACTGAAATACGCTGACAGTGAAAATAAATGTAAATAATTTTTATCGATTCGCCTTCGTCTGTATATTATCAATGATGTAGTAATTCTGAACAAGAAAAATCAAAACAAGCGTAGAATGTCACTAAGATGTGTGTGTATGTTTAGATAGAATTTGTATTGGTACAAAAGATGCTTTTTTTTAGAAGGTGAATGTCTTTGGTTTTATGGAAGAATTGGAGAGAGAAAAGGAGAGAAAAGAAAGGTCAGACCTTACCCCCGAAGGAGTACAGGAACAAAGAGGGTTAATTTTTGCGCCTCTTTGATTTTATATCAACTTTCTGTCAGCATTAGCAGTAGTGGTCCGATAGCACTACCAGAGTAAAAATAACCAGGAGGCATAAGTCAATGTGAATAACTCGACTGCTTACAAGAATACTTTGATTTAATACAATTTCAACTGACAGTGATCCCTACATACGTAAGAAAAAGGCGGTAATGTTTTGGGGCGGATCCCCAAAATTTTTGTTCGTCAATTTGAGATATTTTTCTTTTTTTTAATGACATTTATGTATGCACTCATGGGTGTCCACGTGATATCTCTCAAAGTTCTCAATGAATTTCAATGCATTTCTCTGGGGTAGAGGACAATCGACTACTGGAAAACTGATTAAATGTTTGGTTGGATTCATATGCGATTATTCCCCCTGATAATGGGGTTGAAAGAGGGATGCACTCTTCGAGTGCTTCTTTTATGTAGCTAAGTGATTTTGAATTGTTGTTCCTCCCGATGTGTATAACTTTGGATTTCTCTGTGTTGAATCACAGTTGCCATGTTGTGGACTTACGTTGTGGCTCATTTATGTCGTCCTCAGGTTTAAGAATATCAACATCATCCTATACGACATTTTGAATTGATAATATTTGATAGGCCATTTATAGATAGGATGAACAGTACGAGACCTGATGGGGATCCTTGTGGAATACCACTACTTACGTACTTCCAGAGTGATTTAGTTCACTTTAAGGATACACACTGTCTTCATGTTAAGATGTTCTCACTCCAGGATAGGATTTTTCTCTTGATGTATGACTTTGATTTACATATCAACGTCTTGTGTGATACTGAGTCAAATGCTTTGCTTAAATCCAGGAAGATCACATCGATTGGCTCACATTCATCATCCAACTTCGTCCAATCATCCAATGTTGTTATAAGATTTGTTAGATATGAACCTCTTGGCATGAATCCATCTTGTGAATCAGATATAATGTTAAGTTTCTGTATGTGTGTCATAAGGCTTATATAGTTTTTCTATGATTTATTTTTCTTTTTAGAGATGTGAATGATATAGGTCTATGATCTGATGCTGGTTTTCCTTTCTATTCTCCTTCTTGCAGATTGGTGTTACTATTGTGTCTTTCCAGTCTTGAGGTAGTTTTCCTTCTATGAGAGATTTATTGAACAGAGTTGTTCGTGGTTTAGTTTATTCTTCCGCTTCAGTTGGGAGTATTTCTGGATGTACGTTGTCGGTTTTGATTAATTTATACATGTTTGTGTTACGTAGTCTTTGGAATACTTCTTCGTCTTGTATGATGATTCCTTCCATATATTGATTACTACACAGTGTTGAATTGAATAGAAAAGTGTATGAACCTTCCCCATTCAGGTATTATAAATATTCATTCTAAATAAGGCGATCTTCATAATCTTCTTATGAAAATTACGTAACAAAGTGATTATTTATTACTTCAACACATGATTTATTTGTTTTGCAGTGTTCCCCTTGAGAAAGTATTATTCAACTTAGATAGATAGCCTGATGTTATTCATCCACATTCATACCTATAGAATACTTTATTATATTTAATGCATTGCATTTGATCTTTTTCAAATTTACATTCAATTGTTTTAATCTATCTTACCGATCAGTCTCTTTAAAAATGATATAATCTAAACATAATGATATGCTGACTTTTTAAAATGCTTTTTTTTCTTTGTTTGCACTCATACATCTCATCGGTTCAATGAGCTGCTTATTATGACATAACAGTGAAGATTACGTCAGTCCGATCAGCCTTTAAATTAGATTGAGTTGAATTGAAACTTAAAAAAACTTAAAATTAAGACACTTCGATAATAAAAAAATGAATTACAAAATAACTTTAATCTCCGTAGATTGGATCCCTACATAAATAATCGTAATTTTTGACAAGTAAATACCCGTAAAAAATGACGGTTGATATAAAGTATACTAATATAATCGGGAGAGTCAGAATAAGCAGCGAACCATCGGAAACTAATTTGATAATCTATAGAATGTGACTGTAGCTGACAACAAAAATGTCATTTGTATAATTCATTTAAAAAAAAAAAGACTATTTTTGATTGGCTCAATAATACATGTTTTTATTATATTTCTGATTGGCTCTATGATAAACGTTTTTCATCTCTTTTCTCATTGGCTCAAACATCTATGTTTTTAAAAAATATATTTTTGATAGGCTCGATGATACATGTTTTTTAAAAATTTTATTTCTGATTGGTTCAATAATACGCGTTTTTTTTAATACCATGTATAATTACATGATGATCTCAATAAATTTCTGATCCCGGTTTCTTTTTTTACTGGTTGTATTCTCTCCTGGTTTTATTTTTTGTACCTTTGTCAAGTACATCTTTTCCTGTTTTTTCTGCCTTTTTTGTTCAATCAGGGTTTTTAAAAATGGTTTGTTTGTATCAATTTTTTAGAACATTCACTGCAACAATTTGATTACATATCTCTTTGAAAAATTTTCCACATTTGATCAATTTTCTCACTTCCAAGTATATTTGTCCAATCAATGTTGAATAATTCCTTCAAGTTTTACTGATTATATTTGAAGTAGTTATATCCCTTTTGATAATTACGATTGCCAATATTTGATTTAATATGTATTCAAAAGATATTGTTACGTGGTCGTTTTTCCGAGGGGAGTCCATTATAATTAAATTTTCTAAATTATCATAGTTTCTAGTTATAATTAGATTTAATATACTCGGGAAATGGATCCACGATACTCTTGTTAGTTTATATGCTGTGTTAGGCGATTGTATTTATTTACAAATTTGTTGGAGAGTGAGTGTTCACAGTCAAAATCACTGGATTAATTCTAAACTCTATTTGGGAATGTTGGAGTCTCCGACTATTCTCACAGACGAAAGCAGAAGCGCTTGGTTATTGTTCCAACAGTGAATTCTGTCAAACTCTAGTACAAAGTTAGGAGTTGATTTTGTCTTCCTACTGTAACAAGAACAACCCTCACCAAAAACGAGGGATCTTGGTCGATTTGTAGAATTCACCCTCTTACCGGGATTAAAATGCACAACTAACAGATTACCGGAAGTTATCTTACTGATTGAGTTAAATTAACAAGTTTTAGATATTGACGAAGGTTTAACTTACAGATACGCACGATCTTATTCCATTCTATTCTAATAAATAAATACATTTGTACGAAAAACTATATTTTTATAATTTTTCTATTTGCTATCTATACAATAGAGAAGTTGTAGCAATCATCTTCAGACGGAACAGACGTGGGAGTAGAGTTTAACTCTGCTGCAGTTTGGGGAAGCACAAAGGAATTTCCTATGAATTACGCTAAAGTGCAGAGTGTTTTTTTTTTCAATTGTAATTTATAGCTGGTCAACATAGCAAAGCTTGAATATATAACACGAGATTTCCTTTTTCTTTTTCTTTTTCTCCACATGGTTGCAGACAAAGAGAGATTGGTTTGGGGAACAATAGATGCTAGTCGCAAACAAAAATAGAAGGGACAGACGAAAAGAAGGAAGTTGAATGAAACGATGCAATTAAATAACTGGAACAGAAAGAAAAAAAAATTCTGGGAAGAAAAAAAATCCCAAAGGAATCAAGATTCCGAAGATTTAGACCAGTGAAAATGATGAACAGCAAACTTGGAAATTATACCATTATCATCGCATATGATGATATGTTTTGAAGAATGAATGAATACCGAAATTATTAACAAATATCCGTGTCATAAAAATATTATATCGAATTTCTATGTGTGAGCACATGTACAAAATTATATTTATATACATAAACACGCATATATATATATATATATATATATATATATATATATATATATATATATATATTCTAATGATGATATGATGAAATCGAAAATAAAAGTGCTCAATACATTCGAAAAATAGAGCGAGTATAATGATACATTTATTGAATCCACGCCACAAATTTGTTTTGCAGGTGAAACAAATTTTAAGAGAGGATTTCATAAATGTATTATCACACACACACACACACACACACACACACACACACACACACAAACACACACACGCACGCACACACATATGCATATATACATATATATGTATATGATGTTTCTATATAGAGGCCTACAAGAAAATCTTTCTATATCAACGGTCAGATATAGAGATGGAAACGTCATGGTCTGTGGTCGTACGAGCTCTAATGAAACTTGTAAGCGGTATTTCATCGATGGAATCATGAATGTTGAAGATTACAACAATATATTGAAAGGAAACATGTTGCCTTCACTCAAACGCTTGGGAAGAAGAGCCGTGTTTCACGATGACACTGGTCCAAAACGAACCGATATAAAAGTTAAAAGTGTTTGGTTGGCGTAGCCTGTGGCTGGATGAGATCCAATTCAACAACCGTGGAATATACTGAGACAAAAAGTAGAATAAAGATGACCATCCAATAAGAAAAACTTGAAAGAATGAATCCTGTTGGAGCGGTGAAATATCCCTTCGGCTGTTAATGCAAGTCAAGTGAAGTCAATATCGTTAAGACTACAAGATGTGATAGAAAATAAAGGCTTTTTTTTCGAGGGGAGTCCATTATAATTAGATTTTCTAAATTATCATAGTTTCTAGTTATAAATAGATCTAATATACTCGGGAAATGGATCCTCGATACTCTTGTTAGTTTATATGTTGTGTTAGGCGATTTTATTTATTTAGAAATTTGTTGGAGAGTGAGTGTTCTCTGTCAAACCCACTGGATTAATTCCAAACTCTATTTGGGAATGTTGGACATTTTTGGACAGCAAAATATTTTTGGCAACAGAGTTTCAAATCTATTGAGTTTGGTCACCGATAATATCTGATATCCGTTTCGATTGTATTATGTTTCACCATTTTGCCGTGTTTGGTTTTAAAGCAAATTAACTTTTTATCGAAAATTAGTAGGTGTGTACTCATTTATGGGCGACACAAAGACACGCTCATATACACACACATACACACACACACACACACACGCATATATATATTCTAGCAACGTTTCAGTTGTTATACCCTCTGGACTTCTTCAACTGTCTATTGCATTTGCTAACCCTTCAGTAATATCGTACAAACTCCAGGGGGGTATATCATTCTCATTATTTTAGATGTAACGTCCAGCATCCTTTTGAAAACTCATGGGCAAGTGAATATTTACGCGGTATTTTCAACCAATATAATGGATCTCTAATTTAGATCAATGTGAACCAAGGCGGAAGGCATGGTGAGAATGTAATCTATGCTCAAGGAAGGAAGAAGTCATGATTTGGGACGATATCGTGAAATCAGGCATAGCTGAATATCTTTTAAAAGAAAAAGAAGTGCATCGCTTTCTTTCGAAAAAGGTCCAAATGGCAGAAGGGACGTGACAAGAGAGTGAGCTGTGTGGAAGAACCCACTGAGATGGTGAATGCTGAAAAAGCTAAGCCTGTTCAATGGGATATTACATATGCTCAGTCAAAAAACAAAAACAAAACAAAACAAAAACAGTTATTCCTGAACTACTGCAGACCCCACAATGGTATCTCGTGTGTCTATTGACTCTACTGAAGGAATGTGTGGATCTATCTGTCGTATTTAACTGGGTTTTCTTGCACAGATGCAAAAGAAAAAGAGATCCATGCAGTCGACAGAAATCTTACACCTAGATCTGAAACTATTTAAAACACTCAATAGAAACCGCCATACAACCTATATCTTTTGGCAGCATGCCATGTTGGGCTAATCAATGGAGTTATCAATGAATACGTCATTAGAAAAAATCATTATTATCCCCCCTCCCAACCCATCTCCATAAACGGGTTGATCATGCAAAAATGGATCAGGACGTATGCAGTATAACCATGATCAGCAAGCTAAACTTGCTGGCCGTTGTTAGTGGGTTCAATCCCCATCGAATCTCCAAGTATAGTTAGTTTGATACCCACTCATACAAAGTTAATATATCTATATAATCAGTGCGACCTTTTTTCTTTCTCTTATCTACCATTTAAAACTATGGACTCTTCAACTTCTAATTATAATTCTCCAAAAAGTCTGTCAGTCCGTATTTAACTGCGTACCACAAAAAATCAAACAACATATTTACATGAAGATATCTGTGTGGTTTTTAGCAAGTAAGTTTTCTAATATCACACCAAAATTTGATCGGGGGTCGATTAACAATGCAAATACATACTAAAATGGGTACTTTTTGTGATCATTTTTCCAGCTGAATACCCTGGGTACTAATAAAAAACTACTTAATCGTAGAGCATTTGAAGTTCATATCATTAGATCTATCCATCAATAATTTGAGAAATTTCCGTTTGTGTGGGTATGCATCGAAGTAACTCAACAACTGGCCATTGTAAGAAATTAATATTCGTCAGAAACATGGGTCCGTGAATCGGACATTGCAGTACCAAGCTTGAACTCGTTTGGATTTTGAGTGGTGCTCGATTAGAAATAAAAATTAATCTTGGAATGGATTCATATTTTTTGACCGAATATGCTACGTCACCAGCGTTCACGATCAGGATTAAATTCAGATGTTTAGTTAGTATGCAGAGAGAGAGAGAGAGAGAGAGAGAGAGAGAGAGAGAGAGAGAGAGAGAGAGAGAGTGAGAGAGAGAGAGAGAGAATCAGTTTAAAGTTTTTTTCAGTTTAAAGAAAGAAGAAATCTCTGTGAGTGCTTTTGCAAAGGAATAACCTCGACAACTCTCCATTGTACGGAATTGATACTCGCCATATATAATAGCCAACGCACAAGGCAGTGCAGTGTCGAGTTTGAAGTGCTTAATGAGAAATTTAACCTCATGCAATTTCTCGACAACTAGTTATTGTACAAAATCTAATAAAAAACTCTACGCATTAGAGATTTGGTTTCTAAAATTATAGATCTAAATTTAGATATAAATATCCAAATTTACAATATATCTTTATTTAGACATGAAATCCAAGTTAGATATAAATCCAAGTCACAAAAATGAATCGATGCTGTAACTTCGTACGAAGGACTGAAAATTATTTCACCTGACAATTATAGTAGGCTGCTCCAAACATATTATAAAGTCCTGTCCCTTCTAACATGCACCTTTGGAACGGATACTTTAGCAATTATTCCACTTGTTTGGGATCATTTTAAGCTAACATTCTAAAAGTAAATCCAGCTTTTAGGTTCCTTGTTGCTATTATTGACTCTTTGCAACGTTGATTCGTGGACAGTTTTTGCCGTTGGTGTTTTTGTTTTTTTTTTATAAAAGAAGAAAATTAACGCAAAATCACACAAAAAATAAAACAACAGACACGTTAGCCATTTCTACCAAGTCAAAATTGTTTTGCAAGCCGTTTAATCAGAAACAATAGAGGCGCAAACACGTTGCTATCTCATCGTGTGAGTTCACGTGCCCGTTATTCGTGTGCAGGCCAGTCAAACGCTTACTTGAATCGCTCGGAGACCCATCGCTGTAACGGATGCGTCACGTGATATCATGAGTCCTTATTCTGCTGACGTGACTTCAGGTCTCACATTCTCCGTTTCTGCACCCGTTTGCAGGGCACATGATACTGCAGGGTTGTATTTCCTTTCATGTAGACATGTGATACTTTGCGACCACATGCAAAATCATACGAGGTCATGTGACACAAGTGTGAACCTTACTGCTGATTTTCATGGTATTGAGGCCCCGTGAGCTTGCATGATTTTATGTAAGGTGATAGCAATGTTTCCCAACCTTTAGAGATACATGGTTCTGAACACCAGAAAAGACGCCCAAAATAACACATGCACATGCATAGAAACAATAAAACAAGAAAATAAGTCCACGTTCGACCTGCCACAACTAGAATGCAATTAGTCTTTTATTTAAATGACTCTTCTGTGACAGGCTGAGGAGATTCATATTCAATATGAGTTCAAGTAACCCCCCCAAAAAAACCCCAAATTTCTTAAAGAAAGAATTAGATCGTTTTGTTTAGATTTTTATGAGACCATCAGAATTTAAAAAAAAATCTCTGAATGATGTAATTTCATATGGCCATAAAGACAGGGTCCAGTTAAGCTCTGAAATTGTATAGTAAATTGAACCCCCATTTTAAAATATGACGTAACGGGGAACTACCCAATTTAGTTTTATTAAGTAAAGATGCAGTGCTAAAAAGATTATTTGTACCATGTGCCGAAAATCGATTTCGAGCATACTTGGCACGGACCGACCAACTGACCAACAGACCATTAAAGAGAAGCTGGTGGACACATCTAAAAAAAGGAGACTCTCTTCTACGTTACATCTTGGAAGTTCATAAAACGCTGTCTTCGTTAAATGATGCGTGAATATCGATAAACTAGGGCGGAATCAATAGCTGTACATAAGCAGAGTGAGAAAGAAGTTTTTATTCAGCATGAACGTCCCTATTAGCAGCCTTTCAACATCTGTCGTTGGACATACACCTTTCCCCAGGAATCGCAAGAGATCTCGATCGTGGGCGTCACGGTGCCAATATATCTGGAACCTGTCTCGTCATTTTATTTACTGCCGACCACTAATTAGCACATGCTCTCTGGGAATCCTCGTTATGAGTTGTGATATCCAGCGGTTATCTGACATGCCCAGCCCATCGCAATTTGATTTTTCTCATGGTTTCTATGATATTACTGACTCCAATCTTTTCTCTAATATACTTTTTCAATCTCGTAATCCTACCGTGTGATGTTGTACATGTTTGATTCCTGGGCACATTGCAATAGTTTGAGGGTCAACAATTTTGGTTCGGTTCTATGTTTCAGCTCCATAAGCGACAATCGGAATGATGCTTTGGTTGTAGACCATTCTTTTCAAAACTGATGACGAAAGATTGCCAACCTTGTGTGATTCTTTGCTTGATTTCTTTTTCTTTTAAGGATTCCTTGGACATTCGTTGTATTAGGCAGATGTTATGGTCTGTTTTGTTTTTTATGACTGCATTTTCGATTTTGATCGTTTTCACAAGAGGTGATTGAAAATGAAGAGTCAAAAGTATCGATCCCCACATGATTGACAATCAGTGTCATTTTAATGTTACATCCTAAATAGACAGAGATAGAAACAGGGATATATATATATATATATATATATATATATATATATATATATATATATATATATATATATATATATGTATATATATATATATATATATATATATATATATATATGTATATATATATATATAGATAGATAGATAGATAGATAGATAGATAAAGAGAGAAAAGGGGCAGGGTGCGTAAATTTGGGTACGTGAGGGTGTACGTGTCAATATAAGGGTAGGTGGAGCGGCATTAATTTGCTAAATTAATGATGTTCAACATTACATGGTAGGATTACAAGACAGAACAGTATATCAGAGGAAGCTTAGGGGGTAGAGAAATCATAGGGGTAAAAGGGAAATTTATGAAAAATGGGGGTTCAGGCACAGGGGAATAAATAGAGAGAAAGGGTACATCAAAAATGAAGGACAATGAATCTCCATGAAATCTCCAAAAGAAGAGAGAAACCAAGCGAAAAATCCCCCGAAGTTGGTAAGCTTTCGGTAGGGCAAACTCAACCTTTAGAATAAAGAAGTTCCAATTGATTCCAAAAAGAAGGGTATACAACTGATGCATTCCCCCTATAGTCACCTATGGAGATGAAAGATGGAATATAACCGAAAGAGTGACCCTCAAACTGAGAACCATGCAACGTGCACATCATAAGATGGAGAGGTCACAAGATAACAAAGTAAAAAAGCAGGAGTCTGAGAATCCATTAAAAAAATTCAAAAAGGAACGTGCGGATCTTGTTGCAAAAATGGCGGAAAGTTGCTGGACATAGCGACTCATTAAGTGGATCCCAAGAGATCACATGTGAAGCCGGGACCGACAAAATATAAGATGGTGTGACGAACTAAACGAATCTCAGGAAGTACTGACTCCGTGACACCCCTGATAGAGAGGTCTGGCGAATACAGGGGAAAATCTATGTCCAACGACGGACGCTGAAAAAATTAAATAACATGATGCGTTTATTAAAATAGGAAGTAGTTTTGACCAATTAATACCTTGATACCATATATATATATATATATAAATATATAAATATATATATGTATAAGTGGAGTAAGCCTACTATGAACCCTCTCTCTCTCTTTATATATATATATATATATATATATATATATATATATATATATATATATACATATATATATATGAAAATACATACAGAACCTACGTTTCAACTACCTATATCCTATATGTGAAACATTTTCTATCGTTTATATCTAGATTCACACACACAAACACACATGTACACATATGTTGCCGATAAAAGACAAAAAGTTCAGAGATATTGACAGATATATAAAAAGAAAGGGGGGCATATAAACAAGTACGTATAGAAAAACTAGAAAGCACCCAGAGAGTGCATAGCTCTGCCAACACCAGGGAGAGGTACTTGTGTTTGGATCTGCGTAAAAATATCAATTACTTCTACCGTAGCCTATCGTCCAACTTTCCACAAAATTTACAACCAATAGTCACTTATGGAGCTGAAACATGGAACCTAACCAAGAGACAGACCCGAAAATTGAGAACCATGCAACGTGCACATGAAAGAATTTTGCTCAACCTCACACAGAGAGACCACAAGACAGCACAATACATCCGGAAGAAGACAGGAGTCAGAGCCATCATAGAATCCATTAAATATCTCAAATGGCAATGAACTGGCCATGTCGCAAGAATGGCAGACAACTGACATCAGATCACCTGTGCAACTGGGGCTGGCAGAGGATTAGATGGGGGGACGAGCTAGACGAATTCGGAAAGTACTGTCTCCGACACAACGTTAAGAGATTGATGATGATGGTGGAAATTAAATTTTTAAATAGTGATATTTCTGACTTATTGATTTTGTTTTTGAGATCTTGGGGAAAATGTACGTGCACATACGTTTAACAGAAAATAGATAAAGTCGTCCCTCCTCTTACAACCAACCTCTCTCCTTGAATGACACCCAAATACCCACTATTCTAGATAGAAATCAGACAGTGTTCAAAATTAATTTGTTTTTAAAAAGTGGTACCTGCGATTTTTATCCGTTATTTTTATTTATTTCCTGATAAAAACATTTTCGAAAACTAATTTCGAAGAAACTAATTTTCTAAAAACATTCCCCCTGGTTACGTTGGTACACGCAGAAAATTCGATGGGATTATGTTGCATGGTGTCTGCGGTTGGCTGTCACATACAGACAGGCGCATGGGCAGACTTTTGGTGAATTATAATAAGATGCTGATATTCCTATATAACTTGAGGCCTGGATCCCATTTGTATATGAATAGTTCATATAATCGACTTGAGATCTTAGGAGATTCGCACAGGCATTCGCGGATGTTGATATTGTAGGTAATAAAAATGTACATATTTAACTGAAAAAAAAAAAACAACACCTTTTACTATTCAAGATTACAGTTTCGAAGAAATCTTCTGGCAAAGAAAGGGTGAACATGGAGAAGAAAATTGGTATTGGAATATTTTCGTCTGTTTTGAAAAAAATCCAGTTCCAATTATTCATACACACAAAAATATCTAGCTTTGGGAAAACTATTATATTATATTATATTGTTACGCTATTGTCCAAACAAAAAGAGATACCGCATAAATCTATGAATACAACGTCAAGTGGATTTGCTTGCATATTTTTCAACAAGAACTTCTTCTTTTAGCGGAGTATTTCAAAGGTGTTTTATGATTGGGTCTTATCTAATAAAAGATTCAAATGATGCAGACGATGTTCATTTTCAGACTTGAGTATTTTCCAAATTTGCGTTTGGGCTTTCACTTCAGAAAAGTCCGAGTAGGAGGTTCATTGGCATATGGTGCTTTGTATCTTGGGTGTGCTATATGCAACGGATGTGCAAAAAAACAAAAAACCTGCAAGTATATTTTAGTGTCTGTTAAAAGGAATGGACAGAAAAAGCCTATTTGGTACATCGTAGGAAAGATGAACCCAGTTGTAAATTGTTTCACACCCTTGCTCATTGGACGTTACAAAAGGTGAACAGAAACAAAAAAAAACAAACAAAAACAAAACACCCCCCTAAAAAAAAACAACAAAAAAAAAAAACAAATAAGAGAATCAATGAGAGACAAACAATATTTAGACTTGACACTTTTATTCGCCAATAGTAGTGTCTAATCTAAATTCTGTTTTCTATTGACTCATCAATTTCTACATTTGGGACCACACTCCTTACATTGTGCCAATAAGTGTTCAACTCTCCGTTGCTTTTTACTGACACTAAAATTTTTTTTTACATTTTTTGCATCCGTAGTAAACAGTAAACAGTACATGCAGCTGATATATATATATATATATATATATTCATACACACACACACACACACATACATACATATATATAGAGAGAGATAGATCAATAGATAGATAGATAGATAATGTTGACAGCATGTGCTACCACTGTTGCAAATTACGTGGGGGAAGTTCCGCAGAACAAATAAATCCCATGATGCGAATTTAGATCTGGGGAGTTTTGTGGCCAGGACAAAACAATGATATCTTCTCTATGTTTGTAGAACAGTTCTCGCAAAACTCATTCAGTATGTCAGGGCGAATTACCCAACTAAAAGATGCCATTGCCATCGCAGAAGACTCAAGCCATGAACGGATGTCATCAGCATCTGACATGAACTTTCCCCGAGATTCGCCAGACCTCTCTGTCATGGACGTCGCAGACCAAATACCTTTGGAACTTGTCTAGCTCGTCACGTTATCTTATTTTCTGCTGACTACAATTTCGTATATCTGGGGATCAATGTTGTGAGTAATGGTGTCCAGTGGTTGTCGGCCATTCTTGTAACATGACTAACCAATATACCAAACTGTCTTGTGATCTCTCCATCTGATGTTTAGCATGATTCTCTCCGATGCACGTTGCTTGGTTCTCAGTTTGAGAGCCAGTATTTTGGTTAGGTTTCATGCCTCAGCTCCATAGGTGACTATTGGGGGGATGCATTGGTTGTATACCTTCTTTTGAGAACTAATTCTTCTTTCCTTTTCTTAAATGTTGTACTTGCCAATCGAAGGCTTGCCAATCTGGAGGTACCTTTCGATTAATTTTTTCTTCTTTTTGAGATTTCCTGGTCTCTAATGGTGTTGCACGTGGTACTTCCCCCTGATGAGACCTAGTGTTTCCCAGCAGAATGTTGCCTTTATCGGCTTATTTTCCTAGAGAGCGTCTGGCGACATCACTCTCCTTGGTTAACAACACATGTATACTGCCGTCCATTTTATCAAAGAGAAAGCCAAACTCCTCAAGCAGGTGAATTCATTCCATTGATACAAGGTCCAGTTTTGACATCCGAGTGTCCATTGAATGTGCCTTTGGTAATCCATTGATATTTTTATTAGCTTGGAGCTACCCAGTCCTATATGCAACAAGAATCGATCAACTCTACGTTGTGACGAGTTATTTCATCTACTTTGATCAAAATTACGTGCAGTTAGTGACACTGTTACTCTCCTGTTGGCTCCTACCTGGCGGGAAAACCTCCGTTTATTTCTTGCGGGAAAACCTCCGTTTATTTCTTACATCAATGAATTTTGGCGACCGGATGCCTTCGCAGGTTGGTGATTTTTCTCTCCTCAGACCATTGTCTATAGATACTCACAAGAACCGAACGTGTGCACCCCACAAGCCGTGTCGTTTTGGAAATGTTCTGACCTAGTCTTTTGACTGTAACAATTTGGCTTTTATCAAAGTCACTGAAATCTTTCTATTCGCATTCAACGCATCGAAAAGAAGTACATGAGATCGGTTCACCTGCTCACATACCTCTGACCCAGGCGTTTGACAATTGTTACGAGACAGTGACTGACATTCTTGTCCCATGTCGCTGGTCATAGCATTTTGGTTGACGAGTGTATATACACACGTTAACTACTAACATACACACACACACACACACACACACACACACCATTATCATCATCATCATCATAATCAACAGCAGCAACTGCTAGACAAAGGTTTTTCTCATCTCCTTTCATGACGAGCGTGATTGCGTTAATTTCGGCAAACTTTTCTTTATCTCTCCCCTCTTCTGTCTGGTCTTTTCTTACTGCCTTTACTGTCCAACGATAACCACTCGATTAGTCTCTAGCTCCATCAGTTATCCCTTCTTCTCGGTAAGTGTCCCATTTCTCTTCCAATCGCCCTCTGCGCTATTCTTGGTTCCTTTTCGAATTTGGCTGGAAGATAACTGACAGTACTAGAAACGTTGACGAAGAAAGTAGAAGATGAATGGTGGTCATTATATTATTGTACCCACTTGCACAAAACCGTACATAGAATTGAATTAGTAGAACAATATTTCTTAGCTAATCAAATTTGTCCTATAGACTGTCAACTTGAGGATGAATTCAGCTAATTTTGTGAAGCTGTAAATTTCCTGGATATGTCTACAAAAAGAGAGAAGCAGTTATTTGCTGACGCGTTCGACTGGATGTGTTTTTTCTTCCTAGATGGTCAATCGTGTAAACTTACACAGATTCACAGAAATACATATAATTAGATAAGAAAAAAATAGGGCCGGTTCTGGGTAGTCACCCAATAGAAACCGGCACATGACTGACATCTTTTAATAGCAGGCTGTGTTGGGGATGATCAATTAGAAAATTGAGAAAAGCAGGGCTCAATGAATGATTTACTTCTCTCGCCTCTTGTTGGGCAACGATCAAAAACAAATCCGAGTTTTCAAAAAAGAAGCGGACTTAAACTAAGTTTTTCAAAAAGTATAGCAAAAAGTTACATTGCAAATAGAACCTTCTCCTGCCACTTTTTTGAAAAAAAAACCCCACAGCAAACTGTTTCTGCTGTCCTAATGAAGAATAAATGTTCAGCCCTTTACCTACATCAGTACAGCCTGTACGGACAGTATATGCATATATAGCTAGTCAGCTAGCCAGCCAGACCCACCTGAAAACTGAAGAAACCTATTTTGAGTCTTGGTGACAGTTCCGGTTGACAGTTTCGAAAATAGAAATAAAAGTAATTGCTCTTATTTACTTACTAGTACTTCTTCGAGGATTATCCCAATTTATCAACATATGTCTTCTATCCACGAATCAATTTTCGTTCAATAATACATACGCAACAGGAAAGGTCATTTGCTTGACCTTTAGATAAGATGACTTGAAAACGACTCTTATGATTGTGAAATACATAATCTTTGCATCATCATGCAATGAGAACATATAAGATTATATGGCATCCAATTAAGACCTTTTGGTCAATCTACGTAAATAAACCCTGTGTTTTAAAAGATCAAATGATGTATAGTATAAAATAACATCCATATACAATCCATTATGATAATACCTGATATAAAATGAACTACATCCAGTATGATATAAGGTGTATATTAGAATCATTGTAGAAGGAAAGGTGGTGTTTGATCATCACTGCTAGGGTGCCATGTTGATAAAAAATGTTTTGTTTTGAAATCCCCAAAACGGTTACATGGTAAACAATTGTTGATCCCAACAAGAAAAAAATTCAAGCAGTACCATAATGATACAAACAGATTACGAAATGAAAAAAATATATTGTGTTCAAAGCTGTAAAGCTTTCTCGGATATATATACATATGAGTGTGTGTGTGTGTGTGTGCGTGTACACAGAAAATTAAGCTATTCGCAGTAACTCTGAGTTTAATGCTAGTATTGCAATCGTCATAATATATATATATATATATATATATATATATATATATATATATATATATATATATATATATATATATATATGGAAAGGATGTAGATCTGATAGAATAATGACAAGGTGACAGCATCAAAGAGGAAAAAGACTTCAGACTATTTTGTTCATCTCGATTTTTTTTAATAAAAGAATTCTTACTTACGTTTCACCCATTATCTCCGGGTGTCGTCAGAGTTTTGAAAGCGAAGGTTAGTTTAAAGAAATAGTTAAAATCATAGAAATGCCTCGATGGTAGTTGGGGTATAGAAATCGTTGTTTATAGGTGTTTTTTCATTACTCTGTATTAGGGGAAAAGGGTTATTGGGGAACAATGGTGAAAAGAAGTCAATATCTAAAGATGTATTGGCGGAAGAGAGAAAAAAAAAAGATTGAGGGAAAAGAAAAAAAGGTCTGATTAGTTAATCAATAAAAACCGTAATGAAACCAACATCTTTAGGCAGCATACCGAGCTTGTGTCTGGTGGATTCAGTTGTAGAATAATGATCACTTAAAATAAGTCCGATTTTCAAAAAAAAACACGCACACAAAAAAAAAAGAACAAGCGCGAAAGCTGCCGGACACAAACTAAGAGATCAATTTAGCAAAGACTTACACTGCAAACTGAACTCCCACCGAAAACTTATTCAGGAGGGAATTTTCAAAAAGAAAACGTTTTTTTCCTAGACAAAACAAGGTATGAATGTTCAAATGTTGAGATCTCTAGCACCATTGGTGCGGTCTGAACGTGGGATATATATATATATATATATATATATATATATATATATATATATATATATATATATATATATATATATATATATATTTGGTCGGCCAGCCACCCACGCAGCTTGACAGCCAGCCTGCCAACCAGCCAGACCAACTTGAAAACTGGAAGAAACCTATGTTGACAGTTTTGGCAACAGTTTTGATTAACGGTTTCTGCTAAAAGACAATTGGAAAATATAAATAAGGACGGAAAAAAAGAAATGAAAAGGTACAGGATTCCTCGAAGAAATGAGAGAGAAGTTCAGTGGACACACACAAAAGTAAATACAGAGATATCAAATGGAAATATTATAAAAAAGATATGAAAATCAATTCCAAACAGATCTGGTTGGTCATTCAATAGAAACTGTCCCGTGTCCAACGTCTTTTGGTAGCATGTTCTGTTAGGAGTGATCAATTAAAAAATTGGAGAAAAAGGTTATCAATGAATAGGCAACTTTTTTCACCTTTTGTTGGGTTGTGATCATTGAAAAAAAATAAGACGTGAACAACTCCAGACATAAACTAAAGGACAAATTTAGCATAAACTTTCATTGCAAATAGGTGGGAGATTTTGCAAAAAAAAAAAGCTTTTTTCTTGACATCATCATCATCATCATCATCATCATCATCATCGCCCCTTTAGCGTCGGTCGTTGGATGTAGAGCTTCCCCAAGATTTGCCAAACCTCTCTATCATGGGCATTGCAGGGTCAGTACTAGTCGTAAAAGTATAAACTTTTATATTTTTATCATTATACTGTCCATTCGTGCGGCCTGGTTGTGTGATACATACGTAGCCAGCCAAACCAACTTGAAAAACGAAGAAACCTATGTTGATGTTGGCAGTGTTTGTTGACGGTTTCTAAAGAAAAAACGGTGTGAACGTGAAATGGATAGAGTAAGTAAATGAAAGTATATATAGGTAACAGATGAAAGAAAAGATAAAAAAGAAACATTCAGAAAAAAAAAAACGAATATCGGAAAAACAGAGAAAGGGGAAGGGGGTAAATAAGAGAAAAAAAAAGGAGGGAAAGGAAGCACTTTGAATAGAGAGGAGGCATAGAAAGAGGAGAAAAGAAGAAAGAAGAGAAGAAATTGAAGAAGATCGAAGAGAGGGAGGTGGATAACCCAGTCTTTGGAGGATAGCATTCATACGCACACACGCACTACACGATGAGTAGATTCACTCGTTGTAATCCATGGTTGCCAGAGAAAAATACGCGCGTTGTTAGCAGCAGCAGATAAATGTGAAAACCCTTTTTCCTCAAAGCCCGCCACCCACGGGCAACTTCACTCGTCTCAACGCAATCACCATCGACGCCTTCGACACGCATTGAACTAACAGCTCCAAATATCGCCAACGTTACTGCTCGTCTGTTCGATTGGAAATATCACTTCCATTACTATTTTCACGAGCCCCGGTTCCATTTCACCAGCACAGTTGCTAGTAGTGGCGTTACTTTGAACAACTAATTTACTATTTACTACTTACTAAACAACCAACGAGAAAAACCTACGGTCGGACATACGCCGTCGTCACCTGTGTGTGTGCTCGCTTCCTTCTTTTCTTTCTTCTGTGGCTGCTGCTGCTGCTGCTACTGTCATTCCCAGGTAAGTTGCCAGCCAATATTTTCTTTCAACAACACATAGTTTTTCATCAAAGAGATTTTAATTCATAATCAAAATCATTCAGTAAATAAATGAGTCTTGACTCCCCAGTATACTTTTCTTTTGGTATTTTTGATGTACGTTCTCGGAATTTGCTGAATCAAAATTTATTTTTGCTTAGAATAGTTACGGATGCTCTTATACTCTTTTTGATGATATTGACACAACTTCAGAATAATTCACGGAAATCAATGAATGTGTGTCCATGTGCGTGCCCAGATTCCACTGTTACTTGTACAGGTTTTAATTAGATAAACATATTGCCCAAGTTTCTAGGGTAACTCGTTAAAGGGGAAGTGTTCCACACGAGAACCTTAAACATGTCCAAGTCAAAATTCAGACGTTGCCATTCATTTAAATTTCACAGGTGTTCTATTATTTTGAGTTTCGCTTAGAATCAACGAATTCTTGAATTCTATCTTTCTTCTTCAGATTTTACAGTAATTACGAATTATAATTTTGTTTGGATCACTTTAAAAAACCAAAAAAAAATTGACATCTATTTTCTTTTCTTTTCTTATTTCTAGTTGTTTTTCTTATTGTAACTCACTCGGACCGTCAGTCTACGGTAGTGAGAACAAACGGTGCAGATCGGAAACAATCGGTCTGAGTAAGTTGCGATAAAAAGTAACAAAAAAATATAATAAGATGAAAGAAGCCAGTCAAAAGATTAATAATGATTGAAACAAGGATCTCCTATTTAGATGTATTTTTTTTTTCGAATTTGTGAGCCAACTGTTGACAATATTTGGATTGATTTTTTCAAAGTCCTGTTCTGTCACTTGAGATCTTTTTTTTTTTGGAAAAAAATTACGAATTCGAGGATGACTTCCAGAATCGAAAAATTGAAGAAATTCCGTCTAAATCGGAAATCCTAGTTGACATTGTTTCATCAATTGGAAAGTGATGAGGAAAATACAAAAACTTGGTCTGTAAACAACTGTTGCAAGAATTTCGGTTAAAATCGTTTCTGGGATTTTTGTGGCGACACACACACACAGCCGTATGTACGTTATTTGTTGTGTACGGCAAATATTCTATAATGCCACGATTAAATTGGTTATTTATACAAATCCACATGTACTTTCATTTCTATTTTCTCGCATCAACACGTGTACGTACATGTAATTAGTGATTCTTGTTTACCAATCGTTCTGGTTAACTTTATCTCGGCCTAACCTTTGGATTTATCTTATCTTCGTTATTAGAAACAAATAAGCAAAAATAATCAATAATTACACTTACTGTCTTCCATCTCTCCGACTTGAAAACATTCGATAAGACATTTGATTTTCTTTAGATCTTCTTTTCTCATATTCTCTTACCTTCTCTTTCTTTCTCTCTTCTCCTAATTTCGGTTATTCCGACTCTTCCCTCGTCATTCATACTGCATTTGTCTCTTTTAATTTCATTTAAAATTCCGTTCCTTTTTTTTTTCTATCATTCATTCAATCGTTTATATAACAATCGTAGATTCCTTAACGAACAAAACATTCTACGTTCCGTCATTCATCAACTGGAATGATTCTTATATAAACACACCAAACGTCAATTAACTAACCGATTGCTCTACACTGTCATAAACAATCTATCACGGAGACCAGTCGTTTTTCAGTCCCCAATTTGCTATTTCTTACATCTCTCAATTCTGTATCCAATTATAAAACCGTCAACTAAAACTGTCAACGTAGGTTTCTTCAGTTTTGAAGCTGGTCTTGCTGTTTTTCTCTCTGCCTATGTATTAATGTACGTATCATGCGTACAGGCCGTACCAATCGGGCCAGTGGGAAAATCTAATCATCTCCTCCTATTCAGTTTTAGAAAAAAGAACTATTTCGTTTTCAATTCCCCACCCTAAATAGCTATTTAGTTGAGAGTTCAACTTGCCATGTAAGTTTATGCTAAATTGATCCCTTAGTTTGGTCCCGTTTGTTTTGGGGAAATTCTAAACTTTTTTTTTAGAGACAACTGTCCAACAAAAGGTGAGAAAGGTATGTTACTCGCTGATCACCCCATTTCCATTTTTTAATTGAACTCCCCTAACACGACATGCTGCAAAAAGACAACAGTTTCTTTTTAGTGACTACCCGAACCTGATGATAAAATAACCATTATTTAATTCTTTGAACGTAATTTTCTGTTTCCGTCTGAAGTGTTATAATTTGAATTTAGACTTTTTCTCAGAATGAAAACACCCGCGAACAAATGATCATACTATTTGGAACAGGTCCGTTTAATCACCAAAAAGACACTGCACGATGACAGATGACTTTTGGCAGCATATCGTGCTGGGGGGTGATCAATAAAAAAAATTAAAATAGGGACGATCAATGAATAAGTTATTTCACTTGCTTTTGCATGTTTGCATTAACTAAAAGAGCCTGAATTTTCATAAGATTAGCATGAATGCTGGCACAAACTGGGTATGAATTAAAAAAACAAAACAAACTTATACTAAAAATTGAAAGCCCTCTGCAAAATCCCAAATTTGGATATATGTATATGTATACACGCACACGCACACACCCAACAGGGTCCGTTAGAGGAGGTGGCGTACAACCCCCCCCCCCCCCCCCACTGGATCTGGCTTTCTAATCTAAACCAAAGGGATTTGAAAGTTTCAATCTCAGAGACACTAAAGTAAAATGTTGCAGCACAATCGTTTTACGTAATCTCAACTTGGGGTATCAATATGAAAAGATGGTGTTATCCTAAACTGGTACAGGGCTACCATTAAGATATATTCTGAATATATATTTTGTCCCCCCACAAAGTGTCATTTGACAGCCATATATATATATATATATATATATATATATATATATATATATATATATATATATATATATATATATATATATATATATATATATATATATGATGGTTTGGCTCTGCAAAATTTCTTATTTCGTAAGGAGGGTTCCCAGTAATAGTAAGACCATACACGACATGGCTTCTCCCCTCTTTCTCTCTGTCTCTCTCTCTCTCTCTCTGTCTCTCTCTATACATATATATATATATATATATATATATATATATATATATATATATATATATATATATATATATATATATATATATATGCAGACTGCTCTCGGTCGCTGGCAAGTAACTTCTAGTGAAATAAGTGCAATGTATCTTATAAACTAACTTAAATATATATATATATATATATATATATATATATATATATATATATATATATATTCATATATATACATACATATATATATATATATATATATATATATATATATATATATATATATATATATATATATATATATATATATGTATATATATATTCGCAGTATAGTTTCTTCAATACATCTTTCATTAAAAATGACGGAAAAGAAGAATATTTTCTTTCACTCATTTTTTCTTCTTTCCGTAAGAGTGAATGAAAAGCTGGTTTCGATAAATATTGATACTTTCCAAAAGACCATTTTCAGTGGCATCTTCTGTCCTTTAGATCCGTTCACTTGAAAAGAAGAAAAAAATAGTAAAAAATTAAAAACACGTTCCTAGTTTGTCATTTTCAATAATATTTTTTCAATTTGACCTTTTTTTCAAATTTTTTAGAATTCATAACTAACTTTTTACAATATACATATATACATATATATATATATATATATATATATATATGTGTGTGTGTGTGTTTGTGTGTATATATATATATATATATATATATATATATATATATATATATATATAGAGAGAGAGAGAGAGAGAGAGAGAGAGAGTGTGATATTTATAGATATAGAAAGATAGATTGATAGATATAGTGTGTGTGTGTGTGTGTTTGTTCTTGATACAGTTTGACAAATTCTTATATGGAAAATGCTTGAGATGATAAATCTATCCCGATTTCAAATCAATTTAATACCACTGGAGTTGATTTCAGTAGTTTTAGCAGAAGTATGATAGATTGATCGTGCATAAATGCTTATTTTCTTCAGATTTTTATAGATTTTTGGTATATGTCGCCTTACGGACATAATGAATAGAACTTCTCACTTGTGATATGAAACATAAAGTTGTTTGCATTGCATTCTTTATGAAACTTCCACTTCATGAAATCACCAATCGTAAAAACAGTTGTTTCATTCTAATTGCATTGCGAAAGTACTTCAAAAATATACTTGAAATTAAAACTGCGTGAAAGACTAAAAAATTTTTTTTTTCAAAAAGATGGAAATAATTATTGAGTAAAACCTCATAGGCGTATGGAAACCCTCTGGTTAAAAGGGCGGATAGGGCTTTATTTATCCGGATTTGGGCGACGGGGCATTTGACCCCCTGCTTTCCTGACTAATTCGCCTATGAAAAATACTAATCAACATATTCTGGCACTCCTCTGTCATCCATTTGATGAAAAGTATTTCTTTGAGAATTGAATACTGAAATCGTCAACCCGAACTGTCAGTGTAGGTTTCTTCAGTTTTCAAGTAGGTCTGGCTGGATACACACACACACACACACACGCACACGCACATACACACACACACACACACACACACACACACATATATATATATATATATATATATATATATATGTATATATATATATATATATATATATATATATATATATATATATATATATATATATATATATATATATATATGTATCAGGCGTTCAGACTGCACCAATGGACATCGTGTGGACATCCAGACTTAATCCTTACTACGTCTGGAAAAAACGTTTTTCATTTTTTTTAAAACTCCCTTCAATACGTTTTTAGCGGAGGATTCAGTTTGAAATTATTGTTTATGCTAAATTGGTCCCTAGTTTGTGCCTGTTTCTATTTTTTTGAAATTCAGATTTTTTAGGGAATCCTGCCGACGAAAAAGCGAGAAAAGCAACTCATTTATCGATCACCCCTCATTCCAAGTTTTAAATTTATCATTTCGAAAACGGCATGCAGCCAAAAGACGTTGGTCACACGACAGTTTGTATTGAGTGACTAACCAGACCTGTCTGCTCTCCTTTCAATTTCTACGAACAACAAGTATATGACCTTCTCTCAAATCCTCCAGCTCTTAATATTGTTTGACTTTTTGTTTTACTATTCCCTGTGTTAACCCCGGGGCTTCTTAGAGGAATGTTTGTGTACAGATGGTGCATCACCGTAGGGCCTGGGCGGCTGAGGGGACACAGAAGGCCAAGAAAAGGGCCTTAAGAGTTTCCAGGTAGCCAATACGTTATGTCGATAAATGAAATAGGTTGATTATCATTTACCAGGGTGAATATGGTATGGGGTTCTAAAAGGGTTACTGCGGATGAAAATAGGGTGTATGGGGAGTGTGTATAGGCAAGGGAACCGCTTTGCTCCGCCTTATGAAATTCCCCTCAGAGGCCCTCACTAAAGAGTGACCATCCAACGATTTCGAATATTTTGTGATTTTAGGCACTCCAGCTGAAATGTACATCTGTAAGTTAATGTAGAATCAGTTCATAACATAGGATAACAGAAAGAATATCAACAGAAAATGTTGATTAGTATTTACATAGGTGTACAAATTAGGGAAGCGAGGTTCAAATATTAAACCTAGATAAAGGAATAACATAAACTCTTTAGCGAATTCATGTTTCCTTCATTAGACTGAATATAAATACTTATATAATAGAGGAACCTAAAATATTAAATTTCCGTGTTCCAACGTTAACTATAATAATCCTGCATTATGTCGCCTCTCCATTCAGAATCAGATCGTGATTCTGATTATTGCATTGAAGTCTTTTCAGAGTTCAGAAACATCCAGAAAAAACTGGTTTTCTTGAAGTTTACCTTCACGGTCTTTGAAAAAAAAAAACTTGATTAAATAATTTTAAGACAAGTCCAAAGTAAAAATTATAGACGTATATCAATAATGATTCCTGGAAATTCTTTTCTATGAAATGTTTGTTGTAAAAGCACCAATAAACCAATTCGTATTTGGTTTTGGTTGTTGATATTCGCTTCTATATAGAGGTCAGATTTCAAGTGTTAGATTCATTGCACTTACTCAGTCAACTAAATCATTTTATGATCTTTGTATAT
The DNA here is from genome assembly GCA_963457665.1 of Thysanoteuthis rhombus. NCBI lineage: Eukaryota > Metazoa > Mollusca > Cephalopoda > Oegopsida > Thysanoteuthidae > Thysanoteuthis > Thysanoteuthis major. The sequence goes on from OY735212.1 coordinate 62,542,969, forward strand.
ATGCTTATATACACGATAAAAAGATGTGTATATCCTATAAATATTGTTAAATTGAAGGGACAATTGAGCAAGTCTTTGTTCAAATTGAGATTTCATTTATCATGTTTCGTTAATCCGAGCTAACTTCTTCGGAAACTGTAGAGTGATACATTGAAGAAAAAGGTGAAAAACGTATTTAGTGCCGTTTCTCATGATAAGAGAGAGAGAGAGAGAGAGAGAGAGAGAGAGAGAGAGAGAGAGAGAGAGAGAGAGAGAGAGAGAGTAACCAAGTTCATATGCATAGGGACAGGGCATTTCCCAGGGCGTCACGGAATTAATATTTTCTAGACTTATCCAGTTCGTCACACCACCTTCTATTATGCTGGTCACTCTTTCGCATATGATCCCGGGATCCACGTTGTGAGTTGTAATGTTCAACGGTTGTCTAACATTCTTCCAACATAATCAGCCCATTGCTGTTTTAGTTTCCAAATCGATTGAGTATCTTTGACTCCTGTTTTTTCCTCTAATGTACTGTGCTGCCTTGCGACCACTCCTTGTGACGCCGAGAATGGTTCTCAGTTTAAGGGTTAATATTCTGGTTAGTTCCGAAGTTACAGCTCCATGAAAAAGTATCGAGGTAATGCATTAGTTACATACCGATCTTATTAAGATTAATAGAATTTTCCTCGTTCTTGAAGGTTGAGCTGGCTCTGCCGGATATTTGCCATCTTGGAGTGATTCTTCGTTAGATTTCTCTTTCGTAAACATAGGCACCTCCAGAAACATTTCAAGGGGCGTATGAGACACAAACAATCTCTTATTTTGGATTTAAAGATTCTTTTTCGATGGAAACGTTTTTCAAATAGGGCGAAAGTATGATGGGAAAAGGAGTCATCCAGAAGGTGGGTAAAGAGTTATACATGCTTGTACTTCTGAGACTGGATGTCAAGACAATAAAAAATTCATCGGCCATTTCTCCCATCTGCGTAATGACAGACACGAAAATTGATTTTGATGGCTTTAAAGAAAGTGAAAAACGCGTCAAAATTCTCATAGCCACACATTAAAAAACAAAAAACAAAAACAAAAATCAAAAAATTAAAACCAGTTTGGTTAGTCACTCAACAGAAACCGTCACATGACCAATATATTTTGGCAGCATCTCGTATTGGGGGTGATCAATGTGAAAATCAGGAAAAAAGGGTTGATCGATGAACAAGTTATTTTTCTTGCATTTTGTTGGATAGTAATCCCTAAAAAAAAGGTTGAATCGAAAAAAAAACAAACAAACCTCAAAACAAATCAAAAAACAAAATACGAAAAGAAACATGAATTCGGCCGGACACAAACTGAGGGATCGATATAGCATAGGCTTACATTGTACATTGACCCTCCTTGTAAAAAAATATTGGTAGGGGGATTTAAAAAGAAAACAAAAAATTCCAGACATATTTAAAAGTTCAAAATCTCAGCCCTCTAGCTCCTTTGGTATGACCAGCACGCCTGATAAATTTCCCATCACCCAGCCAGCCAGCCAACCAGCTAGCCAGCCAGACCAATTTGAAAACTGAGAAAAAATAACTATTTTGACAGTTTGAGCTGACAGTCTCTGACCAAACAATAATAATCAACGAAGTTTTCATCTATCTGATGATGTACACACGCAAACGCCCATACGTACACACGCAAACGCCCACACGTACACACGCAAACGCCCACATGCTCATGCATTCATAGAAATAAGCACACAAATCCGTCCACGCAGTTAAAGAGTTACATTCATTCAAGTACATAGACAGTAACATGGAAACGTACGTATAGATGTCACACACTTACAAGGGAGGAACATGTAGTCACATAAAATATCCCTACAGACACTTTCACAAACATACAAATAATCAAACAAGCCATAGATACAAAACATAAACAATGGAAGAGAAGGAAGTAAAAAAAAAAGATGACTTTTATTCACGCTAATTTTATCGAGTTAAAGGGACCTTGGATGTACGAAACCCGTTATTGCCCGTCGGCTAAACAGAATTGAAACTGCATTAACAAGCACACACACATAGATGGATTTACACACATCGTCTAGTATAAATGTGCAAGCGTAGGCAAATATTCATGAATGAATTCGTACGTTTATACATGCATATATATATATATATATATATGGATTATGAATTATGAATTGCGTTATATTATATAGACACTAATCTGAAATGATTTCCTCTCGATATACAGTCATTATATCATTCAAATTAGACAACGTAAATAGAATAAACAATTAAATAACATGAGGTTACTGCAGGGAACGAACCCGTCACCGATAAGTAGGCGCTTCAATATAGCTATGCACATACCATTGTGCTAAACTGCCCACTGATAAGGCAAAGGCTGAAAAACAACTTTCAACCCCAAAAAACTCATCTCGTTTATCGTCGGTCTTTTCGTCTCTTCCATCATGACGGTATATGTATTTGAGAAATGGACATTTTGCTTAGACAGAATGGATATATCATAAATTGCGTTATATCGTATAGAAATTTATCTGAAATGCTTTCCGTCGTTATACAGTCAATATATCAATCAATTTAGACAACGTAAATAGAATAAACAATTAAAGAAAATTACAGAATATATATATATATATATATATATATATATATATATATATATATATATATATATATATATATATTCTAAGGGTAACAGTAAAAGTATTTAGATCAAAATCAAAAATATATACCATTCTTGACGATTGACTGAAACAAGAAACACTGGTATTTTCCCTAACACACTCACACACACAAACACACACACACATATATATGTATATATGGTGTCTGTTCGTAAAGCAACCGAATTTTCAAAACAGCACACAAATGAGAAAACACTTTTTGGAAACACATTATTTAGCAAGAGGAGTATTTCCAAAGAAGAGTTCCCTTACTTGAAACAAAAATTCTCTCAAACACGTTGGTCTTCAAGATGTTTCATTTTTCAACTCGTGGAAAAAAAGCCGATGGGTCATTCTAGAACGTGTAGCTCAAAAACTAACGAACGTAGCTTGATACAGTTTCTTATACAAAAAATTCAAGACCGCTGCTACTGCTACACAAGGTCATTTTCATAGAACACAATATTCCAGTCATTCTTGTATATATGAGTGTGTGTGTGTGTGTGTGTGTGTGTGTGTGTGTGTGTGTGTGTGAATGCGTGTCTGTATACATAAAAAAAACATCTTTCTAAAAAATTCATCCTAGAACTTTTCATGTACACGATGTATATCTATGTCTTTTTCAAGAAGAACATTATTTCCCCGTGTTATTTAGGATGGAGCTGGGACGTTTGAAACATTTTTCCTGTCCCTGCACACACACACACACACACACACACACACACACACACACACACACACACACACACACACACACTCAAATACTTCTGTTGGTCACACTTTTAAAACAAAACAATTACGCCGAAAGGAATCGGAGTAGAGAAAAGTTTCTGAGTTAAAAAAAACTCAACACAGATACCGTGAAGAAGGTGGGGAGAAGGGGGAAGAACCAGTGTATGGATTCTTGGAAGGACAGGGTGAGACTAAAAGATATTCCCTAAAGAGGGGCAGCCAAACTCAGACATCAAGAAAATGATAAAGGCGAGAAAGTAATCGAGGTGAAATTCAACTCGCTTTCAAGTTTCTATGAGTAGAAACTTGCCAGAAAAGGTCGCTTCAGGCATCTCCCATGAATTTGTTTCTAGATATTACAGTTCTTTAGTTTTCTTCCCTGGGGCATACTGTTAGCAATGCAACAAGGTTTTTTTTTTTTACTACTTCTGATAATTTTCAGATTTCTTTGAAAATTAATCTGCACAAGACTGCATGGTCGAACTCTACTCCATCTTCCACTCTAAATGAAAATTATATATATATATATATATATATATATATATATATATATATATATATATATATATATATATATATATATATATATATATATATATATATATATATTAGACTGAAAAAAGCTCGTGCGTATCTGTATGATAAATTTTTGTTAATATCTAAGACTTGTCATTTTAGCTCAGTCAGTAAGATATCACTTGGTAATCAGTTGGTTGTGAATTAAAATCAGACTGAGGGAATGGGGATTTCAAATATCGGTTCACACCCCCCGTTTCGGTGAGGAATGTTCTTGTTCTTCTTGTTACAGTAGGTAAACAAAATCGACCCCAGAATTTATACTTATGCCAGACAACATTTCAAGCGGAAACTGTTAATTTCTGTCAGAAAATTCGCATTATTCAAAAAATGTTGACGTAATTGTATTATAAATACACTGCATTGGAGCGAAGCTTGTTCCTCTGAACAACACAAACTTTAAGGAATAAGTTTTTATTTCCTGATTTTGCTCAACGTAGGATAATATAAAAACAGTTAAATGTTTCATAAAGCGAATGACTATAAATAAGAAACTATTGCTCTGAAAGGCATTTTTGTTTCATTTAATTAATTACCAAGTATTGTCCGGAAATTATGGCGCTCTCTCAGAGATCTCCATTTAAAACAAGTCAGAATCTGTTATTAACATAAACCACAAGACGTGGAATAGAAAGGCTATATCTATTAAAGATGTGGGATAAAACGGTTGTATCTGACGAATCATGCATTTCTTATGATTGCCCAGAAAGAAAAAATAGGATATTTTAAGCAAATTAATAAGGAAATATTCTTCAGCGAATCTTTCTATTGCAAGAGAATTGCAAAGCTTATATAATAGATTATATAATGCCCTGCAAAGGTATTTAACCCTCCAGGAATTTTCCTATTGTCTTACCTTACAAACTGAGATTTAAATAGATTTCAGGCCTGTTTGTGTCAATTGATTTGCATAACAGTTTGAGGATATAAATTATTTTTTTATTGTGAAATAAACAAGGAATTAGACAACGAACCCAAAACTCCAACATTCATATCTATTTACTTCTAATTTAAAGATCCGCAATTACTGCTTCAAGTCTCTGGAGCTATGTTTCTGTAAGCTTTCTACATCTAGCCACAAGACTATTCCCCATTCTTCAAGGCGAAACTGCTTCAGCTCCTTCAGGTTGAATGAGTTCTACCGTTGTACAGTAATCTATAGATCAACCTACATATTTTCAACTGGTCTTTGGCAATAACATTCAACGACTTTTGAATATTTGCCCTTAACCCACAAGAGTGCTGCTTTAGGGATCCTTGCCTTGCTGAAGGGTGAACTACCGCTCCAGTTTAAAATCTCTGGAAGGCCGACACAGGTTTCCATTAAGAATTTCCCTGTGTTTAGTGGCACCAACCATTCTTTCAATTCTAATCAGTTTCTCAGTCCCTGTTGATGAAAAACACCACAATTCTTCACTCTGGGAAATTCGTTGAGTTTGTGCCAGACATAGCATTTTCCTCGATGGCAAAAGAAATTCAATTTTAATCTCAACTGACCTGAGTACCCTCATCATGTTTGAAGAGCCTCCTCGTGCCTTTAGGCGAACTTTTTCTTGTTTTTTTCCCTCCAAGCAATGGCCTTTTCCAGCCACTCTTATAAAAAAGCCCAGCTCTGTGGAGTGTGCAGCTTAAAATGATCCTATAGACAGATAATCTAATCTTTGCTGAAGAGCTTTCAAGCTGCTTCAGGCTTATCTTCAGTCTTTCTGTTGCTTCTTTGAATTATGTCCTCCTTGTCCTGTCTGTGAGCTGTTGTGGGCTTCCCTCTTTTGGCAGATCTGTCGTGATTCCATATTATTTCTTGTTTGTAATAATGGATTTAATGGTGCTCCACGAAATGTCCGAAGTTTGGGGTATTTTTTATCTCACAATCTGTACTTTTCTACAATTTTGTTTCTAACCTGTCCTGGGGGTCCCTTGGTCTTTCCTGATGCCGCTTGCTTGGTGGTATTACAGACTCTGGGGCTTTTCAATACCAATGTACATATATCAGATCATTTGACACATATTGCAAACAGATAGACTCCAATTAATTGATTATGTGACTTTTCAAGGCAATTAATCATACCAGATCTCATTTCGGACGTTCATAGAAAAGGAGGTTAATACATATACATTCAGCACTTTTCAGCTTTTTGTTCTTTAGAATTTTTCAAAACGATTTTTCTTCATTATTCCATTGCATCGGTTCAGACTATTTTGCATCGGTCCATGACATAAAAAATCAATTTAAACTATTGGTGGTTATGCATGAAGGTAAACTCTGCCCAAAACCTTCGATATTGATAACATTAAAAGTATTTGGTTTCAATTGAATATCAAGTAAATCCCTGTTAAAACGTCCAAACCAAAGTTATTGCATAAAAATAGAGGGAAATTCAATGTAATATAATAAAAGAAAAAGATTATATATATATATATATATATATATATATATATATATATATATATATATATATATATATATAAACATTAGTTATAAACACTGTTTAGTTTGCTTTCTTTTTTCTTTCTTTCGTTTTTTCTTGTATTCTATTTGTTTACCCCGAGAACTAATTTTCAAAACGTGAATAATAATACGTGCTTTGACATGAAAATAAATGTTGTTTTCTTTTCTCTCTTATAATCACCCTCTCATTCAGATAACGGCTTTCTCTCTTCGCGAGGAACGCTGTCTATCTCTCTTCAACCACTCGTTTTGGGTCACTTATTTACTTACAAACGCTATTAGCCAAATGTAGTGCTTGTCTTAACATAACATTTCTACCGTTCTTGCTATTATCGTAGTTGAAAACACCAAGATGGTGAATACTTCTGCAAGGCAGTGTACTGACTAAATTCGAACAGCTGCATCAAATGCACCTGTTTTGTTGATAGATTTTAATTGCTGCACATTTACTGACTCACTCTGTTACCGGTTGGACATGTCTCCCTAGAAGCGTCCATAAAATGTCTCTTTAGTACAGGCTGGCATAATGCGTCTGAATCAAAATGATTGTGCTTGTACATTGAAATATCTTAATTTCTCCCTCGCTTATTGATGAATTGCATCGAAAATGGCGCGTATTTTCCAACAACCTTTGACGGACAACTTGAACGAGGAAACATTCCTAGAAATTTCGTTGAATTACTGGAAACATTTTGAAATTTATACCCACAAATTGGAGGCCAATGCTTTGCAGCCGATCGGGATAAGTACACTCATTATGTCCGCATCTCGTAGCAGACATGACTAAGAGAACTCTGCAATTTAGGGTTTACAATTATAGTCAATACTTATGTACTTTCAACCAATTACAAATGAAAACTCTTGACCGTACACGGAAGGTTGCCTATTTGTTTACATAAATCCAATCATTTCAACTTGATAAGGGTTAATATCATGAACGGGGGCGCGAAATCACGGGTTGGTCTGTGGAAGAAGCTGTTCCTGCCTTCATGGCAGGGGTTCAGCAGGTGCAGCTGCGTGTCTTCCATGAAAAAAGAAAAAGAAATACATACTGAATCAAGTATTTATTTCTAATCACCAACTGAAAGAAAATTTTCCTATGATTGCAGAAACGTTTTGATTATAAAATAAAGTCCTCTCTGAATTATCCTACTGACAAATGTCTTGCTTATTATGCTTAAGCATCCTCAAGTTCTCCAGCATGAGCAGTTTTGCATTCATTGCTTCAAACAGAAATACAAATCTTTCTTTGTGATTGAAAGATTTGAGTAGTTATTTTGCCATGTATGGTTTGATATTAATAACAACATCAATTCCAGCTTCTGATCTTCGACCGAAAACTACCAACTGGACGAAGGACCGGTGGACTATAGAATGTGATAAAATATTCTTAAACCCAATCGAAAAATCACGTTTTTTTTATTGAACACAACTTAGTGTTGCCAGTTTTTAATCATTTTTCACAAGATATGACAGATTCTTTCAAATTTATCCGATAAAAACCTACGCTAGCTGAAAATCTGACCAATTATTTAAAAAAATTGAGTTTAATGCAAGTAATGTTTTTTATTCTCATTAATAATCTATATATTTGATGAGTCGGACTTTGAATGAGTATACAAAACATTTTTAGCCATAAACTTAGCCGGAAACGGAACGCTTTACCTGATTTAGCGATTTAAAAAAATGTCGTAAAATGCCTTTTCTGGAAAATTGCCCTCCTCCTTGTCCAAAATTATTTCCAGCTCCCTTGATCATGAATAGAAACAACCGAACACTCTTTTTATACAAAACGTTAAGACAAACATATTTTCGTGTTTCCAATGTGCCCATTGAATGGAAATTTTTACTTATTACTAACTCATCATCATCATCATCATCATCATCATCATCATCATCATCATCATCATCATCATCATCATCTTTTGTACTCGTTTTTCTTACAGGATATCAATGGGCAGCAAGTCTCCCCGATATTGTACGACCCTCCTTCCACAGATATATAGATACAACTTTTTTACTATGTTCTGCAGGACTATTCAAAAGACTTTGACCACTATTTGTATTACTGTCACATTCATGTTTCACACTTTTCTCAGTTCTCTAGGGAGGTCTAGACACTCATCTAGTTTTTCAATTTCTTTCTACTTCGCTCTGTGATCTGTCTCAACAGCGAAATCTAACAAGCTGCTTCCTCCTTGTTTACTACAGCTAGATTTAGTCTTCTGGTTTTGATTTGATAATCTGTTTGAATTTTCGGAGCATCTTATGTATTTGATTTTCTAGGACAGATTCTTATTAGTGGATACACCATTGATTTGTATAGTCGGACAGCAGTCGCTTGCACAGTTCCCAGTGGATCATTTTCCCCAACCCAATCATGCCTTTTTTTTGTAATCCCAATGGGTCTATTCCCAACAATCGCTCACCTTGTGATTAATGGTCTAATATTTAACTTCAGGGTCTACATTTGCTGCTCCCCATTGTTTTGTCTATTTTAGCCTTTTTTTTGTGTATATGTGTATATATATATATATATATATATATATATATAGATATAGATATAGATATAGATATATAGATATATGGAGAGGGAGAGAGAGAGAGAAAGAAGGAGAGACCGATACCAAGACTGACCGCAGTCAGAGGCGACCAAAAAGCTCCTTTTTTGTTCGCTACTTCCATTTCGGGAAGGGTGCGACTTTCGTCCCAAAGCTTACGTGGTACTCAGCCGCTGAGTGCACAGGGAAATTAGTCCTAATGAAGAGTTTTCCACACTCTTCACTCCTACTGGGAATCGAACCCCGATCCATCTGCGTGTGAGGTAGACATTCTAGCCATTACATCATCTTTTGCATAGCTGGTTCTTATTACATTGTTCTGGGCTGGTATTTAGAGCGGCTCGATCTCTCTCTTTAGGTTTCCTCTGCGTAGCCATGCCCATGCCGATTCATGTACAATTCTTTGAATTTTTTCTGAAATTCCGACACAGTTGGTTTTCTTCCGACCCCCCCCCCTGTTCTCTAGCCCCCTCCTCCCTTCAGCGTTGATTCCATACCAATCTTTTACTTTTGCTTAGCTGTTGTTCTACTCTTCCGTGTCCTGTTGTGAATCTCCAGAACCAGCACTCATGGATTTAATCGGTGTCTCGTGTTTTCCAATTAGCAATTTGATACCGTCAACCAAAATTATCAGCAAAACTGTCAACATAGGTTTCTCTAAGGTTGTAAGCTGGTCTGGTTGGCTGGTTATGTATGTATCACGTAGACAGGCCGCACCAATGTAGCTGGGGGATTAAACCCCCCAAGTAGGTTTTAGTGCGGGGTCAGTTTGCAATGTACGTTTATGCTAAATTAATCCCTTATTTTTGAAAATCAAGACTTTTCAGTGATCACAGCCCAGCATAAGGAGAGAGATGCAACTTATTTATTGATCACCACTTTTTTTTGAATGTATCATACCTAACATGGCATGCTGTCAAAGGACATAAGTCGCATGATGGTTTCTATTGAAGGAATGACCAGACGTATTTTCTTATCTTTTTTTACGATTTCTTGGGTAATGTCAATTTCCGGTCTTTTTTTTCTCGATCGCTTGAAAGCCATTCAGCTTCTCTTTTTTGTTCAATTCTTTATTCGCACAGATAACTCCAGAAGTGTTTTGTTTCTTTCACATCTAATTGTTCTACTCTCTCTCTCTTGCTTCTCAGTTTACTCCCCCCCCCCCGTAGAACTAGCTTTCTTTATCCTGGAATGTTCTACTTGGACCTCTCTTCGTAAGTATATGTTGAGCTTTCCCCAATTTTTTGTTTATATCTGCTAGTTTGTATTCTTGTACATTGTATTTTTGTCGCAATTTGTCTTTTTTCATCGCATCATATGTTCGGGTCATTATATGTTAAGGTCCTTATTTATTTCGTTGTCTCCTTTTTAGTGATTTGTTTTTTTTTTCTTCTTCGTAGTTTTTTTTATTTGTTGCCGCAGTCGCATTTCCCAACCTGCTTTTACATCTTTGTCCCTTGGAGAGCTTCCCTTCTGAAAACCTTTTTTCGCCATTATTTATCTTGGTTCCCAATTATACTAGATTGTATACATCGATTGTTTTATTAGCTTGTATATATTTCGAAAACACATTCACCCTCCAAGTTTCCAACTTGTTCAGTCTTCATTCCTGAATGATAGAAATTTTTTTCTCTTTTCATTGAGCCGATTTAATTTTTTCCCTCTTCTGTTGAGTGTACGGTATCTGTTAGGGTTGGACCGTGTGGTTTCCTTTCTTTCACGATCTCACGATTCTTTTTTGCCCGGTTCTTTTTTGGGCCTTTATTCCATCTGTGGTCATTCCGATGGAAAAAAAGTTACTCTCTACCAGCTTTTCTTTAAACTTCCATAATTTCCAGTTTGGGAAATCGGAAGTCGTTGCGCTTGATCAGCAAAGCTCAGGTTTGTTGCTGGAAACATCCGAGATCTGTGCTATATCTCCAGCATCCACTTCCTGTAGCCCTTTTGTGAAGGGTTGTTTCATGATAGTGGTGAAGAGCCAGTTAGATGTCATTTCTGCTTCATTTAGTTTTCTTGAGCTCGCTGGAGCCAGGAAGGTCGTTAGTCTCCGTTTTCCGTTACCTCCTTCAGTATCGTCGCAGATCCCAACAGCGCCGTAATCTGCACAGTCTTGCCCCTTCCTCTTATCTCCAATTGCGGTTGCTGGTGTCGTTGTTACCTCTTCCTGCCAGTATTTCACAAGTGTATATTTGAAAAAAAAAATCGATTGACACCTCAAAGTTTTCTTTATTTATCTATCTTGTTTTGATTTCCTGTTTACTTCAGAGCCAGATTTCGGGTGTTTCACTGCGATTCTTCTGTAAAAGAATTGTCACAAAAATGTCATAATGACTTTCTCCAGTTTCCAAATCAGTCCGGCTGGCTTGATATGTATGTATCGCATTTACAGGCCGTGCCAATGGAGCTAGAGGGTTGAAAATTCAAACATAAGCTCCTAAATATGTCTACACTATAAAAACCTTTATTTTTGTTTTTGGAGATCCTTCTTAGATAGGTTTTTAGAGGGCTGGTTCAATTTACTATATTAGCTTATGCTAAACTGATAACTATTTTTTTTCGAAAATTCAGACTTTTTAGTGATCACTGTCCAAATAAAAGACGAGATAAGCAACTTATTCATTGATCATTATATTTTTAATCTTTTAAAAATCATCACGCCCAACGGTTTTTATTGAGTCACTAACCAGACCTATTATTATTATTATTATTATTATTATTATTATTATTATTATTATTATTATTATTATTATTATTATTATTCTACATGTTTACAGCACAAGTTGGTGGTCTTCGCCGGGGACAGAGTGACTGAAAGTCTCCTCAATATTCCAACTGTAATTCGCCTTTGAATAATTGATTCGTATTGTGTGGTTCTGAACCACCGTAAATGATGATTCAGTTTGCCTATTCAGATGCCCTCTTCGCAACTGTTTCGTCTCGTTCCATCTGCAGTTCTTTAATTTGTCGCCAATACATTTGCTTTCCTTCCTATTCTTAGCTTATAATTGTTTTTCAGTTTTCCACCCCCATTACTTCTATTACAACGTTTGGCTATTGTAATTAGGTTTTCGTGACTTTGGCTTGTAAATTCCTCAAGTCTCTTTCACTCTCATTTCAATTTTTAAACCATAAGCTTATAGTATCACTCACTAGGAATCGAGTGCCAACAAATCTCCTCAGAATCCCAACTTTCTCCTCAGTCTTTTGCTAATATTGATAATGTTGTTGAATTAGGATTCTAAGTCTTCCAGTCTTTTCACAAGGAACATACCAAAAACATATACATATATATATACATATACATATATATATACACATATATATATATATATATATATATATATATACTTATATATATATATACATATATATATGTATATATATATATACATATATATATATATATATATATATATATGTATATATATATATATACATATATATACATATATATATATATATATATATATATATATATATATATATATATATATATATATATTCGTCAGTTTTCATCTTCGAACTTCTTTTCTTTTTTAGTTATCTCTAATATTCAAACATTTACCCATCTCTTCATTCTTTGGTTCACGTCTATTTCGTTTATTTATTGGAGCAAATTCTGTTCATTTATTAAAATTTCTCTACTATGATTTGATATTACCGCCAACAGGTTAGTAGTCGTGTCTCTATCCGACTGAGCAAAATTCATAGCTCCAAGCAAATTTTTTGTTAGTAAAACGTGACGGCTTATTTCATTCTGGTAAATAAATTCATCTATAAAATTAACATTCACCCTGGTTTGAAATCACGGCTGACTGATTGGTAGGCTTGAGCCTAACCGACGCATCTATACTGAATAATCTTACATTTCAATAAAATCAATCATACTTATACGCACGGACTTATTTTATCATGATGGATATATAGATTGACGCTAAAGAATGTACCTTTTTCTTCTATTTATTATGTATTCAATACAAAAGTTGCTGTAATCGTACTCTGAAAAGGATATAAATACTATATGTTAGTGTTGAACACATTTCACGAGAAGCTTCGTAAATAACTATAGATTCATAAAGTTATGGTTTAACTCTAAGTTTAGCTTGATCTGCCATACCGACTGGCCTTATTATCTATTCATATACGTAAAATCATTCTAATTCAAACTCGTAAACCGATTTCTCCACGCACGTCTATTTAGCGTTGACATTTGAACACCGACTTCTCGGCGTGCGACCACTTGGCAGAGGAATAACTCGGCATAATATAATTGTGTGCATGATCAACGCAAGGACCAACAAAAACAAACTATGGAATCAATACATTTTGTTTGAATTGAAGATCATCGTTCGTTTTGAATGATATCATTTACTTCCGTTGTTTAATTAGATAATTAATGGTTCGCAGAAACAAACAATAAAACTAGTTATTCATTTATTCAGAGTGTTCAGATGATATTTTATTTTAGATTTTTGTATCCCAATACATACTTTTAATTCCAGAGTTTGTCTTTGTTGGTTCTTGCGCTGAGAAACACTAAGTTATCGTGCGCTGAGTTACCCTTGCGCCGAGCGGTCGTGCGCGGAGAAGTCGGCGTTCAGATGTCTGCGCTAAGTAAACGTGGGCGGAGAAGTCGGCGAACCATTTAAACTAACGCTCTGGCGTAATAACGCATCTGAAAACTTATCTGTCTTCACATTCTACCAAAGTCATTAGGAGGCTTGAATTGGCACACGCCCAAAATGAACTCATATCTGCATTAACCCTTTGACGTAAGACGTGCAACCGTATTTCAACACGACTTGTCCCAGTCAAGAGTACTGCGACGGTAGGCAGAACAAATGGACATTATAAATCATGATCATTCAAAATTCGAGCATAATGTCTTTTCATCGCAACGAAACTGTCTCCAACATTAAGGCGTGAACTGATTGATTCCTTCACATGGGCATCCTGCTGCCACTTCTCCAGGGTGTGTGACAAAACCGTATACCCGGGGTGCAAAAGGGTATATTCGGAATATATCTCGGAGTTACACGATGGGCATTCCACATTTGAGTTCAACCTGCTGTATAATCCTGATGTCAGAGGGAGACGCATGTCCTGATCATGGGTTAACGCTATGGAGCGAGCGCCAGCGAATGTTCATACAGTCTTTTTATGCGGAAACATTAAGTTCGTTTATTTGATTATGCGGTCCCAACTTTCGACCCCCTCGTCATTAGAGATTCAGGCCAGGCAGGATCCAGTGGCGATGCTATGTCCCCTCTACCCTTTCACCGCAGCGGTCGCCCATGTTTCTCTGTGTAATATTCAGCGCCCATAAATAAGATATATACGGTGATACTTGTAAGAAAACCTAATCACCATTTAGCCACACATTTATTATTGATCCAATGAATGATTTTTTTTTTTAGATTCAGGCATACAATTGTCGTAATATTTGAGATATCAGATTTTTTTTTCGAATTCCGATCACCGAGTTGATTCTTGCGAATACTTAAACCTGATCATCTCTGTAGGCTGGAGAGAGAGAGATAGATAGATAGATAGAGAGAGAGAGAGAGAGAGAGAGAGAGTTTATGACGTACAAGGGACAAAAACTCTAAAGAAGCAATCAATACTTTCCTTTGGTGAGTATAGATGAAGCTCGTGTAAAACAACTGAAAAAAACAGACGACACTTTTTCCAGGTTGCATACACGCAACGATTCTCTCCAACAGTTAGAGTGACACTCTATTTATTCTAGCGAGTAAAAATAGCTGTGTCAGCATACACGTTATCAGACATTCGGAGGCGCCTGAGGAAATCAAGTACCCAGATTTTACACGGAATTCACTCCTCTATCTCGATTTTTTCTGGTTTCTTCTGGTTGATTACATCATCAAAATGAATATTCACCGTGAATACATTTACAAGATGGACGGCATCATCGTCGATTTTTCTGGACGACAATGAGCTAAGAGGCACGATTGGCGTAGGCGGTAACGGTACATACCATGGAAGTGGTGCTCCGGGTTCAAACTGTCAATGTTCATTTCGCACTATTGCCCTTGGGGAATGTATGAATCCATCTCCTCTTTCCCGCTCCAGCTATGGGTAAAATAGCAAGGCACATTGGGCTCTCTAGCTTTGGGAAGGTAACTAGTCTAGGAAAAGGACAACTATGATTCAAAACCGCTTAAGGTAATTTGACGTTCGATTTAACATCCCAACCGGCAGCTTCTGCAGCCAAGATGTCAGCTGTATCACTTTCTGCTCTCCTCGGAACTATTAGAGATTGAGCATCCTAGAATCTCCGTACGCTTCACCCAGGCACGTGCCCTTGGGTGTAGGTTCTATTGACTGTAGGGACAGAAAGGAGGCCAATCATTCAGAGATAATGTGCAACCTAAAAATAGATTCTGACATTTATTTAATGTTATTGACACATGTAACCTCTATTCTAGCGTGTAAGCATTACATGTCAAAATTGTCTTCGTTGCTGCAAAAAGTCGCAATATATTCGGTGCTAGCGAGGATCGAACTTATATATATATATATATATATATATATATATATATATATATATATATATATATATATATATATATATATATAGCATGAGTCAAACTTGAGTTGCAGACCAATTAGCTGGTACAGTATATATATGTATATGTATATATCAATAAATGGGCAATTTATATTCTGCAGAATATAATAATTATGGAGACAATCAGTGTTGAAGAATTGGTTCATTATAAATTGTCTGCATAATTATTACACACACAAATGTATTACGGAAAGATTTGTTGTCTCAAAATAAACAGTATTCGATCATTAAAATAGAGTTGAATAAATAAATACAGATATAAGATATATTCCCAATATATATATATATATATATATATATATATATATATATATGTGTGTGTTTGTGTAGAATTGTACTGTCAATTAAATTACAAGTTTTTATATAAGTTTTATTGATGTTGAGTATATTTGCGTTGTACAAGTATATGTATGTAATATGGTAGGCTTGCAAAATTAGTGATTTCGGGAAATCCTTCCTGCTTTCGATATTTGATTAATTACATGAAATCCCTAGTTTCACAATCAGTGTAATAATGGTTAGTAACATTGTGAAACTGATCACAATTGTAATGAGGTAGATCGTCACTGAGAGCACCATTATTGTGATCTTGTGACAAACTGAGCTCAACTTGGTGAATATCAAATATTTCATGCTTCAGTACGTACAGTGTATATAAAGCTTCTTATAATACAAATCCATGGCGGTACGGAACCGAAAGGTATTCCTGTTGAACTGAATAATTCTTGATAGGTAAATATCAACTCTTTACGATGCATGGGAAAAAAAAGATTTGTCCTATTTTAAATTCAGAAATTGGATTCATTCTGAGATTTTAGTCCAGTACTTTTTAAATCTAGGTTAGTCTATTCTCCACCATCAAAACAGTCTGCAATGAATTTTGAAAGATGACTTAACATCGTCAAAAATATTGATAATTTTCATAATACTTATTTTCCACGTATGTCTAGAGGGGAACTGGGACACAGTGGATCACAGGGCACCGTAAACCATTTGGAAACATTTTACGAATGCAAATGCACGACAGGAAGGCTGCCTCTTCAAATCTTAAATTATGAAAGACTCACCCGAGCATTGCTGGACTGTGTGAAAGCTAAGGGGCCTAATTTTAAGCCAAGAGTAATATTAAGTTGTACTCTGATTTCCATTAGAGTGTGACAACTATTCAGAATTATTCAATGGTGTGTGTAGAGCACAGTGACTTGGGGCACAGTGGATCACTTCTGGAACCGAGTCATTTCAATCATATTCTTCAAAATTGTTCCTGTCAATTCTCTTCATGCTGTTTACTAAAAGGGCATTTTACTTTCACTTTTGTATTATTTTTGTCCTCCTCCTGAATTATCATGGAGATGTTATGAACGTGATTTTGTATAAAATGTTCCCTTCAGCACGCCTAACTTTTGGCAATGAATGTTTGAGATAATTTCATGATTTCTTTGTAACATAGTCTACAATTCAACAATACTTAAATAAAATGTGTGGTTGGTTTCACTCCAGGACTTCTTTGAATCATTCAGTCTTGTGTTTATTCACTTTCCCCCCGCAGATGATTCACTGTGTACTGGAGCCGAAGAACAGTGGTTCAGAAATGATTAAAAAAAAGCATGTGCCTACCAGCTGCTCACGTTGGGAGATTTCACTTTCTTGTCTTCATATAACCTATTTCACTGCCAACAGATTTTATCTTCCTTTTTATTTACCCCAACACATTAATAAAATTAGTTTCTACCTACAATTGATTTTTCTTTCTGATCCACTGTGTCCTATTTCCCTCTATATCTTTTGCAACGCCTTTTAATGTCGCACTGCATAGAAGCAAAAGGGAAGAAGCAAATTACTGATTAACTCTTATATGTGTAGGTGGTTTGCTGACTCGTTCAAAGTCCTGTGCAGCTGTGTAAGGCAGACTTCTGGACTCTTTTGAGCGTAAAAGTATTACGTCGACTTCAAGCACTAATGGACAATGTCCGACGGCTATTCTCAAAACTCAATTGCTTTTGCTTCTTCACGTTACGTATTTCATACCGAAATCATCATCGCTAGTAAAGTTGTAAAGGTGAAAAAATGTTTTGGCATGTATATTTAGAAGTTGGCTACACTTATTCTTTAAGGTTATGTACACACAATAATCTCAGCTCCTTTATACGTTGTACGTATTCGCTTTTGGAATGTGAATAGCTTTGAAAGTTCTATTTCTATTTATTTATAGTCCCTCTGAAATGCAGGCTTTTAGTTGAAATCAAAAAGAGTAACTTTCATTATTTAAAAGAGAATGGAAAAATCCGTACCTAGTATAAATGAATCACTGTAGCTCACACGTGTATCTGAATTAAATATTTTGAAGATTATAGAAAATTATCTGAAACGAATGGATTTTTGTCAAAAAATATCTTAGAAGAAATTATCATAAAAAAATACCAGCACGAACTTTCGGCATTGTTGGCCTCAAAGTGGCCATTGAGTAAAAAACAAAGACTTTTTTGAGAAAGCAAGAAAAAACCCATTAATTATACGGGCAATCTGGAGCAAATAGGAGATTGTTTACTTATTTACATGAGTTTGTATGGAGAAATACCGTTAGAAAAAAAAAATTATCATATGAAATTAATTCCAACTGCATATTCATTTTAGTGCCGTAAATATGAAAAAGATACTTAACTTTTTTTGCTGATTACAAACCCAACCTTGACCTTGAACTCTAATCCTAAACCTTAGCCCTTAATACTACCCCTAGCACTAACCCTAGAGAATAAGTGTAAATCATATCCTTTTAACAGAATTTCAGAGGGTACCTAATAATGTACTCTTTAAAATTTCTGAAGTTCCAGTCCCCAAAATGTGACCAGTAGCGCTTCATATGCACACACGTGCGTGTGTGTGCGCCCTTCACACACACACACACACACACACACACACACACACACACACACACAATCACATACACATATACACATACACACAATCACATACACATATACACATACACACACTTACCAGCAAAGAGAGAAGAATCTGTAGTCAATTTGGTTCTAGATAAAAGCGAATATGACTGCTAGGAAACTGTCTTACAGACTGAGCTTAATTTACAAGCCTTTATTTATCATACATATATGCACATGCTTATTTCATTTTCATATATTTATACAAAAAGCTAAATTCATAATTTTCTCTTTTTATTATTCATACATTACAAAAGTTGCAATAATCATCTCCACTCGGAATAGAAAGAGTGGAGTTTGAACCAGCAGCAGCCATTCTTAAATTATCAAAATGATTTTAGATTCGCTTGCAACGTTGAGTGTTTTAAATGTTAACGTATATTAAAGTGAACCTGATCCATCGAGATTCCAACTCCAAGAAAATTCCAAAACAAATCCTAAAACCTGTGGTAGTTATCCCAGGGACAGAGCAAATTTTACGCCCCCCCATCCACGTATGAGGGGGGTCAACTTAAACCTGACCTCAAGTCATATTTTTACTTTCATTTAGAGGAAAATAAACATCAATACTGCCAAGAACTGATATCATTGTAAAATTGGTTCTTGAAAGAATAAATAATATCAAATCACTGTAGCCTCCCCAAATGTAGGGGTAATAACTTCAGAAATCTTAACGAGTACATCACTAAGGTCAAATCACGGTAGGGGTGGGTATCATATCGGTTTCCACCTTCCATTTTGTTGAGGATTGTTCTTGTTGTTGCTATGGTAGGAAAACAAAATTAGACCAAGATTTTGCACTAGAGTTTTCCAAAAGTTTTTTTTAAAGTTGTTTATTTAAGCTTTATCAAAGTTATAATAAAATAATTCTTTTTTCTTGTTCATCTGAGACTTTCTTCATATACGTCAAATAATCTGTATCGTTTACAACTTAATTGACTGGTTTTATTTTTACCAATATGATTAAAATGTTCAATAGATGACAACATTTGGATCTGGTCGCAAATAGAAATGACACCTGAGAGTTTCAGGTCCTCCTAAAATCTCATTTGACGTAATATCAGGTATATAAGGATGGATTGAGTCAGTAGCCAGAAATAGTGATTAGCTGACCTTTGATCCGAAATATTCACTGTAGAATTTTGGAACTATGTAATTAATGAGGAGATGTTTGATTATGTGCATTGACCAGGGAGGAGATTATGTTGGAGAAACATTTGTTATGTAAGTGAGTGAGTTTGTGTGTGGAGCCCCTACGTCCTGGAAATTTTGAATTCGATTGAAACAGTAGAGAGAAGAGTGACAGAAATGATCCTGGGAACAACGAAAAAAACAAACAAAAAAAACGTATGAAGAAAGAAATAGATCACTGGACTTATAATCATAGATTCTTAGTCGCTGTTACGTCCTACCGTAGATTCTTTATTGCTATTACACCGGATCGTAAATTTTCGAATTGATACTTGAGTTTCCTGAAGATTTGTTTTTCCGTAACAAGATTATAGTGATTAAAAGAATCGGCGACAAATGTACTGATTGGACTGAACCTATTACCAGTAACCCTATCTAACAAAAGCCAAGAGGAGTAGCTCATTTATTGATCAACCCGTATCTCATTATTTATTGATCACTCTCAACATAACATGCTGCCAAAAAATGTTAGTTACGTGACAGTTTCTATTGAGTGACTGAGCAGATTTGTTTCTTTGAAAAATGCCTGCACTTACCTGATACCAAAAGACAATTTATTGTATTGATATGATCATCGTTGTGTGTTTATTGTTATTAAATAGTTGAAGTTTTCAACATCTGCTTTGAGATGAGTATCTATGGATAAACAAAGTTTTGCCTTATATACGACGGTAGTGAATTCTCTGCAAAAACCTAACTTATTTTTTTTACACAATCACAGCAGGAAGGGAGATTTCTCCAGACTTACTATTTCATCATCCACGATCCCTGTTATCGATGATGGCGCCGCTTCCTTAGAACAAAACAAAAGTAGTTCTGCATCAGAGTGAACGTGAAGGGGCACTTTGGCAAACCTTAATTTTGCTTTTTTTTCTTGTATAATAAGGCCGTAACGCACGAAATGAGTTCAGATAAAATTGATTTTATTGCATAGTGTGATGCATGTCCTTGAAAGGTTTTTTATCTTCAAGTGACTGCATCATTGTTGGTTGGGTATCAGTGAATAAAGGTCCGAGCAGATGAACGTAGACGAAAGTATCAATCATGTCCAAACATTATGCCGACGAGGGAGCGAATGAGACGAGAAATTAAACACCTTTGCTTTTCCTCTATCTGCAAAATGAACTTTTTTTGTGTTGCAGTTGAGATTGTGAAGAGAAATCTGCATGCCATACAAATAAAACACACAAACAGCACAAAATATTTGAACTGGCAGAATAAAACATCTGGCAAATTTGCTTCATGTTTCCTAAACTAGTGACGTTTTTCGTTGCCTGAGAGGACATTGGATTGAAATCCAATCAATTACTTTATCTTAACAAAAACTATAAAATATAAGATGTTTAAGTTGGCTCGAACCTAAACTCTCCAGCATCATTATTGCTATTACGTTAATGATTCTTCTTAACTTTGATTATCTCTGTTGATTATTCCGTTGTCATCCCCACTACTAGATTGTCAACGGTAACCTTGAAGTTCGAGCCTTCCTTCCACTCTTTCCCTCTCGCCACGGGTAATAAGCGAATCGGTCGAACTCGATCAGTAAAGTTAACCCCAACCTACACCGTGGCTAACTGATTCTGATCCTTCCACTAACTAACAAGAGTTATTTGTTGGAGCTAAGCCCCTTACACATACACACTACCCATCAATCCGGGGACCACGTTGCCAAGAATGTTTTAATTGTCTGATCAATCAAAGTATCGTGTGCCTCCTAGCGAAACACCTGAGTCACCCGCCCAATTTGCTATCTCCTTAATTATGTCCAAGAGACGATTGTCTGGAAAGTCTAGTAGACCTTTCCTCTCAAAGAAATGCTACTCGTAGGATCTGGGTAGAATTGCTCACGTATTTTATGTACGTAGTCGGACACTGTTTCCGATGAGAAGTCTCCAAACAGAATTTTCTATTCAGATTAGTTTTATATGCTTCTTAAACAAACATCTCGATGTCAAACTTATTTAATCTCCCTAAAGCCTCCTTAATCTCTCTTACGTTTTTTTGTCCTGTACTGGAAATAATTTTATCTAAAAGATTAACTTGATTTGGATGTTGCCAATTTTCAGAATTTTATTCATTTTGCTTCATTTCAGTTTATTCTATTTGATTAAAAAAAATCACAGCATCTTAAGCGCGTTTTGATTTTCTATCATTACCCCTGTAATTCACTGCACGTGTTTTTCAACGTGTTTGTTTGCCATTTTGAACGTCATTTTTTCGAATTTGTTCAAATTATTTACACACAGGATATCCAAATATTTTCTGATGGGTCATCCTCTGACGAGTTTCAGTTGAGAGAAGCCCTTTTCTTCCTCGTTCATGTATTACTATGCATCCGTTAATCAAGGAAATTCTAAATCTTAAGCCCTGATGGAATTTTCTCTCGAGATCAAATGACAGTTTCGCTCGACTAACACACCTACATACCAACGTTATCTGACGCACGTATACTTTGCTGCACACACACACACAGACACACACACACAGACACAGACACACACACACACACATATATATATATATATATATTGCTACCCATTGTCTCCATATCGTAGCAAAGTGAACTGGTGAGACCATTCCATACGTAAGTTCTTAAAAACTGTCCAAATTCTAAAGATTAATAGTATCATTGTTGATAACGTAAGCATCATAATCTATAGTCCGTTGACTAAAGATTAAAAAACATGTGCAATTACCTTTACCTATTTCGAAATGTCAACCAGAACTGTCAACGTTGGTTTCTCCACTTTTCAAGTTGGTCTGCCTGGCTGGCTGTGTATGAATGTATCACGCGTACAGGCCGTTCTAAAAGAGTTAGAGGGATGAATATTTGAACATTTACTCCTTATTTTGAGTAGAAGGCACGGTGTTCTGCTTTTTTTCTTACCCAACCTTAGTTTTCAGCGAAGTGTCCAACTTGTAATGTAGATTCATGCTAAATTGATCCCTTAGTTTGTGTCCAGCAGTATTCACGCTTGTTCTTTTTGGGGACCTTTTTGGTGATCACCGCCCAACAAAATTGATTATCTCCATCACAGCATGCTACCACATGGCAGTTTCTATTGATTAATCAGATTTGTAATAATTAGCAAAGTTTCTTCTCTCTCCTTGAGTGTGTGTGTGGGTGCGCGCTTCAGGTCACATTTTTAGGTATAAAAACCTTGGAAATGTGTATGGGTACACCACTGAACATCACCTAAATGATGTTTTTTCAAAAAAGTGCTGGGCAGTCTACATGGTCATTTCAGCTCAACAATGCCTAAATTTGAGTCAGTATTTTTTCAGATAATAAATCTATTTTTGAAGATAATTTCAGATAAAAGATCTGTTTTTAAAAAGATATCAGATATATTCTTTTTTGATATTTAGTTCTGTTTCACGCCAGGGATACGGTGGTTCATAAGATGCAAGGTACAGATACTTTTTTTATCCGATTCAGCGCCCTGGAGAAATTTTTGACTGCTAAGGAAGCGATCATTTTCCAAGTGTCATGAAATATAATTGTTTTACCTTCGTAAAGAAAAATAATTATGTCTAGTTTTTAGAATTACACTTGTTTCAACTTTTCTGAATGTGATGGAAACTCGTTTTCCTGGCCTTTGTTCTACATGGATTCTTTTTCTGAAATCCTCAATGTTGCTCACGATTTTTTTAAAGGAAAAAATATTGCAAAATGTCACCAAGCGCATGGCCAAGACGCGGTTGAATGTCGGCAATTCCTTTGTTATTCTTTTTAAACCATATTTTATCTTGAACGATTGTCATGTTTTTCAATTTAAGCCTCTCTGTCGTACGATCTCTGACATTCTTCATTTAGCAACTGCAAATAATCTTAGGACATAGCTCCATTTTCTACAATATTCTGCCAAGTATATCGGCATCTTTTCTTGACTGATATCTGAAAATGAAATATTTCAATTCATAGTCCATCAAGTCTTTGAATTCGTAAGTCATAACGGGGTATCTTTATGATTTTCAACGGAAATCATAATCAGGCAACGTGCAGCGTCAGGCATATTGAAATTACGTGGGGAGCATATAATTGCCAAAACTTTTGTGCACTGACACTTCCGAGTATCTTTTCTCAAGAATTGGTCGTATGGTGATGTACGTGCTGAGTTCGTCTAGGACTCTATCATTCCAGCATGCCAAGACCGCTTCCAAAAGGGTGGAGAAAACAAATCTCGTAACACACCTTAGGAGATCTCTGATCCTACTTATGTCTGAATAGTTATTTCTACATGTAGTAAATTGTACACACACACACACACACAATATATATATATATATATATATATATATATATATATATATATATATATATATATATATATATATATATATACATATATATATATATATATGTCTGTGTTACCCACGTAGATAATTACGCACGTATGCATGTGTGTGTATGATAAAAGTGGGTGTTTACACTTCCAGGATTCGGGTCAATGGAGATAGCCTGGATGGTTAATCAGAACATACTTGATCTCTCTTGCCTATTTCAGGGTTTTGCACGTTTTGTGTCGCGGAAAACCAGATGATTTTTAATGGGTTTTCTTTTGAAATGAACGCAATAATCGTATTACGGGGGCTTAGATTAGATTTTCCGTGTGGGTGAAATGTCAGTTGTAAGTGCACGCTTTCAGGGTTGAGAGTAAGGTCGTTTGTACTTGTTTGGCTTACCAGAGTGATTAAGGGGTTAATCCCTGTAACAGACGAACAATTAGTCAGCAGTCAGTTGAATTAGTGGAGTTCACTCCGGATAGACGTTCTTAACGCGTGCCAGCGAGCCAAAGATATTTTGGCTCCGACCAATTGACCGTATCTAAAAGTAGAAGAAGAGAGCTAAGAAATGGTCAGTAGATTTACTGCGATAGTGTATAAGGCGAAAAAACGAGAGGATGTTGACTCTAGACTAAGATGAACCAGATACGTTTCGTTTTGTTATTTCTGCGTCAGTGATTTATATCACTTGCGCCTTACTACGATACTGCTTGGAACATGACGGCTTTACAAAACTGCATCAATTGTATAATTCGTCTTTTGAGTTACAGATGAGGGATGTTGCTCCTTATCCAATCAGGATGGCAAAAGGTCATTGTTTAATTACTCAGTACTGACAACATGTTGTATTTTTTTAATTTCATTTCAACCGCAAAAATTGCTGCATTTTCTTCGAGTAACTAGTGTTTCAATTTGCAGGATAATATTTTCGTTTTTAAGTTGTAATCGTTTCTTTGTTATTAGTACGAATGGCCAACGTTTCGTTTCTACCACTTCAATGACGGGTCAATCCACACGTAGAATTTCAAGCCGGAGAGTCGATATCACATGTTTTGGAAATACGATCTTATTGTTGAAAAAAAAAAAACATTGATTTTTTTTCCCAAGATTATTGGGTTGCATTTTATTTCATGAGTTATTTATCTTGTTCATACGAACGATGTATTGGGTTAGGACGATAAGAAGGAAATAATATCGTATTTCATATCTCGGTCAATACAGATGAGTTGGAAAACATGCATCTCTTTTCGAAGCATAAAATATGAAGGTTACTCCGAAAAACATGCTCTCAAATAAAATGTGCGCTCGAGACTGAGAGTACTTGAGACCAAATCGTAAATGCTTTTAACATTTAAACTGTTTTTATTATGATGTTGAATGCAAGTGAAAATAAGTTAGACAAGACAGGCCGCTGCAGGGTCAAGCTCTACTCCACCTTCCATTCTAACTGAAGATGATTACTGCAACTTTTATACTGTATATATGATAAATGAAAAAAATATAAAAATATGCATATTTTTTAGTTTAAATGTACTTATTAATAAGCGTATGCAAATCTGTATGATACGTTTTCGTCAATATCTAAGACTAATCAATTTAAGTAAGACAACCACCCAGCGATTAGTTGGGAGGGAGTTGAAATCACAGCAAGGAAATGTGAATTTTGCATGTCGGTTTACATCTCTAAATTTGGTGTTCTTCTTGTTACGGTAGGAAAACAAAGACAACTCGAGACTTTCCACTGGAGTTTGACAAGTCTTTCTTTTCACTCGGCATAAGTTTATTACAAATGTTGTAAATGAAATTTCAGATACAAAGAATTTTGAAGAAATACTAATCTATTTGATGACCTTGTTATCTGAACATGTTCATAATGTACTTCACGTCTACAACATGAGTTTTTTTTCAGAAATGGAGTTTAATAATTAATAATGCTCAAATAATTAGAAACAAGGTTTCTTCAGTTGTTAAGCTGCTCTGACTGGCTGGCCATGAATGTATCTCGCGTATGAGCTGCTCCCATGGAGCTAGAAACCTTCAACATTCACTCCTTATCGTATCTAGAAAAAACTGTAAAAAAATCTCCCCTCTGAGCGGGTTTGTAGGGGAGGGGTAATTTGCAATGTGAGTTAATGCTGAATTGACTCCTTACTTTGCACCCAATTGTTTTATTTTTCAGAAATTCGGACTTTTTCTAGGGATCACTTCCCAAATAATAAGAGAAATAACTTACTTATTGATCACCCGTTTTCCCGATTTTTTTTAATGATCATCCCCAATTAACGAAAATTTCGGTCATGTTACGGCTCCTATTGAGTGAATAAGTAGACTTGTTTATATATTTAGCATGAATAATCATGATTTCGATTATTCTTATTGAAAAAAAGTTTTAATCAGCACTTCACTTCAGACATAAAAGTGCTTGAATTTCTAAAATGAAGCACTAGAATCCGCCAACCAAAACCGAGATAGGTCTTCAGCAAGAAGTGGTACAATTTACAACGTACGTTCATGCTAAATCGACTTCTTAATTTGTATCCACTTGTTTATTTATTTTTTAGATTCAGACTTTTTTTTGTAGTGAATACTACACCACAAAGGCTATGGAAGTAAGTTATCCACTGATAACCTCTTTTTCCTATTTTTATTTGATCACCCCAACACTGCAAGCTGCCAATATACGTTGACATGTAACAGTTTCTTTTGAATAACTCACCAGACTTGTTTCTGTTGTTTTTGTATACGAATGACCGCTTTTATTATCCTGCCACAGGGACTTCATATTTAAGCGAAAGCTGATTTTACACCTAAAGCCATTCTCCCTACAATCGATATTCCACGTTTGTTTATCTTTACAACTGATATCTTTTAATACAACGAATATTGAATATAAGGATTTAAAAAATGTTTTTGGATGGAGTATTGCAACATTATTATCAATTCTGACTGTTTTTTTTTTATCTTCATCCTAACTTCCAGTTGCTTATTTCAGGAGAAATAGTCCGAATCATATTTCAAACGCAGCCCTGTTTTTTTGTGTGTATACAACGGTACGAAAAACGCCTTCTGTGCAAGCAATTAGGACGTCCAGGAAAACGGAGTTTATTTTTGTCCTTGTTTCCCATCGTAAACAGTATCGATGGTCTATCAAGTGGTATTTCTACGGTCGACCAGATTAACCCATTAACGGCGAATGGCTGAAATTTCAGTCAATACAATAATATAATTAACTATTACTTTCCGTCACCTGCTGCTGTTAATAGGTTAAGTGATGTGCCTTGTAACGCAGTATTCAGACCAGATGTGTCTTCCAACTGCTTACGATAAAATTTTGTTAATGGCTCAAATTATGCACATTGCTTTAATTGAATTCTCAAATCAATCAACCAATAAAGAACTGAATGAGAATCTTTACATAAAATGTTGATTTATCCATGAAAGATGGTTTAGGTCTCTCATCCTTCACCCTTCTTATCACTTTGCTGTCTTCTGTGTACGTTCTTATATCATCACTAACAATGAACTTTTTTCCATCCTACTGTCCATTGTGATCTCTGAAATAAGCATATTGTTCGTATAAGTTATTATTAACCACTAAGTCGACGACAGCAAACTTTGGTCCAGATCTCTGCACGGTCTCTGTCTCTCGATGTTTTGATCATTTGTGCCTCCCCATGAGCAGGTGTGTCTCGTCGCACTATTACTGTGTTTACCTGCCTTTTCATATTTTGTTGTCTACCAACCTCCATTTCCTGACGAATGCAAATGATAAGCAATATATCATCGCCCACAATGTATGGTGGAGCAAAAGGGGAAAAATACAAACGCTCAGAAAGCTCAACACAATGTCAAAAAAAGGAGTAGGAATTCTATATTCTGTCGAATGAACATTTGAAAGTGATCAGAAATATCCACACCTCACATAAATGAATCACTGTAGCCCACGCGTGTCTCAGAACAATTATGTGGAAAATAACTAAAATTACTCAAAAAGAATTTATTTTTATCTGCAATCATCTAAAAAAATAGATATTTTATCTAAAACTATCTTTAAAAACATCTCAAATTGTTGCAAAGACGCATCGTGCAGCCATCAGTATAAAACATTTTATAATGGCAGTTTTGAATGGTTAAAAGTGACTAGGTTTTTACCGTTGTTTAAATCAAATAATGAATATGATTCTTAGATAATTTCATTGGTCACTTTTAAAATTCAAAATTTGCCACATCTTTCTATTGTGGGCGCCGCGGGGCCAATATTTTCTGAACTTGTCCAGTTCGTCCTGCCATTTCATATTCTTCCAGCCTCAGTTTCGCATTCGATCTCTGGGGATCCATGTTGTGAGTCGTGATGCCCATTGTTTGTCTACCATTCTTGCAACATAACCTGCCATTTCCAAATGGTTTCTATTACGTCCCGGATTCCTGTTTTTCTCTCTGATATACCGTGCTCTCACTTGAAATCTCTCCATGACTCTCGTTTGCGTGTTGAATGGTTCTCAGTTTATGGATTAGTCTCTTGGCTAGGTTCCATGTTTTAGCTCCATTGGTGACTATCAAGAGGATACATTGGTCGTATACTCATCTTTTTAGGACTAATGAGATTTTCTTTTTCTTAAATGTTGAGCTGGCTCTACGGGAAGTTTGTCATCCTATCGAAAATGACTAAAAAGACCCTAAGAAGCAATTTTTTGAAAGAACGAAAAACAAACAAGTTGATCAGATTAGTCATTTGTGGGGTTATGGTTATTCAATTACAATATTTCATAAATCTTATGGATGTCCATCGGAATAAAAATGCACTTATTCAAAAAGTCAAATGAAATATCATATTCATTAATTATGGACAGCAGGCTGATAGGAACTGTCAACCCAAACTATCAATAAAATTTTCAGTTTCTTCAGTTTTCAAGTTGGAACAGCTAGCTGATTATGTATGTATGTATGTTTGTATGTATGTATGTGTGTATCTCGTATATAAGACGAACCAATGATACTCAGGTCTGATCATCTAATCTCCTTACAATGTCTACAAAAAAAAAGAAGTTGCTTGTTGTTTTTAAAAGTTATCCCCCCTCAATGGACTTTAAGTTGGTGGTCCAATTTACAATGGAAGTTTGTGCTAAATTAATCACTATTTTGGGCTCACCCATTTTTTGGAAATTAAGACTGCCTAAACAGAAGGCAAGAGAAGTAATTCATTCATTGATCACCCCATTTCGATTCTTATTTTAATTCATCACGACCATCACGGCATGCAGCTAAAAGATGTTGGTTATGTGACGGTGTCTATTGAGTGACTAACAAGACCTTTCACATTCCAATATCTCGCAACTGCGAAAAACATTTCTTATCAATGTATCTATTGTTAAAAAATGATTTTAATGAATATTCTACCACCTGGATTTCTATACATTCAATGAATTTTCTTTTTCTATCACCGTTTCATTGGATTGATCGTTTTTCGCCTCTATTGAGAAGAGCGGGATTCCGTCGTTGTTTCTCACGTCTTCATCTTCTCTCTGCGCAGGCGTCGCCATGGTTAAGCCAATTGATTTTGCCTCTTTTCTTCCCCCAATTATAAACAAGATTTGGTCTTTTAAAAATGTTCAGCAGCGATTATGCTGACGTATGCATGTTAGTATCACAGTTGCTAATTTAGCACTCTTCGCACTAGATCAAACGCCTTTATTATATGGTAGCGCAAGAATTCAACATATAGCGCTGTGTTTTGGACATTTACGACCCTACTTTTTTTTAACAATTATAGCCAATTTTAGCTATCTCCCAGCCATTCAAAGACAAATTCAGCCATTTATTTAGCTGTTTTTTCCCAGCAATTTTAGTTAGTTTCTATCAATTTGAAGAAAATATCTTAGC
Source organism: Thysanoteuthis rhombus (assembly GCA_963457665.1). NCBI lineage: Eukaryota > Metazoa > Mollusca > Cephalopoda > Oegopsida > Thysanoteuthidae > Thysanoteuthis > Thysanoteuthis major. Next base: position 62,572,841 of record OY735212.1, read on the forward strand.
TACTAAAATGGCCAAGAGTATCTTTTGAGTGTTTTTTTCGCTTTTTGACACTTTTTCGAGGTCGATTAAGCGCAATTTTTTTGAGTCGCCAAAACTAATTGGTATATATTGATACAATCTTACAACTGTATCTCTTAGTATACATATACATAAACAAGAACCATAAGTTCAACAATGCGTCCACCATCCGTGAAAGTAGTATCATTTTCAATAAAAGTTGTGACTGGACATTTTTGGTGTTTTTTCTACCGCTTTTTTTTTCTCAAATAAAAAAATGCAGACCTTAATTATCATACTATGACATCGTAGCAGATATTGAAAAATGACGTTGCATCTCTTTCTTCCTTCCTCTTTCTATTGATCGACGTAATTGCAACAGATCGTCAGACCGAACACAAAGCATCTTATCTAACAACCGATTTTAAGCACATATGCATGCACGCTGATTGAAACGCATACATATAGATGCCTATTCTGGAATAGGCATATTTTCCCGTAAATAAACATTCAACCAACACGAACTGACGTATATTATTGAAATATCCCTAATCATACAACAGTATCCCAGTTTCTATCTTCCTGCTGGACATGAAACGTGTAGGAGGATATGCTCTACTTCATGATTATTAAAGTGTTTGAGACATCATAGAATGGAGTAAAATGTCGCCTGAAATCTAATATTACAGCCTCAGTACGCTTCGGTTATTACCGTGTTATCTTTTATGAAAACATTTAAATAATGGCTTGTCAGTAGGGGAGTCCAATAATAACAAGCCTGACTGCTGCAGGGGCCAACCCCACTCTTACTTTTATTCCGACTGAAGAGGATTACTCCACCTTCTGTATTGTATGTATAATGATATCAGGAAAGTAATTACGGATTTTCAGGTTCTGAAAGGATTTGCGTAGTTTCAAAAAGGAGATAAAAAGCATCGCCGGTGAAGTTTAATCAAATACCATTCATCAATAATGGAATCACCATCATTATCAATGACAACAACCCCACGGGAACGCATTTTTTTCTATTCTTCAAATAGTTCTGCGTTTTTAAAATCAAATTCTGTGTTTTTCTTTGCTCATTGAAGTCTCCACTTACCATTGGTCAAACTTCATTGTACACTATAAACGGTACACTGCCAGATACAAGAGATGATTATCTAAATCTAGACGTCGTTTCGTCCCATTTAACCATTTCCTTGCCTTAGTTGGTTGGCTTATGATTTAAAGCAGTGACATACGAAATTACTTTTGGGACACCCTGATATAACAGATAAAAATAATTATGAAAATGTATTTTTTCTAGTATAAATGTATTTATTTTTTTTTTATAGAAAGAAATTAACCCTTGCGTATTTGTCGGATGAATTTCGTTGATACGCCAGACTTGTTAGTTGGTAGCTCAGTCGGTAAGACATCCGCCTATCAAACAGTTGGTCGTAATTTCCTACCACGAGAAGGGAATTATAATTTTCACTCACAAAATTCGACGAGGGTTGTTCCTCCTCTTGTTACAACAGAGAGACAAAGTCAACTCCAGGTTTGGACTAGGGATTGACAAAATATTTGTTCTTTGCTAGGATTCAATATTCACTTTCGTTATTAAAAAAGACCATTTTACCGTATACAGAATCAGTTTGTTAAACCAATATATATCTGGAAATAATTTCATCTCTCCTGTTACGCATTGTTTTGCACCTTGTTTTATAACAATCCAATATTCAAAGTCTTATGAAATACTTCAATCTGTAATATTTTCTCTTCCTAAGAAGTATGTCATGCTTGAAACTTTATTCAATATTCTGCTGCTTTGACCTTCGTTCTTTCTTTTCATAGATTTCCTGTTTTGCTGGTTGTGCTTATTTTTGTTCTGGCAACTATTATCATTATTTCGCAACTATTTGCCTGAACATCAATATGAAACAAAAATGCCTTTTATTACATAAATTAAAATGTATTATATAAATGGAAATTTTTCAATTTCAATTGCGCCCATAAGCTGACGATTTCTTTTTCTAATTTGTATCATAAGTATCCAGGCATTCAACAGGGAGAAAACACTGATCAATGCTGATGCTCACATTGTATATTATTTCGATGTTTTAAATGAGTTAGGGAGGGGTAGTTTCGCCCAGGGGTTGGTTGAATCACTTGCTTTAATTTTTGTTTCCATCAATCGACGTGGTCACTGTTAGTCTCATTTTGGACAGAAACATTTTGGCCATTTCTCGACTAAGTTTTAGTCACATGTGTTGTAAGCTCGAAAAGTTTGGAATAAAAAACCGTTTTTTCGCCATGGTAAATAATTATTTCACTTTGACATAGTTCATGCTGTGGTCTGGGGTTGATGATAGTATTGTCTATGTTTAGGAGAAGTGCTAATAAACAGTATATATATTAGATTCTAAGCGCTTGGAACTTTTTCTTTGAATAGAATGTAAAGAAAACCATGTGTTTGGGGCTAGTTAGTACTTAGTAGGTTGGGCTACGGGGTACGCTGTAACTGTATAGGATAGAGCTAAAGGAAAAACAAAAAGCCAGCAAGAAAATAAACTTCAAATAATTCATTGGTGTCGTCATTCTTTTCTCATTGCTTTTTCCCCATTTTCGATCCTATTACAATGCATCACTGAAGTCCCCCTTACATGCAATTCTATTTGCTCTGATAGGCGGTCATTATATTCCTTAATTCGTATTCTTTACGAGAATTTATTCTTCTGCCTGATTTGTAATTTCATATATTTTTTAATTATAATGAATTATAATGAATTATGATAATTCAGTACAAACTAGCAATAAAATTACATTGCCTCATCAGAGTGTACCATGTATCTCCCCAGGTGGGATGGGTTGGTACACCTCTCCCCGAATGTTTTATTCCTGATATAATCAACTTATTAGATGTCTCAGATTCAAACGATCCATCCGAATGAATTGTCTTTTCCCTAGTCTATTTGCATTTTAATGAATTGATTTCACATGAAGTTACATCATCTAAGCAGAAGATGTACCATCTAACCCCAGTACTCCCTCGATATTTCCACTTCATTCCAGTACTTTTGTGTTTTGGAATGTTCGATTCACTCAAAACTAAGAGGCTCCAACGAAGTATATTTTCTATTTTTTCAGCGAGTTGATAAATAATATTTCAAACTGATTTCCCCTTAATAATTATGTTCGTGTTTGTATGTACACAATTGTTCGTGAGATTTACATACATGTTCATGGATATATGAAGAAACGTTTCACATAACATCTGAACATATACATTCTTATAAGCAGAGATGAGTTGTAAATCAGCATCAGTATCAGTCACTTAGAAACAAGTGACAAAACCCTCATGAACGCCAACATACGCATGTGAGCTCTCCATCGGATAAAGATCTTTCTCATCTCCTCCCATGACGAGCCCAGTCGTGCTAATCTCTCTCATGTCTACTCGACAGACTTTTCTATCTTGTCTCTCCATCTTCAGTCTATTTTTTTCGTACTGACTTCACTGTCCCACATGTAACAATCGGTTACCCTTTTCTCCATCTGTTTTTTTCACTATATTTCCAGCCCATTTCCATTTTTGTTATTTACCTAAACGATATCCTTCACCCTGATCCTCTCCCTGATCAATGTTGATCTACCTCTATTACTCAGGGTTATTCCTAGCATTGCTCTTTCCATTGCATTACGAAGATATAATTCATGCATCAACAATCACACATATACTTGAACATTAAAAATACTGAAAAAAAATCACACAATCATCATCCTCAACACAAGTCTTCCAACATCCATCGTTGGACATTGACCTTCCCAAATATCAGCCAGACCTTTCGATCGTGGACGTCACGATTGCACCGTCTCCTTAACTTATGCATATCGTCACACCATTTATTTTTTGGCAGCCACGGTTTCGCATATGTTTTCCGGGGATCCTTATTGTGAGTCATGATGATCAGCGATTGTCTTGCAACAAGGTATACCCATTGCCATTCCCAATGGTTTCTATGATATATCTGACTCTTGTTTTTGCTCCATTATTCTGTGTTGTCTTGTGATCTGTCCATGTGATGTTAAGCATAATCCTCCCTGGCGTACGTCGCATGGTTTTTAGCCCAAGAGTTAATCTTTTGGTTAGGTTCCACATTTCAACGCCATAGGTGACTATCGAAAGGATGTATTGGTTGTAGACCCTACTCTTTGGTTACTAATTAAGATATTTTACTATATCTTAATTTAAATCATTTTGAAGTGTGGAGGCGAAGGGAGATAAATTATGGAAATTATGAAGAATGTTTGGTAATTTTTAGGTTTTGTTATTCATTTTGATTAGGTTTCCTGAGAACCACTGATCCAAACAATTTGAAACTCGACGTTGCAGGGCCGTGTGTATTGACTAATATACTTGGAAAATGTCAAGTATGTTCAAAGGCCAGTTTTCTAGTTATCTCGTTGCATGCAAGCACATACAGACACACAGAAAACACAGATATCTCTTAAATTGTAACTAGATACCACATACGTACGGACACGCAAACACACTCACAAACAGATACGAACACACACACACGCACGTGAAAAATAGGAGACATTGGGATTTTTTTTTTACTTCTTTGTTGCTTAGTCAAATAACACCAGGGAGTGGAACCCCCTTAAGATAGTTTGACGTTTTTCCGCTTGCTTCCCCCAGACATATTGCACTCTGCTTTCATGTGGACTACATCAGCAAGGCTGAGAGGAGATCCCCTTACACCTCGTCCAGACATGCACCCGGTAGCAGACAGTATCATTCCATTGTCTGCAGAGACAGAACAGAGGCCATTCAATCAAATAACAAAGGAAAGAAATCCAAAGCTTTTCCCTTCATTTTTTCTTTTTCTGAACTTTTTTCTTCCATCGACTTTCCTTCTTTCTTTTTTGCTTTTCTTTGTTTCCTGATTCATTTAATACATCCTACTTTAATGACGAACTAAGCTTTTTACCGATTTTTTGCAATCACTCAATTATACTAACACTTATAAATGAAATATTTGACAATGTTATATAATAGTGCATACAGTGTTTTTAACCAGAGTAGGTTTTAATATGGGATAAGTTTTCCCTTGTTTTTCGTTAAAAAATAGGAGTATTTGGTTAGACTGTCTGATAGCTTATCATGGTGTGCTACTCATTTTTTGTCCAATTCATCTCTGATTGCTACCCACAGCTGGTTATCATTCTTAACTATTCCCTCCTTCAGTTCTGCCTCAATATGCATCCATATGTTCTCTATGATGTTGAGATCTTTTATATTGTGAAAAGTGCTTGGCTCATCTCTTTTACTCAGCAGCAAATGTTTCCCTTTTTTATCCATAAGGTTTTGGTTTCTTGCTACACGCACATTCTTGGAGTATTGTGTAAGTTGCACGTGAACGCTGAATACTTTCAAGTTTCAAACTAAAGGTTCAAAGAGCCCTTCCTGTTCGAACAAGATCCCCTCCAAACAAGATGTAAAGAAGAAATATCCAAAGGCATGAAACTAAGTGTTTGGAAAAAATTGGTTGTAATATATGCGTTCTCTCTTAAAGATTATAGCATTCTGAAGAGGAGAAAATCAGAAACATCTGGAAAAATATTATCATGATTTGATTGAAAACGGCCGGGATTATGGTATAGAAATTAGTGGAAAGTCAGTCTTTTTCCTATACTTTCAATATAATGGTATTTTAGTTTGATAACACAAACAGACAAACACACACACACACACACACACAGAGGTATATATATATATATATATATATATATATATATATATATATATATATATATATATATATATATGATGCTTTGTATTAGATAGTTCGACTTTTTAAAAAATCCAGCAACATATATAGAGCGTAAAGTTGCAAAGCTTCACAAACTATACACACACACACACATATATATATATATATATATATATATATATATACATATATCGAGAGAGAGACAGAGTGAGAGAGAGAGAGAGAGGGAGAGAGAGAGAGAGATAGATAGATAGATAGATAGAGAGAGAACTCCCCGAAAGCTCCTCACAAGTTCCTCGGAACATGACAGTGACCATTAACGCTGAAAGTAGCTGAAATTATGGGAGCTACTTGGAGCCATCCACAGGGTTGATTTTATCAACCGATGTCGGTGGGATATTTACTTCCGGTCGAATAACAACAAAACTAGGCGCAGGCAGCCTCGGAGAAAAAAAGCCATCGGCGTGGTCACCCGAGAGCACTTTGAAGCAGTTTCCGACGATTAGAAAATATCACTCATTCTGGAATGTACACCTTCTTTATGATCTCTTTATCCTTCAGCGTAGGTGTTGCTGTGATCAAGGAGACATTTCATCCGTGAGTTCGATACTTGTCTGATAATAAATGACATCGCTGTTTATACAGCGTACAGTTGTTGGAGCGCTAGTTAGGTTTCATTGCTGGTTAAGCGTTACCTGGATGCAAAGGTCAAGCCTCCCCACGTCGGTGTTAGGCGTAGGTTGATCGTGGCCGATGCTGACAGTAAAGACAATCGATTCCGGGTTGTTCCAGTCTATGCGACAAACGATCACAGCGGGATACGTTATTTTTTTTTTCGGTATTAGAGGCTCAACAGATTCAAAACAACGAGGATGTGGATCGCATCTTTGACCCTCTTCCCCAAAAGAAATAGCCGGGGACAGATTAGAGCCGCTTGATGCCCTAACAACCTCAAAAGGGTGTCCCAACCCCGGCCCTTTCATTGACAAAATTTCAAGAATGTAAGATTCCTGAAGAAATAAGGGTTATATTCACTTAAAACACATCGAAATACGTCGAAAAAAAAATACATTTCCCTACGAAAATATACTATTTCATCAGACCAAATTTTTACTGATGAAACTTATGCTTGCATAATGACCTGTTCTAAATACAATTTGAGAGAACAATTGAATCATTTGAATGTTTGAATTAACTCACTTCAGATGAGAGAAATAGAATTTTAAGTTAATATGTCAAACATTCTAAACCACTTATTATAATTTAATGCAGAAAAGTTTTCGATACCTTAAGCACGTACTTGTTTTGCCCGATGGTTAATCTATGGCAGGGGGCAGGGGGCAGGGGGCTAACAGGATCTCTTTGAGTTATCATACTTTGATGAATGATTATAGTTTATGATATAAAGGATAGATATCAGGCCAATCACTCAAAGCCAGGAAATTAGCTACCTGATTAGAATGTTAGAAGCAGGCAGACCAAAGATACCGGCAATATGGGTAGTCACCAAGGGCGCCAAGTGCTAAGGGGCAGCTCCATCTGTTATCACTCACCCGTCTGACTTGCAGATAAAATGGGTCAAAGACAGCTGGGTTTTCCAAACACTGGCGAAGAAATAGTAAAATAACCAAATCAGACAGAATAAAAAGTTTTTAAAAAATCCCTGTTAGGAAGTCAGATTTTTTAGGAATATCTGACACTTGAATACTTTTCGTTGTAGGGAGACCAAGTACAGCATTAGGGAAAGGAAATTCTCATGTCCGACGACAATCTCATTTAATTAACACATTATAAATTAAATAATTGATGTTTAATATCAAAATGTATGGTATAGTAAGTCTCTGTATATTTCTATCCATTCATTTTTCTCACTGTAAAGTATAGAATAAAAAAAAGATAGTATTTTAATCTAAAGGGTGCCAAATTTCAGCTTTCCCGGGGCTCCCGGAACCTTAAGATAAGCCCTGATTAGAAGAGTCACCCTAAATCGTTCTGCTGTTCAGAGTCTTTGGGTCACAAAGTGTTACTGGTCCGAATACAGAAAGATGAATGCGTAATTACTGAAAAGACATGGCTTCTAGCAAGAGCTTTTGGGATTCATTCAGAGGGAAGTAAGAGGAGGCAATTATGAGGATAAAGGTTACGGGATTTCGATCGTTTGTCGGAGAGAGAGAGAGAGAGAGAGAGAGAGAGGGGATGGAGAGAGAGAGAGAGGGGGAATGGAGAGAGAGAGGGGATGGAGAGAGAGAGAGAGAAAGAGAGAGAGAGAGAGAGATTCATTCAATGACCTTATAACCGATGATTTGGCTATAGTTCTGTAGTAAAGTTTAAGTAGGGATAATTATTTTTAGAAATGTTCAGTAGGTGCTTCAGTCAAAATTTTTGGACATTCGCAACCTCGTAGGTTTTCCAGCTTCGCCCGTTCATTCGCGAAATTCGTCACGTTTCTGTTAATATTCGTCCTATTTGCTAGGTAATTGGCTGAATATGTTCATATTTCTATTGTTATCCAGCGAAGAACACACTAGGTTGATAATTTTTCTGTAAAGCAGGATCGACTTTCAAAACCAAAAAAATCTTACTATTCCTTGAAAAAAGTGTACAAATCAATGTATCCCTTGATAGTCACCTATGGAGCAGAGACATGGAACCTAACCAAAAGACTGACCCTGAAACCGAGAACCATGCAACGTGCACAAGAGGAAATCATGCTCAACATCACCAGAGATGATAAGACAACACAGTATATTAAAGAAAAGGCAGGAGTCCGAATTATCATAGAAACCACAAGAAAAATTATATGGTAATGGGCAGGACACATTGCAAGAATGACAGACAACCGATGGACATCACGACCCACAACACGGATCCCCAGAGATTATCTGTAAATTTGTGGCCGGAAAAAGCCAGATGACATGATGAGCTAGAGAAATTCAGAAAGTACTGGCTCTAGGATTCCCAAGATAGAGAGGTCTTGCGAATCTTGGGAAAGGTCTTTTTTCCAATTGGCTGCTGCTACTGCTGGTACTGCTACTAGGGATCATTTTAAGGCCAATTGCGACGTTTTGATAACTGTAATTTTAAATTCATACCTTGGATCATTTGGTTTTATTTTTCCTATTTCCATTTATGCCATCGATATAACATCAAACAGAGAAAATGATGTTTTTGTGACCCCCCCCCCATTTCATCACAACAACTCGCCGATGGCCCAGATCAGGGTTTCTCAACCTTTGCCCCAGTTGCCCTCTCCATATCTTTCTGAGTAATCGCCCCCTCAATAATAATGAAACTAGAATGACGTATTACTTACATTATTTATACACTCTGACCCCGTGCTCGGTGCTATGCTGATAGATTATCAATTTTTTGCAATCGATATCTGGGAATTTAAATCTTATATATATACATGTATATACATATATTTGTGTGTGTGTGTGTGCGTGTAAGAAATGAACATTTCGTTATTCACCAAATGGGAGTAACTTCTTCATGTTTGTTGACTTTACCGTCATAAAAAGGAAGATCGCCTACTTTTCTGACAAATCCATTCAAATATGATAATTTGTCGCCCTTCGGTTCAACCATTGCCCCTTGGTGGTGGGGGGCAATATCATCCCGATGAGGATGGCTTACCTAGATCGACATAATCAGAAGCATTGATTCTTTTCCTTCATTTGTCAATTATACACTCACGCACTTCACCAGTGAAAATGACATTCCTAATTTCTATGCCACTTAACAGTGGTTCATTCCACCTTGGGGTGTGGGGTGTGGGGGTAAACGGACATCACACCCACTTTTGAAATCTAGCGATTGCGCATTTCCGAGGCACATTGTAGTATTTTTTTTTAGATTTCTTTCGTTTTTTATAATAGATTTAAGAATATCAATGAGCATATCGTTATTGAATTTAAAACGTGAGTAAAACAGGTCTGATGAATGACTCAATAAAAACCGTCCAGTGGCTTACCCCTTCTGGTAGCAAGTTGTGTTAGGGGTGATCAATCAAAACATTGGAAAAAGCGGTGATCAATATAATAGTTACTTTTCTCGCATTTTGTTGGCAAGTGATCTCTAAAAATGTTTGAATTTGAAAAAAAAAATCTCCAAAAACAAGGAGACACAACGTAAGGGGTCATTTTTGCATAAAATTGCATTGCAAATTGGATCGCCGACTAAAAACCTATTCAGTGGAGATTTTTTCTAAAAACAAAAACAGTTTTTTCTCTAGATATAATAAAGAGTAAATTTTAAATTTTCAGCCCTCCAGCTCAATCGATGCAGCCTGTACGTGTAATTCATAGATACATAGCCTGCCTGCCTGCCAGCCAACCCAACCAATTTGAAAACTGGAGAAACATATGTTGACAATTTTAGCGACAGTTTATATTGACGGTTTCTAAAAATGGTTTCTATTTCCTGTTGTCATGTCCGTATCGCCATGTTTTGTAATTATAGAATTTCAGAGAAAAAAAAAAGAAACTTTGATATATTTATCCACTTTCAAAAACACATCTACAAGAAATTATTTCTGACACGAAACAGGTTTTGTACGTATGCTCTGATGAATGCATCATCATCATCATCATCATCATTAGCAGCAGCAGCAGCAGCAGCAATGTTTTAACGTCAGTCATTTGACACAGACCCTCTTAAGGATTCGCCAGACCTTTTTATCATGGGCGTCGCTGAGCCAATACTTCCTGAACTTATCTATTTTGTCACGTTATCTACCTTACCGTCGGCCTCTGTTTCGCATATGATCTCTGGGGATCCATGTCGTGAGTCATGATGTGCATTCATGCAACATACCAGCCCATTGCCACTTATTCTCGCTTGTGCAACTCAAGTTTGAGGGTCAATCATCTGGTTAGGTTCCATGTCTCTGCTCCATAGGTGACTATCAGGAGGATGCATTGGTTTTATACCCTTCTTTTTAGGACTATCGAGATTGTTCTTGAAAGTCGAGCTTATTCTACCGAAAAGTTAGTCAACCTAATGCGATTCTTCGCTGGATTTCTTCTTCTTCTGAAGATTCCATTTTCCTACTTTCTTCAGCTTAGCTTTTTTGATTTGTGTCTAGAATGGTCTGATAACAATTGTTTATTAGAGCCCTTGACACACCATGGTGATCTGAAGTACTGCTTGGAATGGAAAAAGTCGCCATGGTAGATGATGATACTCCAAAGATGCGCTGAACTGTTAACTTTATCTGAAATTGAACCAGACATTCTCAAGTACCTTTTTACGTGTGTACGCGTTTCTGCATTACGTAAACATTGGTTAATTTGATCCGTGAACAGATCCCAAAATAAACGTCGAGTCTCTTAGACTTGTGACAGGAGACTGAACGATTCTTGTTGTAGTCGGCATTTTTCGTTTCTGACCGACTGTTGCAAACTTCAACTTTTTTTTACGATCTGTCACTATATTTCCGGCTGCTGCTGATGGTGATAATGTGAATGTGAATGTGGTGTCTTCAGATCAGACGAGCAAATTCTGTTTCGCGACGAAGAATATTTTATTGCAGAAGTATCATCGAAAGTAAATGAATATATAACTGAATTAGTTTTCTTTTTACTCTGAAATAAACGTTTTCACGCAGTGACGTCAGAATTTGTCTCATTCATTTATGAGCCGGGTAGGGTACCCTGTTCTTTTTCTGTCAGATTTTCAGAATAGGAAAAAAAATCGATAGTTATTTTCCTCATCATCTCCTGCCTACTCTAATTACACAGTGCAGATTACTTTCATTTACAACACTTCTATACTTATAAAGTTTCAATTTTAACAATTATGTGCCCCCACGCCCCGAAATTGCAAGGAGGGAAATTGGGGGTGGGATGCTTTTAGGGGAAGATACTCTTCAAGAAGATTGTTTAAAATTGCGTTTTAAGCATATAAGCGACTGAAATTAAATGTTGCCCAATAATCTATCTGAAACATGTTTCAAAACTTATTCAACATTAGATTTTTTAATCAGGAATCTAAACAAATTTGATAAATCTAAATAAATTTTGTATTGTAGCCTTAACAATAAGCAATGTTTTACTTGCGAACTCATTCTATCATGGCAATGTATTTATCTTACACTTGAGTGTGTGACCCGAAAATTTTAGTTTAGCTAAAATTTGGACTATCGCCTTTTGATCTTCACACAAAACTCTTCAACCCCCCCCAAGGGCTGTGTTAAATTATCAACATGTGTAATGTCCATGTTCATACTCGTCCGTATGGATATGAAAAAAAAAAAGGGAAGCAACTGCACCGTAACGGAAGTATTTGCTGGGAAGCCTCGTTCTGGTGCTGGAAATTACTAACCAAAGCTTCATTAATCTACCGGCAGCGATCCTGACCACACGCGTATCTTTTATTTGTCTGCTTATTTCTTTCACGACTAAAAAGGTTGAAATCAATAGATTTTGACCTGCATACTAATCAACGAAGAAGACATTACATTATATTATTAGAAAAATATTTCTACTTCAGTAGAGCATAGAAATATAGGAATCAGTGCTAATATGCCAAGTGTTATGCAGCATTATTTAATTTGATCCAAATCCCTGATGAAAGTGAAAGAGAGAAGCCTGTGACAAGCCGGTCACTTATGTATCATTGAACGGAAATATTAATCGCTTGGTGCAAAGGACGGTCATTTCAGATTCACTTAGGTGCGTTGGGTGAAATATCGTTATGCAGAGGATAAAGATACAACACACACACACACACACACACACACACACACACATATATATATATATATATATATATATATATATATATATATATATATATATAAAGTAAACAACTGATGATCCCAAAAAGTGACAATTAATACACATTGTGCCATAATAACATAGCATATGTGAAACGGGAAAGCACAGAAAAGAAAATTATGTAAATTGCATTGACAGATATTGGGAAATAGGTGACTGAAGTGATATAAAAAAATCTTTTGACAAAGTTTTTTAATGTTTAGTGTTTAAAGCTGTAAGACTTTATAGAGTACACACACACACACACACACACACACACACACACACACACACACACACAAAACACATATATAATAATAAATTGCGTCATATTAAATAGAAAATCTATGAGAAACGTTCTTCCGTTATTACACGGTGAATGTATCATTTTGGCCTATACAACATAAAAAGGGTACCCTCTTCGATTCCTGCAGCAGCTACATTTTCTTCAATTGTTTATTCTATCCATATTGTCAAGGCCAAATAATACATTCACCATGTTAAAATGGGAAATCATTTCAGACGGAGTTTCGATATAATATAACGCAATTTATAATCATTCTGTTTGATCATATATCCATTTCCTAATAACATCCCCGATACATACATATATATATATATATATATATATATATATATATATATATATATATATATATATATATATATATATATATATATAAAGTGGCCAACTACTGTGTTCCATGTTTTGTCATGTACCATGGATGCCCGAGGAAATGCCTACATGGAGAGCCAAAGAATTCTCTGTTGCAGGATCTAACAACTCCTCAGCTCGTAAAGGCCATTATTGCACAAACTTACTTGGTAGACTACGAGCAGGTATCAAAGACTCAAGACTGGAAAAGTCAATACATGGCAAGAGGAAAGACTCAATGGCTTCAAAGGAAGAGGAGACGGATACCACTGTAGGACGTTTCTACAACTACGGATGCAAAATACAGTCAATCATATATACATATACATATATATATATATATATATATATATATATATATATAGAGAGAGAGAGAGAGAGAGAGAGAAATTGCACTAGTGTAAAAATAAATTATACGACCACAATACTTCATTGAACATACATACATATTCTATTAATTCTGCTTCGTTGTATTTAGCTAATGGCCACTGGATCAGTAGGAGTAGGGTAACTTGGAAAAGAATAGAACAGTGATACTACACATACACATACACGCATATATATATATATATATATATATATATATATATATATATATATATATATAAACACACACGTATGTATGTGTAAATATATATTCATATATGTATATGTTTTTCACCAAACACACTGTCGTTTTTTTTATATATAATGACTAGATATTTCAGTCTAGTCTTAGATTACGCTGGATGTAAGACACAAACCTCTGCCATTCGTGATTATGTCATCTACGAACTATCCTAATTCTAGTAAGTGGCTTGGCTATTTTGCTACTTTTGATACATCGTAATAATTCATTGAAAACTATCATGCAAGTAATGATGGTTGGTTGGAGATAGCTCATTCGAAGTACAGAAAGTAATTATCTACTTCTTCATTGCCGACAAGGTACATTTACATTCTATTCGGAGGGTAGTTGGGATAATAGAATGAGCCACTGAAAACATTTCGATCACAGTTTCTAGTTGAGGCTGAAGGTTGTCATTGCTAAAATGGAATCGTCCAATGCCGTTTATTGATCTACATGCATAAGATCAACTCTACAAATAAATGTTCCTATGTGTACGTGCACAAATCTACCATCTAAGTACCTACCAATATATATATATAAATATATATATATATATATATATATATATATATATATATATATATATATATATATCCACATACTGTACCTTATCAAATTCTGAGTAAAAATTTGAAAAACGTTAATAGATATTGGGAAAAAAATCAACTGAAACAAATTTAGTGTTTATATATATATATATATATATATATATATATATATATATATATATATATATATATGTATATATATATATATATATATATATATATGTGTGTGTGTGTGTGTGTGTGTGTGTGAATCTAATAATAATGCAGAAAGTCATTTAAGTGGTAATTATCGATATCGATTTGTTCTACCCTTTTTATTATCGATTTTAAAACGGAAACACAGTATGTTTTGGTAAGCATGGTATCATTGCGCGACAGATATTCTTAGTCATTTTGGAGATGTTTTTAAATTTTGGAATCTCAACAAGTGTCTATTCTATTGTTGTTGTCCATTGATATTCGATTTTGTTTCAGCTTCAGTCTCACTATTATCAGAGACCCGTGAACTCTATTCCCATTTCGAAAGACATTTTGAAAAAGCTACGATGTAGCGAAACGCGTCATCGATAATTAACAATAACATTCGAAAGATTTTCCAGATTGCCTCTGGATACAAGCCTTAGTTTTGGTAAGCTTAGCGATCACATCTGGAACAGGCTCTATTGTCAAATCCTCTTTTCCAGACTTCTGTAAACATTTTAGATTTTCACGTGATCCCCCCCCCAACAATGTTTATAGTAGATTTGTTTTCATATGGAATTTCCTGTTTTTCCCAACATTTATCAATTCTGTTCTTGAAAGAATTCACATTTTTGGAACACACTATATCATTAGGTAAGCTATCTCATATCTACACTGAGTATATTTTCGTATATCCAGTTTGGCCTTTGTTGGTATATTTTCTGCTTGTCAACCCTGTTCCAGGTTCTTTGTGTACTTTGTCAAGAATCAACCTTCAGCCTATCACCGTGGATCAGACGGAATTTGCCAAGATAACAATTCATGATGAAGAAATAGATCGAGTAATCTTACATAAATGGAACGAAAATCTCTACAAATCAGTGAATTTTTGGCTTTCCCGTCTAGTCTTCCATTCTGTTGTTTTCTTGGATGAGGCTAAGCCCTGACATTGACTCAACGATTAGTTTAGATAATATGTTAAAGGGAAAAAAAGGTTTAAAAAAAAACTAAATTTTCCAGTTCTTAAAAATCTTTTTATAGTCGGGCAGTTTAGGCAAACAATTGCTCGTTTAGTGACAAAAGAATATGATTTGTTGTACTTATAACCTAAGACATACCAACAAAACATTGGATATTGAGCAGCCATGGATTTTCAATACGTCGCCCATATATGCTATGTTTATCAAAATAGCTACCAGCAACAACTGTTCCTGATCAGCAAAGGACGTAATATGGTATTGATGATTTAATTAGCTGAATATATTAACCATATATACTTTTGGGTATTGTCATTCGGATGATACATGAAGACATTGAAAATTTAGGATGGCCGCAATTTTTGAAGATTGTGACCACGACACGACTCTGAACTCGAAATAAGTGATAACAGTAACAATCAACCGCTTCTACCATCTTCACCATCACCATCATCACCACCATCACCATCATTGCCACCGTCACCATCAAAACCACAATCTTCGATAGTGCTTACACAACCATTGCCAACACAATCATCAATACCACCACCACCACCACCACCACCACATCATCATCATCATCATCACCACATCATCATCATCATCACCACCACCACCACATCATCATCATCATCATCATCATCATCATCATCATCATCACCACCACCACCACATCATCATCATCATCATCATCACCACCACCACCACCACCACCACCACATCATCATCATCATCATCATCATCATCATCATCATCATCATCATCATCATCATCATCATCATCAATTATAATAACAATGGTGATTCTCTATCATTCAAAGCGATAGCCAAAGGATGCATTTATGGGACTAGATTAGCATTTTTAGTTCATGTAGCAAATAGAACTTAAGGTTGAAGATTTCATAGGATGCAAAACATAGGCATGATTAAATCCTTTGTAAATGATTGCAGTAAATGTATTTAATGGTGAATTAGCTACAAAAAAAAAGTGAACTGAGCACTCTACTCGCAAAGGAAAAATGGCTGCCATTGGCGACATATTGGAAATTCACGATTACTGAATATCTATCTTTTTCGAAGTGCCTTTGGCTATAAGTGTAGCAAATTATGGGCTTTTATCACAAAATCTATGATTGGCTTGACATTTTCAGCTAAGCTATCCAACTATAGATGGATATGCAATTCTTTCTTTTTGCACCAATTTCAACGTTATCATCTCGACGATGAAATTACTGCTTATTCTTCAACGTTTGCGTCTTATTTAGGATTTAACTTGCCCCAACACACATGTACACACCTACACACACATACATATATGTAGAGAGTGAAATAAAGACGGAGAAAAAGAGAGAGAAAGCATTTATATGCAAGTATATACAAATATGCACGCAAAGCAAACATTTGAACCATCAGATACACACACACACACACACACACACACACACACACACACACACACAAACCTATATATATATATATATATATATATATATATATATATTATTTTACCAGAATCATCAACAGCCGAATCACAAAAGCAGTTGATGGAAACCAAGCACAGGAGCAAGTTGGCTACTCGACCATGAACCATTTCCATTCAATAAATCAGCTGAAAGAAAGAGCTGCAAAATACGAAATACCAATCATTGTAGCACTTAATTCAAGAAAGCCTTCGTTTCGGTGGAAATTCCCATGGTTTTGGAGGCAATCACTCTACAAACTGTAAACCTTTTATACGTCACAGTACTACAACATATATACAGCAGCTCCTTTATCAGGCTACATAAAGACTCTGAGTCCTTTCTGCTCCAAAAAGGGGTAGGAAAAGGTGATGCAAGCTCAGTCTAACTCTCCATAGCTTGCCTCAAGACGATCTTCAGAAACCTAGACTGGGAAAATGAATTAATTAAAATAGACTGCGAATATTTGAGCGACATCGAATTTGCAGACAACATCGTCCTTTTCGCAGAGAACCTACACGACCTGCAACTGATTCTTGATTAACTAAATGAAGAAAGCAAGAAAGTCGGCCTTCATATGAACTTCAGATAAACAAATGTAATGAATAACAATCACCATGAAAATAAAAACACAACAATCAAAATAAGAGGCGCATAACTGGAGAAAGTAGACCACTACATCTATCTAGAACAAAGAATCATTCAAGGATGGCAAGCCATCGGCGGAGCAAGGTCAACCAAGAAAAAACAAAACAAGAAAATCCCATTAATACTAAAACGAAGGCTATACAGCCGATGCTTCCTCCCCAACTGTAACTTATGGAGCTGAAACATGGAACCTAACCAAAAGACTGACCTGCAAACCGAGAAAAGTGCAACGCGCACATGGACAGATCACAAGATAACAGAAGACAGTTGGAGTCCGAGTCGTCATAGAATTCATCAGAAAAATCAAATAGAAAACTTATGTGTCAATGGGCTGGATACATAGCAAGAATGCAGACAACCGATGAACATCATGACTCACAACGTGCGCAATCGAAGCCAGCAGAGTATTAGATGGAGAGATGAACTAAATAAATTTAGACAATTTTGGCTCTGCGACGCCCACGATAGAGAAGTGTGACGAATCCTAGGGAAGTCCAACGATGGACATTAAAAGACTGATGATGATGATAATGATAAAGACGGTGACTGTTTTTGTCTTTTGTAATCAGATATAAATCTGATAGCAGTCCAAACGATTTCCTCCTGGAGGTTAAAGATTTGTTATTGCTATCATTTCAAAGAGTTTTTTTTTCAATAATTTGAATATTTTGGTGTATGTCATTTAGTTATATCTTTATTTATATTCGTATATCTATTTTTCATTTTGGGGTTCATTAGCTGTTTTACCATAGCCCTGTTTCGGGAGCATTATATATATATATATATATATATATATACATATATATATGTGTGTGTGTGTGTGTGTGTGTGTGTGTGTGTGTGTGTATGTGTGTGTGTGTGTGTATGTGTGTGTGTGTGTACCTGTACACACACATATATATATATGTATTTGAACACACACACACATATATATGTGCTCTGATTTGGAGCATTGTCAGCTTAGATGAGCAGAGTCACGTTTTTTAGCGTATATACTTCTATTTATATCTCTATAGATGAATATGTGTATACATTAGTAATGTGTATATATATATATATATATATATATATATATATATATATATATATATATATATATATATATATATGTAAATACGCATATATGTATCTGCAGATGTATGAACTTATACACTTATATATATATATGTATGTATACAATTATACATGAATATGTTTATCTATATGTATATATATACATTTATAAACATATGTATATTTATATATATATATATGAGTGTGTATATGCTTGTGTGTGGTTGCGCATGGGTGTGTATCCATACAGCTGTATAAATATTCATCAATTTCTCGGTAGATTACAACAGGTAGGTCGTAGTGCAATATATTTATAGATTTATGTGCACATATGACCATTCAGTTTGCCTCTGTTTTTCAGCTGTAAGTATTTGACATTATCTGAATGTGTACCGATAATTGTCCACAGATTCTCAAATGCGTAAGATTGCGTCTGTAAAAGCAATCCAAAGCACATAATAAGAGATGTATTCACAAACTGAACTGCTATACGCATATCAGCCTATTCTTTCTACAGGCTTATTCTTTTTTTTTTTTTTTGTCTTCCCCACTGGTATGAATCAATAAGAAGCACTAACATTTAACAACCGGTCGCTATTTTTCATTTTTCCATTTGTGAGTGACCAATCAAAAGCCAGGATTCCTAGTAAAGATGCGTAACAAAAAATCGAAGAAATGTCGATTCATAAGCATTTCTGCACCTGAATGTGCTAATGCAAGCTGAATAATATGTACCACATGGGGGAATTCACTGTATCTTTCGTCGATTAACTTTTTACCTTTCCCGTCAATGACGTAGACGGACACAGTTTTTTTCCTTCGATTCCATCTAACTTTGTCAGGTCAATCGGTAGTGGACTGCCCTTATTGAGGTGGGTTTAGTTCTTGGCTTTATTGACCTGAAAGTCTGCATCCGTTACTTCAGGGCCTGGATTGTCACTTGATAATGAGAGGGGAAGCTTTCGTCCCATACACCAACCCACCCTTAATGGAGTGGGTGTAGTTCTTAGCTTTATTGACCAACAAGCCTGAATCCGTTACTCCAGGGTGTGGATTGCCACTTATGAATGAGTGGGGAGCTTCCTCCTCCTTTTTTGGAATAGACTATTACGAACTCTTGGATATAGCCTTCATGGATTTATCGAACATAACGCTATAAATAAACAAATAAATAAATGATCTTAGTCACTCGATAGAAACCGTCGTGTGACAAACTTCTTTTGGCAGCATGCAGTGATGCGATGATCAATTAAAAATCAGAGAAAGGTGTGATAAATGAATAAGTTAATGCTCTCACGTTTTATTGGGCGCTGATCACTAAAAAAGTTCGAAGTTCCAAAAAATTATGCTTCGAGGCAACCATTAAGGGATACATTTAACATAGGATTTCATTGCAAACTTTTGGGGGGAGGCAAAAAAAAAGAATTTTTTCAAGACATGATGAGGGGTAAATGTCGAAAATTTCAGCTGTCTAGCTCCATTTGTATGGCTTGTAAACGTGATACATCACCAGCCAATCAGGCAGCAGGACAATCTTGAAAATTGAAGGAACCAATGGATGACCAGTTCTTCTTGATATTCCCCTTTTTCCACAATAAAAGTCCAAGCTGTGAAAAAAATAGTAAAAAAATGAATACCAAATCCGAGTGTTACCCTGCTGCTCAACTATTCACCAAGCATCTGTTTTGTATTCCAGACTGAGTCCAAGATTACAGATAATAGTTTTCCTAGTAGCGCAAACCAGAATATGATGACCAACAGAAGTAGTATCCTGAATGGTTTAGTTCACTCTCATCAACGCGAGCCACTTGGGACAGTGTTGCCAACCTTGCACTTTTAGCACCTTTTGCTTTACATTTAGCGCGTTTCTAGGTCTAGCAGAGCAAAAATCAACAATTAGTGTTACCTTTAGCTAATATGTAGGGCTATTTTCCAACAATTTCAGCCATATTTCCAGCCATCTTAGTTATCAAGAAAGGTCAAAAAATGGCAAACAGTGTTTTTTTAGCACATTTTAAAGCTTCCTTTGAGGTCGATTAGTTGAGAAAAAAACATTCTGTGTTGGCAACACTGACAAAGGCAATTCCATTCTTAGTAATCCGTGTAACACAATTGATTCCATATCCTTAATACGCAGGGATGCTCTCCAATTTCCCTTCTTAGCAAATAAATCCATACCATGCTGAAATCCACACTAATCAGAATTATACAATTCGTTCGTTAAACTAATAGCAGAAACAGAATTCATTAGTAGACGTGCACTTGGTGCTAAGGTTTTGCAATTCGCCACATGATGTAAGTTATGACCATAATATTTTCAAAAACTGCCGAAAAACAAGCTGGTGTCGACCTTGGTGGTCTGTGCGCGTAATCCAATATGGCCAACATCGAAAATCTTCAATCTGATATATCCACTGCTTGCTGCCAGAAATCATTGTTATAATCATTTTAAAATGATATCCAACCTTTATTTACCAAAAAAATATCGTTCAGCGCAATTGAATTTGTCCACCTGGGCACTATACTTTAGCACTCTAAATTGGGTTGTGATCAACTTATCGAAGCAGAAGTTTTTCATTTATTCTATCAAAAGCAAACTTGGTCTATTCATTTTTTGTCCATTGTTCTATTTCGCGAACGTTATATGAGGCTCACCGTAGCTAATTTCTGGATTAGCAAACACTTATACTTTGATAAATAGATCGTTGAACGTACTTTATGCTGGGATGTACGTATTACATATCCATGGACCAGGCTCTAACATCATTGTTTGTTCAGCCTCCCCCATTCCAACTTTGTCTAATTGTAATGTTGAGCAATGTTGGTAGGAGTGTCGGGAAGTAAGGGGTAGGCGAGGGCGTAGTGATGGGAGTAGAGAGAGAAGACACACAGTGTGATTTCACATGTGCAACCACCAAGAGAATCAACGGGAGACGTGCAGTGATGTGATAGTAGTAAGGTAGAGTATTTGGGAGAGGAAGGGGTCTGGCTCCAGGAGGATGCCTCTCCTTCCTAACACTCACCTTTTTACCCTAGCATCTTTGCATTTGTCTCCCGTTGATTCGATATGTCAGTCGTGCATATGACGTATCTCTGTTTTCTCTGCCCTCACTCACGAAAACACCTTTTTGAAGGTAAATTGTTCAGACTAACATGTTCCTGATAGTCTGTGTTGTACCTACAACCGAACATGCAATTATAATATGGTGATGGATTTTATGAAATAAAACTTAAATATATGCGTATCTTTTCGAATATCATCAAATGTTTATTTGCACTTTAATAAATATTAAAGGGATTCAGGATGTAATTACATATAATCAAATTACAATCGCTGTTTTTAAACCTTTCAAACAGAAGCTGGGATTTACGAACCTTCACTGCATCAAGATACTCTTCACAAATGTTTATCATTGTCTGCAAAGCTGTTCTACCCTTTCGAAATTCATATAGTAAGAAATGGCGGATACGTTCTTAACATTTTCCATCCTTCAAGGGGTTGGACTTTTCTATAAATGGTGTGTGATATTGGTTATGTATAAGCAGATGCCTGTAACAGCAAGTGAAGGAAATCGAACTGCAAATAAGCAATTAGTGCATAGTGTGATAATGACCGGTATTTCGGTATATTAACATTCGACACAATTAAACAGGAAAGAAAAGGATAGAGATGGAACCAACCAATAGAAATCTGAAGAAGAGTAGAAACATATTGATAGAATCCATGAGGAAATTCCTAGATTATTCTCAAACTGAACAAAAAAGTCACTTTAGATCAATAGACAGGGAAGCTATTTGTTTACAATGTTCTGCTCAGTAGATCTTGGTTTGGGCGGGATCTACGCACCGGTGGTAATAGGCCAGGTCAAATCCTGGCACTGCCCGGGCTCTTAACAGCCTTGTACTGGGTTGGCGAAATTTAATCTTAATATGACCCCATATACATACCCATGTTCACTTTTACTTTTCAAATCAGTTTTTTTATATCCAGTCTTTAATAATGGAACCATTTATTATTAGTTATTCTTTGTCAAGTTTTTATCAATAAAAAATTTACTTGTTCATCTATCATAATCATGCATCCATATTCTATTCAGTTCTCACAATAAAGCGCATAATATAGATCAATTTGTAGACTAATTGTACTCTGGTTGTATTTGAAGTGAAAGTGTTAGGAAATGTACGTAAGCGTTGCCCGTCTTCATTGTTTTCTGGACGAGCCTTGTTTGGGCTGGGACAAAACGCTGGTGCTGCCACTCGATCTACGTTAGGGAGAAAAGAAAGAGGGCTTATGAACATAGAAGATTGAATTAAAAGAACAATAAATGAATTGAGTACACAAAATGAAACAAAACAACGATGACAGGAGCTAGAGGGAGAAGAGTGATGAAAGGAGGACAGACAATGATTTACAGAAATACCAAATAAAATACTGAGGCCAAAAAATGAAAGCCAAAAAAGTCCATAATGAACTCGGAAAAGAAATAAACGAAACAGGTCTTCTTTGTCATTCAGTTGAAACTGTCACTTGACCAACATCTTTCGGCAGCACGCAGTTTTTTGTGATCAGTGAAATGATAGAAGAAGGGGTGATCAACGAATAAGTTACTTATCTTGCTTTTGTTGGGCAGTGGTTACTAAAATAATCTGAATTAAAAAAAATGAGCTCGGATTGAGCTTAGTAGTAAACTCATATTTACAATGAGATTATTCAAGGAACAAAAAACGCTTTTTGTTATCATGATAAAGAGTGAATGTTGAAAATTTCTAACTTCTCACGTTCTATTAGGGTAGCATGAACGTGTGATACATACACAACCTGCTAACTGGTCAGCCAGCCAGCCAGATCAATTTGAAAACTGGAGAAACCTATGTTGACATTTTTGGCGACAGATTTTAGATGACAGTTTCTAATTACTGACTACATCGACGGACACGGTTGCAAAGAGGAAATTTCAAATGAAGAAGATAATCATTTGTTGTCAATAATATAAACATTAGAAAAAAAACATTCCATCTAATTATGCGACAAAGCAGAAAAATAACACGTGACTTTTCTATGGAAAATGAAAAGTGACAATTCATTGTATAATTACCAGATGCATCAAGCTGCTCCAAGAGAAGATACATCATCATCATCATCATCATCATTATCATCATCATCATCATTTTAGTATCCGCCGTTTGGCATAGACCTTCCCAAAGATTCGCCAGACTGTTTTACCATGGGCGTCGCGGGGCCAGTATTTTCTAAAATTGTCTAGTTCGTTTAGCAATGTCATTTTTTCTGTAAATGATCTTTTAGAATCCACGTCGTGTGTTCTGATGTCCAGCAGTTGCTTGATATTCTAGCATCATGTCCAGCCCATTGCCATGTGAGTTCCATAATATCTTTTTAGTGATAACTCCAGCCCCCGTTTGTTTTCTAATATAATGTGCCGTCTTGTGATCCCTCCGCACGATACAGAGCATGATTCTCTCCAGTTATTGTATAGTTCTCAATTTGAGGGTCGATCTTTTGGTTAGGCTCCACGTTTCAGCTCCATAGATGACTATCGGGACATGCATTGTTTGCTAATTTTTCCTTTTGGTCAAATGGGACTTTCTTGTCTTTGAAAGTTGAGCTTGCTCTTCTGAAGGCTTACCAACTTGAAGGGATTCTTCGCTTGATTTCTTCTTCTTTTTCGGATTTCATGGAGATTCGTGGTCCAATGTAGATCAGGTCAACTTCCCTCGGATCTGCGATTTTGATGTTGATCGTAGAGTCTTTGTCTTTAACATGTACTGAAGTTCTGTAGCCTTAAACGGTTATTATCTGTATCAATGGAGAATCATCGTTTTGAGTGCATTGACAAGGGAGAAGATTATGCTGAAGAATATTTCTTTGTAAAATCAATGCAGTTTATTGTCATTGAGCTACAGACGTTTGGGTGTATTTAGGTGAGTAGACATGATTGGGAAGGAATAATCATTCGTTCGGAATGGTGCAAACAACTTCGCATCAGCTAAATAGTCTTAATACAAACCAGAAATTAACCAGAAAATTAAAAACGCAAACTACTTTGAAAACAATATATATTTAAAAATACATTCCTTCCCAGACGAAGTCGATAACAAAAATGAAGTGGTGAGAGGAAAATAAGAAAAAAATGAATTGGAGAATACCAAGATATTTCACAAGAACTGCTAAAGTGTTTGTGCTCTCAACCATTGTCTGTTCATAATCTCTCACCTTTACTTTTTTTGTGAAGAGTAAAAGAGAAGATGGAGTATGTATCCGTACTTTGCATAAATGAATCACCGTAGCCCTAGCGTGTACCAGGACTCATCTAAAATCTAAAATTATATAAGAATAATATATTCTTATCTTGAACCATTGAAAAAATTACCAGCACAAGATTCGGCCATTGCTGGTCTGAAATGATCTTAGATACCCCAGGAGCAACTGTTTTGAAAAAAAAACACAACAAAACAAAACAAAAAACAACTTTATAGATGGTGTCTAGTGGCGTATTCATGCGAAATTTATGGTCCTCAAAATGTGACCAGCAGCGACCGAGGATGGAGACAGATGCACGGACAGACAAACAGACAGACAGTCTGACTCTCTAACACACAGATGAGCAAAGAGAGATTTATCTGCAGCCCATTTCGCTGGTTGGTCGGCTGAGCCATTTTTTGAGCTACGGTGATTCGATGAAGAAAACAATGAATTACGAATAATGTAACTTAGAAAAATGTCTCTGGTCTTTTAGAGGTGCTTTAAAACTGACCACTATGTGTATTCTCCGGCAAAGTCAATTTTTACGACCTTCCTAGACAAGGACTCGACTTCCTGGGGCAAGTGTTTATCCGTCTCAATTAGCAACGATAAAGAATCCTTGTCTGGGAAGTTAGCACTTGATGCTACTTCACTCAACGGTGAAATATAAAAGAATTTGCAGAGAACTTATTCAAGTGGAAAAATGTAGAAGATATCGAGTCTCCACACCAGTTTGCCATTCTATATATAGCTGTCAACGAGTAAATACACAAATGCAACATTTTTTTTATGACTTTACGGACTTTAGTTCAAGAATTATAGATTCTCACACGTCTCTATCGTTATTTCAATGTCCTGTACTTATACTGGGATCTGATAATGCCATAGGTCTTTTGATCGCTCAAAAGCTATAAACATAACTATCAAAGAAAGTGTATTTATATAGTCGTAAAATCTATGATACCCAGTGAAACCATACATAAATTTATGGGGACGATTTTAATGGCTGACTTATCAAAGAAAATTTTATTCATAACGTCGGAATTTGATTCCAAAGGAGGACATTGCTATCGCACTCACGTGAACCCGTGTGAATTCACGAGAGCGTTAGTAGTGTGCAGGTCAGTGTAACGCTAATTCGAATCGGTAAGAGACGCACTGTTGTATTTGCCGCTGGTCACGTGATATCACGAGTCTTCGCTTGTCTGTCCCTGTGACCTCACGTCCCACATTTTCCTGTTTTTGTTCAGATTTGCAGGGTTCTAGTGTTATAGGACGGGGTAGTTTGTTAAGCATCTAAGACTGGTCTAAAAGGGGGTGAGAATCGTGTAATATTTGGTGACCAGGTGTACAAAGTCTACGGCTCGGGAGTGAATCCTACTGCTGAATTTCCATGGTTTATGGGCTTCGTAGGCTTGCCCGGGTGACTTGGTAGCAATGTGTTATCGCCTCAAGAATGGGTTGCTATAATGGATACATCCTTTCCACGTGCCAACAAACGATTTCAGCTTGTTTGAATTCCAATTTATCAAATCCATTCCTGCATAGATGTTCATTTGTATCGATTGATTGAATTCAACTGTCTTCGTGTCATTTAATGATTGATTATCAACTGGAATATTCGATTCACCGTTGGCTACAAATTATTAAGGTTTTAATGGTTACCAGTTTCATTTAAGGCCCTGGGTTGTGCTTAGAATAATGATTATATTCCAAGTGAAACTATTTGAGACTATTAGTATACGTGTATATGCGTGTGTGTAAGAGAGAGAGAGAGAGGGAGAGAGAGAGAGAGAGGGGGAATGAGGAGAAAGAGGGAGAGGAGATGGGAGGATTGAGGGATAGAGAATGAGGGAGAAATGATTACTTGACATGCTTCTATTTTTCGAGTGAATCATCATCACTTACCTCACTCTGATGCTTGAGGTAGACATGAAGAGAGAGAGAGAGAGAGAGAGAGAGAGAGAGAGACGGGGGAGGGAGAGGGAATGAGAAGAAAGAGGGAGAGGAGATGGGGAGATTGAGGGAGAGAGAATGAGGGAGAGATGATTACTTGACATGCTTCTATTTCTCGAATCAATCATCATCACTTACCTCACTCTGGTGCTTGACCAGAAAGAGAGGAAGAACGAAACAGGGGGAGGTAGACATGGAGAGAGAGAGAGAGAGAGAGAGAGAGAGAGAGAGAGAGAGAGAGAGAGAGAGAGAGAGAGAGAGAGATGGGAGAGGTGGGTAAAGATAATTTCCTGCATGAATCGTCATTACTTCATTCATTCAGATGCTTGTTCGCCTACCAGCAAACACCAACTTTTATTTCGTTGTGAACCATCGACTCCGTTGATAAATATCAGACAGTTTGAAAACTAACATCCTTAAAGACAATAAACATGTGTATATGAAAGAATCGTGCTCAACCTCACAAGGAGAGATCATAAGACAGCACAGTATATCAGAGAAAAAACAGGAGCCTGAGACATCAACCCAAGTGGCAATGGGCTGGACGTGTTGCAAGGATGTCAGACAATCGCTAGACATCACGGTTCACAACGTGGATCCCCAGAGATCAGGTGCGAGGCTATGGACGACAAAAAGTCAAGATGGTGTGACAAGCTATAATAGAGAGGTCCAGCGAATCTTGGGGAAGGTTCATGTCCAACAACGGACACTTACAGACTGATGATGAAGTATTTACATCATTCTTTTCTCTTTCTCTAGATAGTCGAGAGACGTCTATTATCTAATGCATACCTTGATGTAGCTTTTAGAAACAATTAGCCAGAAGAGTCAACAAATATTTCCTCAGTTTTTAAGTTGGTCTCGTTAGCTCGCTAGCTACGTGAGTTTAACGCGTACAGGTTGCACCAATGGAGTTAGAGGGCTGAATATTTCAACATTTACTCTTTATTATATCCAGAAGATTTTTTTTTGTTTTCCTCCAAATGCCTATCCTATAATATGTTTTCAGTGGAAGGCCAACTTGATGATTTTTTTTTTTTTTTTTACTCGCGAATGATGAGACAAGTTTTTGGTACTTAGGTCGCTTAGTTTGGGTCAGACTCTGTTTACGCCTGGTACTTTTTTGAAAATTTAAATCCCTGCCTCCAAAAAGGCCAGAGGAGTACCTTATTCATTGATCCTGCCTTTTTTCTAATTTTTACCCCCCCCCCGGCCAACACGCCATGCAGATCAAAGACGTCGGTCAGAAAACGGTTTCTATTGAATAACTAACCAGTCATGTTTGATTTTGATATGAAAGCACTTATATAACAAAGTAATCCTTTCATTAGTCTGCAATACAAGGGCAAAGTTCTCATCTGCAACCTGTCATAAGAAAAAAGAATATATTCTTAAATCAGGGGGTATTTTCCCCCCTGAACTTAACAGATGTGTAACGTCACTATACTGTTGATATATACTGGTTTAACATGTTTGATATGTTGTGCTTAAAGGTCGACAAAATGGATAAATAAATTTGAAAAAAGTAGTCTCTCATATCAGTATTAGCTCATGCCCGTAAGAAATGATTGTCATTTATGTAAGGACTGGAAACTATGGATCCTTGAGCTATTATATTACGTAATTTATTCTTGATAATTCAAGTATCCTAATTCTATTTTTTCCCAAAAGTCTCAACTCAGCAATAAACATTTCCCTAAGTCATTTACACATTCTTTTTCTCTTTTATATCCGTATCAAACGTTCAATGTTTCTAAGACATACCAATAATAGCTATATCACAACGGCCTATCTTATTTTATTACAACCCTTCAATAGTTTTCATTGTCTCCGTTAATCTATTTCGCATAGACCTAATTATTATGATTTTTAGGTTATAATAGAAAACAGACTGAACAGAGATACACACAGCCGTACAATTAAACATACTAACTTGCATATAATGCTATCATATGGATAGGTATTTATCCTGTTTATCAAAACTAATGAGTATGCGCAGAATATCAGGAATTAGCAATTTTTTAGTCTTTGCTAATTGATACAAAACTAGTAATAGCAACCCACTTAGTCTTTGCTTCGTTTTATGCAGTTTGAAATGTGAAAAAATCCATAAAAACTATTCGTCTTTTATTTCAAGATAACGTAATAGCAAAGAAAACTCCTTTGGCTTAGTTTTTTGTCGATAGATCGATAAACAACAATGAATGAACACGTGCTTGTATATTCGCATATACACAAACGATGGTGTAGGCGTGAATCTATTAAATTCAAGACAAACAGGTCTGGTTGGTCAATCAATAGAAAACGTCATGCAACCAATGTCTTTTATCCGTGTTGGGGGTGATCAATTAGAATTTGAAAAGAAAAGGTGATCAACGATGAGTTTCTTCTCTCGCCTTTTTGTTGAGCGCTGAAAATTCTGAATTTTCAAAATACGAGAGTGAACACTGCTGGGAATAAATTATGGAAAAATTTTGCATAAAAACTCAAAAACCTATTTTAAGGGAGGGTTATTTGGGATGGGGGTAGAACAAATCAGAAAGAAACTTTTTTTTTCTTGATATAGTAAGGAATAGATGTTGAAATTCCAGTCCTTTAGATTCATTGGTACGGCCTGTAC